>JAWZYV010008279.1:0-412785 GCA_038373885.1 Cheiracanthium punctorium
GCTCTTATTATCTTTTATTTTTATTTTCTTGAATGAAGTAACAAAAGTATTGTGGTCATGAAAGATTTTTGCATTCATATTTTGATGAAAATATATATGTTACCCACCCTCAGATATATTTTAACAAATTTTTCCAGAGATCTGTACTTATGCGTGTATGTAGGCACTTACATATGCATGAACAATATATTTTGAACATTCCTGGGTTCATTTAGACCAGCATTTTCATACTGACTGTAGTAGGTATGAATGTATGTATCCTGTATAACTAAAAAAGTATTAGCCGTAGTATGTTGAAATTTTATATTTAAAATTGCTGTAACATCTAGTTGTGCACTGTCCATTTTGACAGCAATCGACCGGGAAGTTTATTTTCAGGGCCACCTAAAAAAAAGTATCCACCCTAATTCAATTTCAAATTACATAAGTTCAAATGAAGTGCATAAAAGAAGTGAACTATTTAAGAGTTGTACAAGGAAGTCATATGATTTTTCATCAGATTTTTTCAATATCTTAAATATGACCATATATTTTTTCTGTAAATAACTATTATGCATTCAAGAACTCCACTCAACACAGACTTCATTAGATTAGTCAAAGTTGTGCAACTAGTGCAGGAAATCAAAAGATTAGTGAGCTTGTGAATTTTGTATATAAAATCTAAAGACAAAATGGCACTTCATGAAAAATCTGAAAATTAAAAACAGTTCATTATAATTATCGACGAAATTGGGAAATTAATGTTGAGGCTTTTCTAGCATTACAATGGTAAGTAAATTCACAAAAACACTAGAATTAAAAAATCATATCGATTTGTATTGGTTTTATTATTTATAGGTAAAGATGATTGAAATTAATACAGTATTCATTGCCTTAAAATATATCTCTGTCTGTTTGTTTATATATAGAGAGTACCTTGAAGTCTGTATATAAAATAATTCACATTTATTGAACCAAAAATGTTTAATGTAAACCTAATTAACAAAAAGAAAATTGGTCATTTCAAACATTATGAAAGCATACGCACAACTTTTTCAAAGTTTGATGATTAATGTTAAATCCTTAATTATGAAATTTATTAAATAAATAGAAAAAGCTAAATGATAATCTGCAGTATTCTAATCCGTGTGATGTGATCGGATCCAGTTGATAAAGATATATGTATGATTTAACGTGCTTCAGTTAAACAGTTTTTGTATTGAATGCATTTTTCTGATTCTTTAAAAATATTCTCCGTTTAATTTCATATAAATAAATTATTATTTTCTTCAAATGTTTTTGTTTCTCAACAAACACAGCAAACACACGAGCGGAACAGCAAACTCTGCAAAACTGGCAAGGAGGGGGAATATCTGGAATTTTATTGGCTGAACGCTGTCAAACAATGTCCAATCAGGAGATGAGACAGTTGCATATTTATCCGCTCGTGGCTGGCATTACCTCCGCCTATCCACAATACTTAAACATCGGGATCCACCCGAACGACTTTGAAACAGACTTTATTTTTATGAAGACACCAACGAAGAGGGAACCAAGGAGAAGAGAAACACTTCACAAGCGAGCAACTAAGACTAAAATCTACCGCTCCTCAAGAACAAACGCCTCCACAAACCGAGAAGCCCTGAACTGAATCACCAATCAGTTTCTCCCAGAACTCAGACCACACATATCTATCATAGGCTATATCATACGTGCATCATAGTGCATCCGGGAAAACAGCAGCGCACGTTCTGCAGCAAAGCCCCGACATAAGAATATATAGTACTGTTCCGTGCCAATTTCCGAGAAGCAAATGTGGCATGGGGAGATTCCCGCAACCGGAACCGAAAGAGACGGTTGCCAGCGTAGGAAGGGACAGGGTACGGAGATGGGCATTCAGAACATCGTCCCTGCGTGAGTCAGGGAGCGATTAAATTTTATTCCCCAAATGAATTCTTTCCGCAGCATACTTGCTCTCCTGCCACCATAGCTCATACTCTTGCCACATTTTTTGCTTGAGGATTCCTTTTACGTCCTCGGCCGCGACCCCCACTATGGGTGGCCGTGCCAAAAGGTCCCAGCTTTGCTGCCTGGTCTGCAGCTTCATTTTCGGGGATACCGGCATGACCCGGGACCCAAATCAATTTGAGGGGTCCATTGACCTTACTGGAAAGGATGTACGCCAGAGCCAGGATAACCGAGGCCGACCTGGGGTTCAAGGACTGGAGAGCTTTCAGGACCGACAAACTATCCGAAATGATAATATAAGGGTCCCCACGGAGGAGCCGGACCCCCAGAGACACCGCCTGAGCCTCGGCCGTGAAGACAGAGTTTATATGATGTACTAAGTAGGCTAGAGTAATATTGCGGGCTAGGTCTACCGCCGCAATCGCCGTTTTCGCCTCATCTTTGGACGCGTCGGTGGCAATAATTTGCCAAGACGGGAAGTTGGTGTACACGAAGTCCCTGAAACTGTTTTTGACGTCCCGGAGCGGGAGCCCTCTGTCGTGGAAAGGGAGACCTTCGGTGATTATCTCTACCTTTTTGCAGGGCGCTGGAACAGGGCCAGACCTTTTGGATGAGGCTACGGGAGGAGACGCTAGCGTGTTCCAGGCTCCAGCTACTTTCCTCGAAGATGTCCTCTGTGTCGGTATACCGACCAAAGTTTCCCGCCGGACAGCTACGGAGAAGGAAAGAAGACGAGAGGTAACCACGGCGAAAAGAGAGCGGGCACTGCCCCGATTCCTGGTACAGCTTGGGGAGAGGGGTCCACTTGGGGACCCCCAGAGCAAAACGAAGAGCAGCGTTATAGATAATGTCCAATTTTTTTAAGTCCGTCGCAGCCGTATGTTGGTAGATCGGACTAGCGTATTCGATAGTACCTCGAATAATTGAATTTACTAGCGCTAAGAGGTCAACGGTCCGCGCTCCCCAAAGGGGGTAAGAAAATCCTTTTAATAAATTAAGCCGCTTTGCACACTTTACGCGAACGTCTGCAATATGGTCCTTAAACGAGAAGTTTGATGAAAACCTGTACACAGAATTTTCATTGATCTACTCCAGGGGATTGACGAGCCATGTATCCTAATCTGCTGCAAAGGGACCCTACGGTTTCGAGAGAAATTTATGGCTTCGCATTTGTCTGGCCGGAGAGATAGTTTCCAGTGCGTACACCATTGCTTCAGTCGGTGCAGGGCCTCTTGTAGTAAGTTGATTGCTTTATGAGGGTCTTTGTGATTGCTGTAGGCGACCACGTCGTCAACGTATACTATAACCCGGACTTCTGGGTCGAAGACTTCGAAAATATCCCACATATAGAGCATAAACAGGAGAGGGGAGAGCACCGTCCCCTGAGGGACCCCCTTGAGAGATTGCACCGAGTGAGAATAGATACCTCGCCACCGAACCTTTATTGACCGGACGGAGAGCCAGTTGGCAATCCACCTCCCGACCAACCCCCGATGCCTATCACGGCCATCTTGTAGATCAAGGCGTCCCGCCACACCGAGTCGTATGCAGAGTAGATATCCAGTTTAACGGCAGCAATAAAATCCCCTTGTCGCCTGGCCACTTGAACATCTTTCCAAAATACCCGAAGAGCTCTGAGACAGTCGCTATTTGGCAGAAAGCCAAAATGTCGGGGATGAAAGATCTGTTTACTCGTTACGTGATCCAGAAGCCTGGCCAAAATCATTCGCTCCATGATTTTGCAACCCGTCGACGTGAGAGAGATTGGACGGTAGGACGCCACTTGCGACTTAGGCCGCCCACATTTCCAAATGGGCAGGATGATCGCCGACGTCCAGCTCTTTGGGACCTTTCCGGAGCACAGCAGATCGTTAAAGGTCGCCAGGAGTTTGGTCCTACCAGAAGGGGGGAGGGCCTTGAAACGTGCAGCTGAGATACCATCTTCGCCAGGAGTTGAGTTTCTAGATTTCTGGATGGCCCTATTCAGTTCCTCGATCGAGAACGCCTTGTCCCATCTGTCGTCCTGCTGATTGAGGGCATACGGGATAGCTTCTAACCAGCTGCGATCCCCATAGTAGGAGGCAAAAATTTGAGCTTGGTCTTCGCGGTCCGGGAAAAGCCTCGACTCATGTTCCAGTATAAGGTGGGAGTCGTCCCCAGGACGCCTACGCGCCAGTGCTTTGATTATTGGATACAGGCCGCCACCAGACTTGTTGTTGCACAGGTTACTCCAGTATTGCCGAGACTGAGAGCGAATCCGACGGCGGAGGCGGGAAGAAAACTTCTTATATTCAATCCAGTGGTCCCGAGACAGGTGCGTCCGGGCCAAGCGGAGGAACTTCCTCTTTTGTCCCACCAACCAAGCACATTGCGGATCCCACCATGCAGGATTCTTCCTCGCCGAAACACTGATGCTCGTCGAATGGTGCGTCACCGCTTCGTTGTAGCCTTGTTCCAAGCCCCCGATTGTTAACACGTCCTGGGATGCGATCGCTTGGTTGAGTTGGGTCTCTACAGCTTTCCAGTCTGTGATGACAACACGACGGCGCAACAGCGGCCGGAATGGGAGCTGGATCACTATGGGATAATGGTCAGACACAAACAGGTCTGGGTGGACATTGCAGAGACTGTCCAAGTACAGATCGGTGCTTACAAAGGTCAGATCTATTAGGGATACCTGTCCTGAAGGAGCCACATGTGTGGCGTATCGGTCGTTGAGGAGGCACACATTATTGTTCAGGTACCAACTAGCGATTTCTTCCGAACCAGGGGAGTTGCTTACGTTGCCCCAAAGACGATGCTTCTGGTTAAAATCACCGACGATTACGAACGGATTGGGAAGGAAGCTGAGAAGGGATTGAAGCCAGTGTTCAGAAATCGTACCATCGGGACAGTAGAGGTTGGCTATATGCAGCCAAAGCTTCCCAAGACGAACTTTAACCACCATTGCCTCAACCCCCGGGGGGATAGGAGGCGGCAAGGAGATAAAAGAAGATGGCACATTCTGGTCGACCGCAATGAGGAGGCCACCTCCACGGCCAGGCCTATCCTGGCGGTGGATTACCTTTCGGGGAATGGAAAAAGGAGAGTCAGCGTCCAAGAAAGTCTCTTGAAACACTAAGATCCGAGAGTCGGCGAAAGGAGCCCATTTCAGCCAATGACGCTTAGGGCGCAGACCCCTGGCATTCCACTGAGTGATCAAGAAGGGGGAGTGACTGTCCATTACCGGCGGAATGGGAGAGGGGAGACCTGAAAGAAGAGAGGGAAAAAAAAAAAAAAAAAAAAAAAGCCTACTTTAGCTCTTGCTAAGTGGGACTACCCGTCCCCGCCGGCTTCCCCGGGCCGGTGTCTTGAAACTTCTTTCCGCGTCCCATAGAAGATGCAGAAAAACGAGACGAGCTGCTCAAAGCCAGCCTTTTTGTAGAGTTTGGGGAGGAAACTGGAGTTTCCGATAGAACTGGAAAGCCCATGGGCAGTTCTAGCGACTCTGTATTTTCCAATGTGGCGAGGGGTTCCGTACTTGGAATGGTCTTCGCCACTAGAGAGGTGATACCCTGAACCATATCTTTCATCGCAGAAAGCATAAGGTTTGCTTGTTGTTGTAAGCATAGGAGTAGCGATTCGTGGGATTTTTGAAAAAAGTTCTCTAACGTGGATTCTAGTTCTTTTTTAGTGATAAACTGAGCCGATTCCCGGCAGGAAGACAGGGTGGCCGAGGCATAGCTCCCCCCCACCGGTTTCGACTTGTATTTACGACGCGTTTCCGCAATTGTTAAATGAGAGTTTGCTTTAAGTTATAGGATGGCCATCTCTTCCCTACGGGCTTTGCATACCGGATCTGTTGCTTCGTGGTTGTCTCCGCAGTTGGGGCATGTTTTTTTCTCAGTCGTGCAAGTATTACTGGAATGGCCCTCTCCGCATTTGCTACATGTTATCGTAGCCACACATTTGGAAGTCACGTAGTCGTATCGCCAACAGGTTTTGCATTGCCGAGGTCGATCGATAAAAACTTTTATTTTTTCCTGCATATAAAAAAACTTTACTTCGTCGGGGATTGTGGTTCCAAAAATTGTCACCAGGACGGTTTCAGTGGGTATGATGGATGGCCCTGTATTCCGTGTGAAACGTCTGAGCTCTTTTAACTTGATGTCATTTTCTTGTTGCAGTTCGGTCCCCAATTCGTCTAATGGGTTGTCCGGGTCTATATTGTGGATTGCAAATTTGGATGTGATGGTTTCGTACGGGATATACGCAGAAACTTCTACATTCAAAAAGGAGGTAGTACATGCTAAAGCACAAGCACTATCAACGTCGTTCGTCTCTATTAAGAGTTTGATGTTCCTAGTGAATCGCACGCCAAGGATCTTCCCCTGGGTTCCCACAATCCTGTCAATTTCTTCTTTCAATAGCTTTGGGCGATTCCGAGGTAGATGACCCGACCCTGTACTAAAGAAAATGCATACTTTCTCCGCACCATTGTCGAAAGCATACCGAACCTGTTCTTCTAGCGAGTGCTCTTCCTAATTAAAATATTTCGGATCCCACTGGATATCACGTACGTGAACCGTTGAATGCATGGAACTATTGCCTCGACTCCAGAGTTGACGCCTCTAAAACTAGTATATTCCAAAAAAGGACGGACTTACCTTGCCCGAAAAAGAAATATCTGTATCCGGAAGATTGTAAGCCTTGCCCGACCTATTTTCCGCTAAAAATATTCTCTGGCTCCGAACTATCACACTCAAAACAAACACAGCAGGCACCCAGCCAGCCGGCGAAAGCAACAAACCTAAGTGCCGAAACTTCTAGAAGTCGGCAGCCGGATTCAAAAAACACGTAACTCGCTCAACCACCGCCACCAGTCACGCGAGCGGCAGAGCAGCAGAACCTTGTTTGTGGTGGTTGAGGTGTGCGCTGCAGCAAGACCAGCCGGCATAACCTCTAATGATTTAGGAAGACAACTCAGGATTTTCGAGGAAACAGAGAAAAAAAACTAGCACATCGAAAAAGAGAGAAAAAGACCCATTATTTTCTTTTTTCGTAATTTTCCTTTTCTTTCAACATCCTGGCATGAGTATCAAACTAAAAAATTGACCGACGATTTGTAAAGGATATATATTCTCAAGGTACCCAAAATAACCATATCTAATTTTATAAACCATTCTTGCTCACTACTACTTAGAATCCGAACACTAGGAGAGAGCCTCCAGAATAATTCTTGAGCACCAGCAAACAAAACCACTCAACTCTAGAACACACAACTTAAAAACGTCCACAACCAAGCAAAAACCGGTGCAGACTGACTGACTGATAGAGTGAATTACGGGAGCACCTAGCTCGTCGAGCTTATCTCCAGTGTGTTTTTGTAGATCGTCATTTTTAAATCTTGTTTTGGGGGGCCCTACAGATTGGGCGGGGATCAGTCAAGTCAGTGGATGTTGAAAAGAGTGGGTAAAGGGGGGGAAAACCAGATGTGAATGTCGACCCGACCTCCCTCCGACAATCGGACTTCACAGGGCGGGTTGCTCGACCATCTGGGGCGAACTAGGGGAGAAGGGTGGAAAGAGCCGCCCTAGGGCGCTTCTTGTTTTGGGGGTCGGTGTGATCATACTCAGGAAATTCGGCAACAATCTCATTATCGAGATTATGAAGTTTGTCGAAAAAGCTGTTGGTGAGTTTGTGTATGTGCTCCCGTAGGAGCGGTATGTTTAGGTCGTTCCGTATAGTACTATTCGAGATGAAAGGGTGACCGCGCCTAATTTTTCTCAGGATGGCGCTTTGCTTGGACTCAATTTTTTGTATATTTGTTTTAGCAGAGCAGGCCCAAACCGGGGCTGCATATGTGGCAACAGACCTGACGAAAGACGTATACAGTAGCGATTTGTTTTTGTGGTGGAGGGATCTAGCATTGAATAATGGTGAGAGACGCCCGAACGCGGCTTTCATTTTGAAGGCAGTGTTCTGGAGGTGTTTGTTCCAAGATAGCGTCTTATCGATGGTGACACCGAGGTAGGTGACGTGAATGGGGGAGCCGAGGACGTGAAGTCTAGATGGTGGGTTTTTGTATGTAAAGGACAGGGCTTGGCTTTTACTTGCATTTAGCTTTATGCGCCAATTCTTCATCCAATCGGTGGTGATTAGATCAGTGTGCTCCTGCATGCTGTTATGTAGGGTTCTGTTGCTTATGGCATGGCCAACGATAGCAGTATCGTTCGCAAAGAGAGCTATGGCGGTATTATGATGGCGGGGTAAGTCATTTATGTTAAAACATAACTTATGCAGTTAAAACATCCTCATAGCGGTTTCTAGTCCAATTGTAAATGTCTTTACCTAAGTGCGCATTAGTTGTTGAATATTTACAATTCAACCACCACCAGTCATCAAGGTAAGCGTTTAAGCAATTTTTGAAGTGTTTTTTAATGTCATCCGGAGCAACACCGCTGTAGGTATTTGTAGCAAAAGGACCATTCTTTGCTAAACTGTCTGCCTGTTCGTTAGCTTGAATCCCCGTATGGCCAGGGACCCAAATTAGGGAGATATTGGCCCCGTGTAACTTGGCCATACGAAGGTTTTGGTATAACTGTAGTACTGCAGCCGGAGATTTGTAGGTAGTAGTTTTGAGGCTTTCCAGAGCAGATTTGCTATCCGTGAGGATTAGATAGTTGCCCGTGTGTATAAAGTTAGTTACGGCTAAATTTATGGCGAGGACTTCGGCAGTAAATACCGAGTTGATATCAGTGGCGGATCCAGAAATTTTTTTTGGGAGGGGCTAAAATTTTTAAAAAGCTTATTTCACCCAATTAAAATGTACTATAAATTAAAATTTTAGTCTAAACCAATATATTAGGCTTTTGGGAGGGGCTAAGTAATAAAATAGGATCATTTTAGCTATTTAAAGTGTATAATAAAGCAGAATGTTACCCTTGAGCAATTTCTTTTGGGGGGGCTGAAGCCCCCTAGCCCCTCCCCTGTATCCGCTACTGGTTGATATGACTGATTAGGTGAGCTCGGTAAATAGCGTTACGAGTGTCTACTGCTGCAACAGCAGTTTTATGATTATCCTTGGAAGCATCGGTAGCAATAATGTGGTAGTTTCCATAGGCATTCTCTATGTATTCATTTAAACTCCCTCTAATTGCCTGAGGAGGAAGGCTTTTATTTTGAAAGGGAAGATGTTCCGAAATGATTTCTACAAACTCCGTAATATAACCGAGAGGCCAACGAGTAGAAATTGAGCAGGCGTTATCTGCAACCCCTCCAAATACCTCTCTAACAGAGGTTGGGTGCAGTTTAAAGAATAGTTGGGGTCAGAGTATGTGCCGCATTTAAGGAGAAACTCCGAGGAGAGGAACTCCCTGCGCAGCGAAAGGGGGCATTGACCAGATTCCTTATACAGTTTGAAGAGGGGGGTTCACATTAGAAGACCGGTCGCGAAGCGTAAGGCCGCATTATAAACCACATCCAGGCGTTTTAAAGTGGAAGGAGCAGTGCTTCCATATACAAGGCACGCATACTCAAGGGTACCACGAATAACGGCATTAACTACGTTAAGAAGGTCGGCAGTACGACAACCCCACCTAGAGGAGGCAATGGCCTTTAGGAGATTTAAACGTTTAAGAGCTTTTTTCACGATGTAGTTGACATGGTGTTTAAAACTGAGGTTGCTTGAAAAGAAAACACCAAGAATTTTTATGTTCGTTTCCCAAGGGATGGCAACCCCCTGGATTTTTAAGTCAGAATTTAGGGGGGGGCGGTTTTTCGGGAGAAGTTAATCGCGGCACATTTGTCAGGGCGAATATCAAGTTTCCAATAATTGCACCACTGGTGAACCCTATCCAGGCTATTCTGGTTTTACTAACGCTGTGGGCATGGACTTATCTGTACAGTACACCAGGATGTCATCCGCGTATACAATTACTTGACTTCCAGAGTCTATTGTCTCAAAGAAATCCCACAAGTATATCATAAATAAAATGGGCGATAAAACACTGCCTTGTGGAACACCCCGGTTAGACTCCAGCTTGCGGGAGAACACCCCCCTCCATTTTATTTGTATTGTCCTGTCGCTGATCCAGTTTTTAATCCATAAAGCCGTCCTACCTGAAATCCCTAAAGTTACCATTTTGTGTACTAGCGCATCCCTCCACACCGAGTCATATGCAGCGTTAATATCTAACTTCACTGCGACTACAAACTCCCCACTCGTTCTTGCTTTTTTGATGTCGTGGTGGAATAGATACAGAGCTTTTGTACTATCCTTAGTAGGAAGAAAGCCAAAGTGTCGATCGTGAAATATGTGCTTTTCCATTACCCAATCTAAGATACGTTTCAGGAAGATTCTTTCCATAACCATGCACTCCACCAAAGTGGGGGCAATAGGTCTATAAGAACTGACCTGACTTTTTGGTTTGCCAAATTTCCATAGAGGGAGAATAATCGCAGATTTCCAGTCTGCAGGCACCGTACCAACCCGAAACATACTGTTAAAATCCAGGAGCATTTTTTCCCGATTGGCACGACTTAAAGCCCGTAACACCGTCTTCACCAGGAGTGGTGTTTTTCATTTGGCTTATAGCTGTATTAAATTCTTCCAGGGTAATATCCTTGTCCCAATGCGCATTGTCACCATTGAGGTCATAAGGGATCCCTTCCAAATTCATGCTACTGCTAAACTGTATCCCGAACGCGTTAGCCTGATTAACAGAATCGGCCATCACAGACCCTTGATGTTCAAGAAGGAGGTGAGATCCACTCTCCGCAGACCTGTTGCTCAGCGCTTTTAGGATTTTATATATATTACCGTTCTGAGAGGTAGCACAGATGTCAACCCAAAAGGCCCTGGCCCGTGTCTTTGTATACCGTTTAAGCTGGGAGGAGAACCGTTTATATTCCCTCCAATAATCTTTGGACATATATATTTTGGATAAACGTAAGTATTTCCTTTTTTGACCCAGTAGCCAGGCACAGCGCGAATCCCACCAAGGAGGGCTACGAGGGGATATGGGATGCCTTTTCGTATGGGTACGGAGCTTTTCTTTAAAGAGAACTTGGAAGTCATGGAAGGAGACTGAAGCCCCAGACGCCATCGAATGATTGATAGCCCGGGAAATTGCTATCCAATCTGTGTTATACACCATGCGTTTTGGAGCAGAGAAGGGGGACAGGTCAAGGACAATGGGAAAATGGTCTGAATCGAAACTGTCCGAGTGTACATAGAGGTGAAAATTGGGAAATATGTCTGCGCTGGAAAGTGATAAATCAATCAGGGACTGCGTACCACTCGGAGTGATATGCTTCGGAAACTTAGTGTTTAAGATGCAAGTGTTGCTGTTAAGCACCCAGTTAAAAATTTCCTCGGAACCAATTGTATTATGTGCGTTACCCCAAGCAATATGCTTTTGGTTAAAGTCGCCCAAAATTAGATAGGGGCTTTGAATGTACTTCATAAGGTCACGGAACCAGGTACCAGTGACCCGACCGCACGGACAGTACACATTGACTATGTAAATCCACAGAGACGATATCCAAATTTTAACACACATACTTTCTACATCATTGGTTGAGCAACTACCAATGTCAACTTGCACAGAGGGTAATTTAGAGTGGACAGCAGTGAGGAGACCCCCACCCCGCCCAGGCCTATCTTGCCTGTAAACCACCATCCCTTTCATATTAAAGGAGTCGCTAGCCTTGAGGAAGGATTCCTGCAAAACCACTACGTCAGCGGTAGAAAACGGGCGGAATTTAAGCCAATGACACTTTGAACGAATGCCCCTTGCATTCCACTGCACCACAGAAAAGGAAAAATTAGCAGCCATCCCGAAAAAAAGGGGAGGGAAAAAACAAGAAAAAACCCGCAAAAGAAAAAGGGGCAACAACGAGAAAGAAGAAAAAAAAAAGGGGGGGAACTAGAATTCCTCGTCCATGTTTTCCAGGCCCAAAGCCGATACCGGCGGGCCAGTGTCGGCACAGCTAAAAATTTCTTCGAGAGTCTTTGAGAGTTTGTTTTGAGAAATTTGGTCTGGTCGATATGTTGGAAGTATGTTCTGAGTTTTTCCAGAGGGACCCGCTTTAGGTTTTTTCGTTTTCCGTTCTGGTGATGTATAATCCTCAGATTTAGTAGTTTCAACTGTGGTGATAACACGTTCCTGGACTAAGCCAGAGAAATTCTGCATTAGACTTCCAAGAGCCTGCAGGAATATATGGGTTTGTTGCTGTAGGACGTTAGTCACAATCTCCTGGGAGCGCTGTAGGAAGTGCTCGAGGGTAGCTTCTAAGTCTTTCTGAGAAATAGAGTTGTTCCCGGTGACAAGGGTCTTGTCGTGAATATCGTTCTTCAAAGCAGTCGCGAAAGGTTTTTGATTTGCGGGAGCTTGAAAGCGCCGCCTTGCCTCGGTGATGGGGAGGTGATTGTCAGTTTTAAATTTAAGAAGGTTTATTTCTGTAGCTCTCGCCGAGCAATTAATACTGGAAGCCTCGTGTGCTGCATCACCATTGCTGCATTTCTGTTGTGTTGACTGACAGCTTAGAAAATTATGATTTCCGGCGCATTTTTTGCAAACAGCTTCGTATTTGCATTTTTGAGCTATGTGGTCGAAACGCCAACAATTTAGACATTGTAGAGGGCGATCATAAAATCATTTTATCTTCTCAATCATGTAAAATATTTTTATTTCAGAGGGGATATTGGTACCAAAAATGGTGATCAGTACTGTTTCTGTAGGAACTGTTCCAGTGGGACTTTTTTTGGTAAAGCGGCGAATTTCTTTGATTTTAAGGTTATTTTCAGCCTGTAATTCTGTTCCTAAATCTTCAAGCGGGATGCTAGTTGCGATGTTATGCAATAAAAAGCGGGAAGTTATATTTTCTTGTTGGACGTACGGGCGGATAGGTTTCTGAAGGACGTCTGTCATTTCCACCAGTTCTTTTGCACAGTTCAAATTTGACGTCTCAATCATTAGTTTGTTATTTCTCGTAAATTTAAGGTTTAGTATGTGACCGCTGAACTGCAATTTGCTAGTCAGCTCTGCTTTTAATTTATGTGGTTTGTTACGGGGGATGTTACCATCCTGGGCTTCTAAAAAGATGACTATGTTATTAACTCCATTTGCAAAAGCATATTCCAGTTGGAGGGGTGGAGTGACATCTTCCCTGATACAAAAACTTATGTTAGACACGACTTCACCGTCTGACACATTGAATTCTGAATGCATGGACATGAGTGCAGGTAACCGCCCACAAAAAAAACAAGACACGGGGGAGTTACCCCAAGAAAAAAAGGGGAGAAATGCACTTACCTCGTGCTATTCTAAATTAAAGAAAAAAAATACAACTAAAAAAGGACGTAAGAACAACACCTACAGTAGGTATAACTATAAACCCAAGAGAGAAAAACAAGCCGGACGCGCAGCACACCCGCCACCCATCAAACCCGTCCGCCGAAAAAACCACAAACCTCACATATCAACAAAATTTTTGTTGGTTCCGCGAAATGTTCTGGAAAACTGTTGCCAATCGTATTCCGAACCATCAATAATTTGATGTGTCCGGTCATGGTGTTAGAATTTTAAAGGAGTAAACACGCTTACTACTACACTAACGAAACGAAACAGGTTTCGTCCCCCCTGCTTATGAGTTGCCATCGCTAAAAATGAGTTTATCATTGAGGCCTGTTTTCCCCAGTCACAGTATTCTATTTTATTATTCTAAGTATTATAAATGTTATATTATTTTATTATTTTAAAACAATTTTTTTATACTTTTGTCCTACTAAAGAACTTTAGATGTAGGTAATCGTTTTGTGAATCTTGCGCCATTTTCTTTCATGAAAATTTATCGTAAAATTCGAAAATTTTGCTCTGAATGTAAAGGTAAGTGAACGCTTATAATGTATTTAGAAATTCTAAAAATATGTATGTAAATCCTGTTTAGTGAATAATTACTCATGTGTTATTTATAAATAAAGTATTTTAATCAGAAATCGTATTACTTGAGTAGTTTTTATTCTTGTAAATAAGCATGACGTTGTGATACTATTTAGACAGTTTAATTTTGCCAGTTGAAAATGTTATTTATCAGTTATATATGCCTTGATTATGTGATTAAGACTTACATCTGGTACAGTGCAGAAATACAGTAAATTATAAATTATTGATTTTTGGCCGTTTATACAGAAACTTCAAATGTAGTTAATATTTTGTACAAGCGTTCATTATGCTTGCTCAATTCCTAAGTTCGATTGAGAAAGCGACAAAAGAATAATATATACTACATGAAATGTCTTTATTAAAGAATAATTAATTCAGGGATCGCGCTATAGAGCGTATTTTATCAATTTTCTCCAATATACAGGATATCCCGAAAACACTGAAATGCGCTTTAATACATCATTTGTTAAAGATTAATCTTGAATTGTTTAAATTAACGTAGGAAATACGACTACGTTCATGAAATATTCATTATAAAAATGTCTTTCTCATTTGTGTATTTAGTTATTTTAAAGTATATTAAATATCCACTTGTGAAACTAAAATAAGCAATCGTGAATCATGAGAGAAAGCGCTACTTTGTTTTTCCTTCAAATTATATGCATCTATTTTCTTTATGTAAATATGTATCATAGCAAACAAATTAATAATGAGTTCGTACTTGAATTAGTAACACAATTACTACTTAAAACTACATTAAATAACGTTTGAAAGCACTGGGAAGCTTAAGAAATGCCTGATGTATACGTGAAGACTCGAGCATCCGTAGGCCTGTTTGGATGGCTCATCAAAATACACGCGCAGGCCCGTTACTAATTGCGAAGGCCCCGCCCAACTGCAGTCCCCAAATATAGATCTTTTTTTCATTTTGTCCCCAAAAATACTTTGTCGCCAAATGTCCCCAAATTTAAAGATTTGTACTTTTTTTCCCTGAAAGTTTCCGTTTAGTTTATTTCTTTCAGAAAAAACTGAAGAAATAAAAAAAAAACCAACTAAAAGCGCTATCTACTCAGAGAAACAATGAAATTCGATCTCTGAAAACTTTTCATCACTTTTCATGAAGAACTATGCTTGAAATTGACGTACGAAAATTTTCTTGCACTCGAATACATTTTTTAGAGGGTGTACAAAGTTTCATGAAAAATTATCACAAAATGATCCAATGTAAAAAACAATGTCTTCTGAAAAATACAAATACTATTCCAAGATAAAGTAATTAAAAAACTTTGTAAAAAAACACACATAAGAAGTAATAGGTAAGTGGATACGCACGTTTCGTTCAAAAATTGTTTTGAACTTCATCAGTCCAAGCCCTTCGTCGTAAAGAACACAGGGAACTGAAAAGAGATAAATAAGCAAGATGTTTCCACAAGGGGCAAAGAAAAGTCGAACAAAACCACGGAGAGGGGAGACAAAAAAAATTTAAAATAGGGGATAAAAAGGAAAGGAAAGAAGCACGTCCTGTTCGTGGTTTTTATTTTATTAAAAAAAAAAAACAAATATTTATAAATATTTAAATATGTTAATAAATTTCCCGCTTGAAACTGGAAAACTGTAAGCAGTTTAGTAGTGAAAGTAAACATTACTGTTTAGTCTAATTCATGGGCGTCGGCAAGGGGGGCCACACCGGTCACTTGACCCCCCCCCCAGAAAATGTGGCCTTTTAAAAAAAAAAAGTTAGGCATCATATATAAAAAATGTCACCTGCCCCTTTTCCGGAAGTAAAGTAATTTATGTGAAAAAAAAAAGATTATTTCTGTGAAAAAAAAAGATTATTTACGTAATTGCTAGCATGTTTCAACCAAGGACGAATTAAAGGGGGGGGGGCGTAAGGGGGCTACCGCCCTCTCGTTAAAAAAAATCAATTTAAAAACCCTAAAATGGATGTGTTTGTGTATGTGAATCTTGCAACTAACCCATCTATAAAATTTGTTTTATTTTTCATAAAACTTTGATATAAAAATATATTTCAGAACAATATTTGAAATTGGGGCCCTGGGCAAAGTTCCGATTTTCCCATGCGATAATAAGGTTCTGCCCAGAGCGTAATGTATTAGAATTATTTTGAATGTCTCTGTAAAAGAACTATTTATGCTATATGCATGAAAGGTTGCCTATATGATAATCCAGGATATAATCTATCTTCATTCCAAATTTTAGTCAAATCCATTCAGCCGTTTTTGCATGATTGATTTACAAACATTCAAACATACAATATTAGTAGAATTTGAAAATTTACTAACTTCAAGAAACACGTTTGACTTAATTCTTTCTTATGCTTTTTATTTTGGCGTAAAACTGACGTAATTTCCATACCATCTCATGATTTTCAAATGCTCGCGATTCTGCAAATAGCATTTATGCTTTACTAGCTGAAGTACCCGTCGTTGACGGGTTAGTACTGAATGCAAATTTGCAAAAAGCAAGAACTTTCGTCAGCATTGTAGGAGTACACAGAATGGATGTAGTATGTTGCCAAAGTAAAAAAAGCGAAGTTATAATTTTTATGTATTGTTAAAATATTACAGGTTAGAGAGTAACTAAGTAATATCATTTCATTCGCTTTAGTCGTAATTATGTGATGCACGAACGAATATTTACGCATATTGAAATAATTTTTGCAAAATCTAATCAATATTTTTGAAAAATTGGAAGCCTAGAATTTAAGTTGAGGGACAACCCATCATGTCACCAAATTTCGTTTCATTTCCTGCAGTCTTTATTTCGTGATGCTAGAACAAAATTTCAGCATTTTAAAACGATTTTCACAAAATCTCAAAATGTAATCAAAATATTTTTAAAATTCAACACCTATAAATTAAGATTAGCAACTACCTGTCATATCACCAAATTTCGTATCATTCGTATTAGTCGTTATTACGTGATGCTTGAAGAAATATAAAGGTATTTTGAGAGAATTTTCACAAAATCTAATAAAAATGTTTTAAAAATTGGATACCTATAGTTTATGTTGAGCAACCATCTATCATGTGACCAAATTTCATATCATTCGCTTTAGTCGTTATTACGTAATGCGTGAACAAAGATTCACTCAGTTTTAAATGATTTTCACAAAATCTCGAAATCTGGTCGATTTTTTTTTAATTAGATGCTTATAGTTTAAGGGGAGTGACCACCTATCATTTCACGAAATACCATTTTTTTCACCTTTGCAGCTATTACGTGATGTGCGAACACAAATTTACGCAGTTTGAAACAATTTTCGCAAAATCTAATCAAGATTTTTTAAAAATTCGACACTTTTTCTTTTAAGTTGAATGATCCCCTATCACGATACCAAATTTCATTTCATTTATTTCGGTCGTTTTTACGTGACGTGCGAACACAAATTTACACAGTTTGAAACTATTTTCGCAAAATCTCAAAATCTAATCAAGATTTTTTAAAAATTCGACGCCAATGTTTCAAGTTGAATTACCACCTATCATGATACCAAATTTCATTTCAATCACTTCAGTCGTTTATACTTGATGGTCGAACACAAATTTACGCAGTTTGAAACGATTTTCTCAAAATCTAATCAAGATTTTATAAAAATTCGACGCCTATGTTTTAAGTTGAGTGACCACCAATCATAATACCAAATTTCATTTCAATCGCTTCAGTCGTTTTTACGTGATGCTCGAACACGAATTTACGCAGTTTGAAACGATTTTCGAAAAATCTCAAAATCTAATTAAGATTTTTTTTTTTTTAATCGACGCCTATGTTTTAAGTTGAGCGACCACCCATCATGATACCAAAATTCATTTCAATTGCTACAGTCGTTTATACGTGATGCTCGAGCACAAATTTACGCAGTTTAAAAGGATTTTCGCAAAATCTCAAAATCCAATCAAGACTTTTTTTAAATTCGAGGCCTATTTTTTAAGTTGAATGACCACCTATCATGACACCCAATTTCATATCATTCGCTTCAGTCGTTTTTACGTGATGCTTAAACAAAAAAAGCGTCACGGACAGAACGACGTGACAGACAAACTTTTTTTTAGGGTCGCACCGCATTCCCAGGTGCTTGCAACGGATAGAAATCACAAAAATTTTGAATTCCAATAAATGTACAGACAAAAGTCTAATTTTATTTATATATGTTACAGTGAAAACCCGAAATCAGTCAAAACCCGAATTAACTAGTGAAACTGTAGGGGGGCCCCCCTTTCGAAAATATGCTAACACTGGCTCTTTGCGAGACCCGAAAAAAGTCAGTGGGTCTAGCCATCGCTTTAGGGGGCCCCCTGGAAAATATGCCTCCGCTGTAGGGGCCCCTCGAAAACGTGCTACCGCTACTCCAATAAAACGGGTTTTCCCTAGTTAATTCGGGTTTTGCCTAGCGCTGTCAGTCAGAACGCGTTTTCACTGTAACATATAGATTTCAAAAGCATTGGTCAGTGTATTAACGACATTAACTATTCTATTGCATACAGCATTCTCCATTCTAGCAAATGTGACTGCCGATATTCATTAAAGAACAATTATTCCTTTGTGTATATTTTGGCAAATCAGCACTGCTGATAATTAAAGAATTTCTAGGCTTCTCAGTCCTACAAGAATTTTAAGAAAAAGCGCTTGCTGATTCCGTTACAGAAAAATGTTCCCATATCGGACAAAACATGGAAAAACTAATAGAACAACACTCTAACAAATAACGGTACAATTACTGGAAACTTTCCGTAAAATTTTACGGAAATTCCTCGTTTATACTTGAATACAGGATAATTTCTGTATATCAAGGGCCAGCGTCTCACTGGTACAAAATTTCTAGTGAAATTTACTGGAATAATTTTCCGTAAATCTACGGAAATAGTAATGGCGTTCCAGTAGCCAGTATACATTTTTAGCGTTTTCACGAAATTATTTATTTATTTATTTTACAGTGAATGTTATGACGGATATTCTGTGATGTTAGAAAAAGAGGGGAGGTGTGCATACAACCATCAAACGTATCTACCTGACAACTGCATATTTTCACTGTGCATCACGCAAAATAAACTTTCAAACTACAGCCTTTAACCCTTTGAGGCGCAACCCTTTCCTAATGCTGAAAAAAGGGCAGCCGTTGCCATCGCTCGACTTAACTACCAGCAAGATGGCGGACGATCGAAACGTTCATCGCGTGCCACAGATCTAGAGACCCTTTTTTTTGACGACAGCTGGCTGTGCCTGCGTCAAAAAAAAAGAGTCTCTAGATCTGTGGCACGCGATGAACGTTTCGATCGTCCGCCATCTTGCTGGTAGTTAAGTCGAGCGATGGAAACGGCTGCCCTTTTTTCAGCATTGGGCAATCTATCAAGCTGTTCTCGCATTCTTCCATTTTTCGGCAGATATCAGTGCTGTTAAAAATAATCGTGACAATTTTTTTACGGAAATGACTTGCTAAAAAGTAAAGGATTCTAGTGGAATTATGTCACCCGCAACTATTTTTATAGAAATCAAATCTATTCTTCGTGACTGGCAACAGTCAAAACGTCAGAGTTTGGCGTTGCCAGAGCGGCAACACTGCGCGTTATAGGGTTAAATTATCTAAAACTCCTTACATCCTTTGACCGATATTTTTTTTAAATAACCTTTTTCGTACAATTGTAATCTTATTTGCTTAAAAATTAACTTCTACATTCTTCACTTCAGTTTTATTCTTCGCCTGAATCATTTTATAATTTCGCGTTTCAATTAATTTATTTAACTAGTATACAATGAACGCTCTCTGATGTGAACACCCCGGTATTATGAACACATTCCGACGTTCCCAGCGAAACTTCGTAGACTTAACATAAGATGAGCTCTTTGCATTCTGAACACCCTCTAATTTGAACATCCCAGCATTATGAACGCTACTTTCGATCCCCACTGTACCTGTACTTCACTATAAATGAAGATTTATTTTATTTTTTATAGAAATTCGAGAAATTCCCCTAGAGCGCAAATTCGGAGAGAAGTATGCTGCTCGAGCATACACAATGCAAGTATTGTATTGTACTGTTTATTAATCAAATGTGCTCGAGGGCTATTTGACTAAGGAGCGGTGCTTTGGGCGGAGGATGTTTTAAGGGGTACTTACGCTTATACAACTTCTGGAGAAAACCACTTAAAACGCAACCGTTAGACCTATGGCGGCGCGATTGGCCCGAACCGGGAAACTTCACACTTCAGCCATCTACCATGCTCAGTGTCTATATCTACTCGGCCATAATGGGGCCCATGCATAACGCAAGAACAGACTAAAATTGTCGAATATGTTTTAAAGTAATGTTGTACACGCTTAATTCAAAGGAGCGAAAATAACGATTAAAGAGAGAGTGAAAGAAAAAATTGTCGGTTTCGACCTTTTTACATAGAAACCCGCAGTATTACCGCAAAAACGCTCTTCAAGTACTCCTTTTTTGCAAATTGCACACCCCGCTTTCTGTTTACCAAAATACTGATAATGTTCGCCCCCAAAATTTTGCTCCGCTGAGTGAACGGAGAACGTTCCTAAAGGAGAAGTGCACTTTCAAGTACAGAAAGGATCGAAAATTCGCTCCGACTGAATTTCGCTCGTTTGAATTAAATGTGTATAACATTATGCAATTTGCTCACTCTAACATACAATGTACCGATTTTGCATCACCTTGTTTTTTGTCCTACTTTGCTTCCCACTTCTTCATGGAAGTGCTAGTGGATTAAAGGATAGATTAAATGATGTCAATTTTTTTTTTTTTTTTGGGGGGGGGGGGGAGGGGGGGTTGTTGTCCTGTTACTTGTTTCTAAAAAATGGATTAAAATTTTTCAAGAAATGTAGTATAATTATATAATTCTGTTGTTTTGTTTTGTAAAAATTTTTTAGGTAAAATAAAGAGCTACCAATGGTCGATTGAATAAGACACTGGACGATAGCTTAAGTAGAAAAGTCCAGGGGCTCTACCACGATAGTATCGGAAAGCTTTCCGTACCGGCTAAATTAAGCCTTCCCGACTCATGACGTCACAATCAATCCGAGAAATATTCCATGTGTCTTATTCCGAAGGTGTCGGAAAAGTTTCCGATGTCGTATTCACTATCGGAAATAATGCTGTTTTTTTTTTCAGACACGTCAGATGAAGGCGAAAACTTTCATTCCGATAAGGAAGAGTAGAAGATGGATGGGTGTTATATAGTGTGTTTTATGGAGTGTTAAGCACTCCCACAAAAGAAACCCTTTCCCTGGTAAGGCTCACTCTCCCTCCCTGTTAAAAAGCACACTCCTTCCTTGATCGATTTCTCCCTATCCCTCGGAAATTCCGAATACAATGCAATTGTTTAAGAAAAAGGAGAGAAATCCATGTGTTTTGATTGGCTGATCAGTCCCAGTGTCGAGATTGACCCAGCAGGTACAAAAATACTCACTTCTTTTATTCGACACTCCTCGTGCATGTACTAAATGGAGGGTCGCGGGGAGAGAACTATCCGTCACTGTTGTTCACCGTTAACACCGTGGTAGAGCCCCTGATTTCTGGCCTACCGCACGGCTGTCGATCTAACAGTGAGGAGTTTTGAGCGGTTTTCTCCACGCGGATACACATTAGAACCGATTAGTATATCCTCTGCTCAAGGCATTCCTACCTGTGGCAGAGAGTCCTAATGTGCTTTGTCTTAAAAAAAAAAACAGAAAAAAAGGGGGTACATTATATATTTGACAGAATTTAATTTGATTTAATTGACAATAGCCACCAAATCTTAAGTCAGGTCCTTCATCTGGGTAATCGCCATGGCTTATTAGGTTAATACAAAGTCTACTGTTGTTATTGTTACTAATGTCCTCTTGCAACCGCAGAGAGGAGCCAGATCCCCCCTATAGAACGGCGATGATCGAAAGAGAGTGGCTTCCAATTTAATGAGTCCCAGTGGGTGGAAGACCGATTTAGCTCGGGTCTCCAATCCACGGTTTCGGGGACCGATTTAGGTCGAGTTAAACAAAAACCAAATAAGAGACCTAGCACCTGGATCGGCTCAGAGGTATTGTTTGAACACGGAGGACGTTGGAGTCACGAACAGATTTTACGTGCACGACCTCCCATTTGCGCACACAATTTCACAGCAGTCCAGCCGAGAGAGGTCATCAACCTCTCAAGCTCTATTCCAAGTCGGTGCCGCTTCACATTCCGTTTTCTTGTGGGAAAGAACTTTGGGAAAATAGGCCACATTTTGTCGGGGAGGACAAAAGCAGTTCTACTATTTTTTCTTTTATCGGCCATCCAAATGTTCACGACGAATTTATATCCCCACCACGAAATGTGTATCTCCCAATAATTTTGTTTCAGATCGATTTTATCATTTCTTCCTCCCCAGCAAGTTTGAGAGGTCTGTATGACTTCGGTTTGCTTGTCTGTTCAGCAGTCCACCGGTCCAGTGTTCTAACTGCTGTAAATATACAATGATTTGTGCGAAATTTATGTTTTTTCTATGTACGCTACCGTGTACCGTACTGAAAATGGTGTAAGTAGCATTTACAGTTCTTTTACGGGAGAAAAAAAAAAAATCCAATACATCGCACTCTATGGGCAGTCATTCTTGATAACGTATTTTAGAGATTTTCGGTTTTTTGAAAGAAAACAAAGTTGGCATACATATTATTAAGGGTCTCAAAATAGTGCTCTCCACTGAGAATAGTGTCTGTATTATAAATAGTTCTTCTACGGGAACACTCAAAAGAATTCCAATACATTATTGTCTGTGGCATTTGAGAGACACTAATATATTTCTAGCACAAGACAACGAGTATAAAATTTTTATATTCTTCAGTTAAACGTTGGGGGAAAAAATTAAAGGTTTTTTACAGGGTCTCATAAAATTGCATTTATAGCGGTAATACAAATAGCATCTTATCTCTAAAATCTCGCCAGTTTTCAGGAAAATACATCGCCAAATTTGTCGCACAAATATTTTTGTGTTGAAAAGTGTTTTATAATCTATGCGTTTGGCATGATTTATCTTTCTTGTTTAATTTTTGAATTAGCTTTTCAATTATTTTATATTTAAGTTATTTTCGACCGTTTTCTGTCTTTGCCCTCCGAAAAAGAAGGCTTCCGATCGTCTGAAAGAAAAAATAATTACACGATCGGAAAGAGTTTTCTTTCTAAAGTGACCTTCATTTTTGAATTAGCTGCATTTCCCGATTTTTGATAAATAAAAATCGACAACACTTTTCTCTTGTAAATTCGGGTGAATTTCAGAACGAGGAGCCTGAATATTTCGACTAAAAAAATAGATACTGTTACGGACAAACTGCTCAGTTTTCGTTTAAAAAAAGTCAAGGGTCTAGTATAATTTTTTGATCAGTTAAAAATTAATTAGTAAAACCCGTACGAAAATAATTTGAGACAGAAGGGATTTTTGGACTAGCATCACGTGACATCAAAATGAAGAACCGGAGAGAATAATTCTTTTTTCTGGAGAGTATGTGGGTGGAGGTCCGAAAAATATAATAAATAAACAACCTTCTGTTTTTTTTTTTAATTATTCTTTATCACTATCCCAGAATTCTTTCACGGCTGTGGAGCCCACAGAATTTAATGGTGGAGCCCGAGGAGACTCGGGAGGGGGGGGTTGGGGTCTTCTAATTTTAAGACAGCACCCAGACAGCAGCATTTGGAAGCTTAAATCAAGCTTGACATTTCTTTGAATTTGACATATTAATACAAGCTTGACAGTTCAATTCATTTTAAGCTTACAAAGAAATGAGTCAGCAAATATTTTCCTGCCGAATTTAAGTCATTTGAACTGTCAAGCTTGAATACAACTTGATTACTGCTTGATTTGGAAAGCCACATAACAAATAATTTATCATCAGTCATAAATGTGCTTGACCATAGAATAAAAAAAAAAAAAAGATTCTATATTTCCAAACATCGAAATTCTTCAAAATAAAATACAAATATACTACAAAATTGATTTCAAAATTAGTTGTTTGTCTCGATTTTGGCCAATATTGCCCAACATGAGTGTTGCGATATTGAAAGTTTTAAAATGTGTGCTGCTTTTAAGTTTATATTATGCTTATTTCCATTAGTAGAGTCTATAAATCACATATATCATTATTTTAATTTTGATTCATCCCATGGAAAAATAAAAGATGTAGATTGTCATGGGCAATACTGATTGATCAATCTCGCCAAAAAACTGGTTGACAACCATAACAGTCACTTCAAACTTTAGGCACTTTACCCCGAGTCAGGTTTGCATGGTGGTTAGGAGACTTGCTTCTCACACCTAAGGTCCCGAGATCGATCCCAGTCGCGGACGCTAGACAGAAGCATATTCAAAATTTACTTGAGGTTTCAGCGTAGAGGGAAAATGTGTGGAAAAATAAAATATATGGCGCGAGTTCGCTGACCGACGCCCCATGTAGTTAGGAAAATTTTTGAGAGGAAAATTAGGAAAATTTTTTAGAGTGTAGTAAGTTTGAATCAAGCTTGCTATGTCAAGCTTAATGCAAGTTGCGCAAGCGTAAACTTGAACACTTGATACTAACTTGCATTAAGCTTACATGCTTGAAATAACAAGCTTAATGCAAGTTTGTTGACTTCATGAATCAAGCTTACTGCAAGTTTGATGTAAATTTGCTGTGCTGGGGAAACTGACATGAGTTTGTTTGTTTGTGTAACGTGTATTTCGTGCTCCTATGCTTGGCTTGCAGCCTGCTTAAAAATCCATCTCCGATGGACAACACAAGCGAGGGGGATGCCCTCCGTGGGGGTCTTTCTAAGGGGTCCCAGCCAGTATTTACTCTAAGTTTCGGAAAAACCACGGAAAACTCCGAACGGTTACGTCGACGGACGCGACGAGGTTTGAACTGCACCTTCCGTCTACCATTTCCAGTGACATAACCACTGAGCCATGAAGAGGCACTGACATGAATAATGATTTATTTCGTTATCGATAACATTATGAAACAGATGGACCATTTTTTTTATTGAATCTAATGATATGTGAAACGCACTAATGTCATTGTCTAAAAAATTCTTTGTGGATTAGGGATGAATTGCTGAAACTACGTAAAAAAAAATTCTTCTTTATGGTTTAGGGGGGCAGAGCTGCCCTCTCATTGGAGTATTTGCTTACATTATTAAATTAATTTTACTAGAAAGAGAAACGGGCTGTTGAAGGAGAGGAGAGACCCCCTTCGGTCGCAAAACGGCCCGTGTGCTGTAGGTTGCTCATTTTGGTAGCGAAGCGGCCTTCGGCGGACCAGATAGTTCCCGAAGGCGGCCGCTCGCCGTAGAGTGTAAAAACGATCCATAGGTTGCATAGACCGGTCGCAAAGCAGCCCGGGAGCCGTAGGCAGAGCCGATCCTAGCGGGGGGCAAGAATGTGCACGGCACGTGGGCGGCCAAACTTAAGGGGCGGCGGAATGATTATCAAACAACGTAGAAAAAATGAAAAGCTTATATGAATGTTTAAAAAAAACTGAGTGAACAATACTTTAAACCCTAATAAGCCTGCTCCAACTAAAATTTTCAAGATTTTTTTGATTAGAAATTTCAAATCATACATTATGTAAGGATTGAACCACACATTTTCCCAATTTATCTATAGCACTCACTTTGACTATACCAATCAGTGTTGCTTCAGGTGAAAGAAGCTTTTCAAAATTAAGTTTGATTAAAAATTACTGAAGATCAACAATCTTACAAGAAAGGCTTACGAATTTGGCTATTATTTCAATTGAAGGGTTACCTGTAAGGTGGTAGACATTTCAAGTATTATAGATTAACTAGCTGAAGTGTACCCGTCGTCGCCGAGTTAGTACATAACGCAAATTTTCAAAAAGGTTGAATCTTCATTGTAGGTATGGAAGTAGTATATTAGCAATAGTAGAGAAATAAAAACTATATCTTCTGTGTATTGTTAAAAGATTACAGGTTTGGGAGTAACAAAGTGATCAGTAAATTTGACTATTATAGAGAACTTCTTTCAATTTAAAAAAATTAAATTTTACTCTGATTGAAAGAGTTTTTCAAGTCAAGAGGTCATTCCTACCATATAACTAAATTTTGTTTCATTCACTGTAATTTTCTAACATCATTCCTGGAAAATATTTTGCTCAATTTTTACAAAATGAAAAAAAAAAAAAAAAAAACATTTTAAAAATTCATTTTTTTTTTCAAAAAATCCAATTTTTGTTGTTTTAGCCATTGTTGATCATGTTGCTAAACTTCAGCGTAGTCTCTTAATCCATTTTTAAGGAATATGAGAACAAATATTTATATGATTTTCAGAAAATTCCAAAAATCTATGAAATATTTAAAACTGTTTTGGCATCTGGAGTTCAAATTAACTTGCATATAACATAATTCAAAGTTTTATTCTATACCATTCACACGTTTCAGGAATAGCACAAACATGTACGGAATTTTCACAAAATCTCAAAACTTATAAAAAATATTTAAAACATTTTGACGCAAAGAGTTCAAGTGACCACCAGTGGTGATACTAAATTTTATTTCACTCACTTCAGTGGTTTATACGTAATCGGTAAATATTTTCATATTTTGAACAATTTTCGCAAAATCTCAAAATTTAATCAAGATTTTTTAAAAATGCGACGCTTGTATTTTAAATTGGATGACCACATGTGATGCTACCAACCAAATTTCATTTCATTCGCTTTAGTCGTTATAACGCGATGCTCGAACAAAAATTTACGGAGTTTGAAACGATTTTCGCAAAATCTCTAAATCTAATCTAGATTTTTTTTAAAAATTCGATGCCTAATTTTAAGTTGAGTAACCACCTGTCATATACCGAACTTTAATTTCATTCGATTCAGTCGTTTTTACATGATGCTCGAACAACAACAAAAAAAAGTCACTGACAGACAAAATTTTTTTTTAGGGTCATACTGGATTCTCAAGTGCTTGAAACGGATAGAAATCGGAAAATTTTTGAATTCCAAGTAATGTACAGACGAAAGTCTAATTTTATTTATATAGATAGATTCACCTGTAAGAAAGCTTGAAAAGTGTTGACATGATTTTTTGTAGATTGTATTTTCTGAAAATAAAATGCGTACTATAATATGTTTTTCTCTTTGATTTTCATCCATCCCATACTTATATTTAGACGATTTTTTCAACTCTTTAATAGTAATTTATTTAAACGTTTAAAGCATACGGTATGTAAAAAAGGTGCGGCCAATTTTAATTTGCACGTGGGCCGCCGAAGGTCTAGGATCGGCACTGGCCGTACGTTGCACATTTCGGTCTCGAAGCAGCCCGTTGGCAGACCGGATGGTCAACGAAGGCGGCTGCTAACTGTAATTTTGAATTTGGCCGCTAAGCGACTGTCAACGGCCAAAACTGGTCGCCGAAGGCAGCTAGTATTCAAATAATTAATTACAACCGGGGTAAATGGCTAGGTGACGAATCCGTACGATGACGTCATCAGTCTGTTTAGGACTGTGTAAGGACTATCCCACAGCGATTGCAGCTTGGGAGACAGGCCTTTCCCTCGAATAGGATTCCATAGCCAAACTTTGTCACCTACGTTGAATTCATATCCGGTAGCCTTTGTGTCGTAGCGAGGCTTCATCTTCTCCGTGTTCAGATCGATATGCTCCCGGGCAAAATGATGCACGTCTTCAAACCGTGCCCAGAGATTTTCCATGCACTCCTCTGGTGTTGAAGGCGTATCTGGAGGGCAGCCAAACACTAGATCGGCGGGAAGACGAAGATATCTGAGACGAAGATTCTTCACGAAGACGGGAAGGTGCGAAGCCGGTACTCTAATGGATGGCACTCCTATAGGACAGCAGGAAGAGGGAGAGTTTCTTGTCCCAGTCCTCTTGATTCCTGGAGACGAGGAGCGAGAGGTTGTTCAAACTAGTGCGATTAAACCTCCCCACCATGACGTCGGATTGTGGGTGTAAAGGCGTAGTCTGGATTTTGTCTGTTCCGAGAAATTGGCATACTCCTTTAAAAACTGCAGAGGTAAAGTTCGCTCCTTGGTCGGAATGAAGTTGCAGAGGGGTTCCATACCTGGAAATCCATTCTTGCATCAGTACCTCTGCTACAGTTGTAGCTTCTTGATCGAGAATCTACTGGATAGTTATTGATTTCATTGTCACCATAGAAAATTATTTTATCGTAGCTACGGTGATATGTTCTCTATTAATCAGATATTCTAGTAAGACAACAAAAGTTCATTCATCATTTTTAGGTTCTACTATAACTGACTTCATTGTTGCCATATTATTGCTATATATGTTATCTGAGAGTATGTTTTCATAAATATTTCCATACACTTCATTAATAATATTATTACTTTCATTCCCTCTTAATTGCTGAGGTATTTTTTCAATACTATTTTTGGAGAAAATTTGCTTTAGCATACTGCCTGGCAGGAGATTATGAAGAAATTGTCGAATTGGTGCGTTTCTATGTAGCATCTCTTGGATTGCGACTTGCCCTGCTCGGTTCGTTTTTCCCTTGGAGGAACGAATAGTAAATATTATTCTCTCCTCCAAGGTTTTCCCACAGCTTTAAAACATGGAATTTACAACACTTCGCACACTTATCACCATCTAAAAAAAGTCGCCAAGTACATTTTAGCCATTGGCGTATCACCAAACTGGGAATAGTTCCACTTTTTGCAAATTTTGCTGTAATATTAAAACCCTATAGTACTGCTGAAACTAAGTGTTGTTATTTCAAAATTGGCACAACAATGGAACCATCGCTCGACTTGATGCGAAATACTGTGTGCCAAATTAATTCTCTAATTTTTATGGTGCATTAGTATTACACAAAAATTTTAACATTCGCACAGCCACCTCTATATGAACTTTAACTGTGCCAAATTTCACAGTCATCCATTCGCGCAGTGCGCTGCAAAAGGGACACAAAGGTTTTGCTTAGCGTATTTATATATACATAGATGACATAATTTCTTTTATGATATGCCAGTTTGTGTACAGTTATGTTAATCGAGAGCATATAAATGTTATGCTACATGATTATTTTTTTACACTATGTTAAAATTTCTAATGCATTTTTTAACTCGCGACATCAAAATGACATTATTTCATTTATGATATATCATTTTGTTTACAGTTATGTCTATTGCCAGCATATAGATGGTATATCACATTATCAGTATTTTAGACAATCTGAAATCAGGAAAGCTTTCTGAAGGTGAAAATTATCAAAAAATTGAAAAAAATCGTGGAAAGATTCAGTTTTTAGGATTTTAAAGTTTCTTATGACTATTCTATCTTGTTTTACATGTATGCACAAAATTTCAAGTTGATCGGTTGAACGGTGTGGACAAACAAACTTTCAAATTTATATAATAGATATGCACTATAATGTGTGTACATACAGAGGACAAGTTTCATTTTTATTTCTATTTTTAAATAAAATGCATGTTAAATCTTTGCAAAAACTGAAATTTTCCATGTATCCTTAAAATACACTTAAAGCAGTACACGTTTTTCTGCAAAAAAAATTTATTTTAAATTTTGATACATACAATATCTTTTTATTTTATACAGACTGTGCAAGACAAAAATTCTAATACAAACTATTAGATATATATACAATTTACACTTGTTCAAAAGTATCACACTTGTTCAAAAGTATCTTGTTCAAAAGTAAATTGGTGAAAACTTTCCAACAGCCTCTATTTCTCAATTATGCATTTCATTGTATCAAACAAACAAACAAAAAAAAACGGGGGGGGGGGGGCTGTGGGTTATCATTTAATGGGGCATATTAGAAGATTGATAATTCAAAACCAGATGAGTTGACAGCTCTAGTGCACTGCTACTAAGTTCTTTCCTGCTGTTTTAACTGGACAAATAGCTTTTCTTTAACACTTGAATATTTTGTATTTCTAAAATACTTTCTAACTGATATGGCAGTTCAGGTAAACACAGATATTCTTCCACTTGAATGACAGCTAGCAAATGCTGGTCGGAAAGGGTGGAAGACATTGACGAAAGGAAATGCAGTCAACTTTTCATCTGTCAGTTGATGATAAATGTTCATATTGCAATCAAATACTTGAGCTCTATGGGGATAAGTGCTACATCCAACAACAAATGTGTTTTCCGAGTTGGGCAGCCAAATGGGCATAAATCCATTTCTTTTCCTACTGCCACGCCTGTAAGGTTGAAAAAAAAAATCATTAAGAAATGTTTAAAACTTTTCTTCAACACCCTCCATCTCTAAATCATACATTCTATGGTACCAAAAGGGGAAGAAATATTTATCATTTCATAGGGAACTCCAAAAGAAAAAAAAATGTGTTAACTGTGTAAATGATTAACTTAATTATAATAAAGTTTTAAAAAGAAAATGCAACCTAAACAACAGTTTCTTTTAAGCTACAATAAAGTTTTATAAATTATATCATAATACTACTGGGGTAGGAAGCTTTTCCCATAGGATAACATGGGCTTCAGCAAATGAAAAAACAGCATCTGTCCAACAGCCTTAAGTATTTAATATGGAATTACAATAATAATGAGATGGGAAAAGGAGGGATAGAAAACCTATTGAAATGCACACAATTTACGGTCGGTATTTAAATGTAAATTATTTCTTTACTGAAAATAATATTTGTAAGTTTAAAAGAACAATTTATAAATTAAATATTGTTTGTTTAACTGTTTTCAAGGAGAACACCAGGGATAGAGTTAAGCAGATTTTCAGTATAATTTAAAGAAATTTGTAGAGTTTGATGCAAAAAATACAAATAAGTGTCTTTTGCATATGGGAGGGGTGAGGGTAAAAAATTTTTCATTATGAGTTCATTTTCACATATTTTGTAACAGGGGCGTAGCCAAGGGAGGGGTTAGGGGGGTCATAACCCCCGAATGAGGAATATCTTTGGGCACCTTACAGGGGAAACGTTTTCATTCGGACGATGGAGTGAAGGAAGCCGTGCAGGACTTCCTCAGGAATGAGCCCCAATCTTTCTACAGCAAAGGCATTGAGCTGCTACCGCAACACTGAGACCTGTGTTTCAATGCCCATGGCGATTTCTTTTGATTTACAATAAAGGTATTATTTTTCTTCAACTTGTCCACTTTTCATTTGGGCAACCCTTCACTTATCTAAACTATGTACCCTATATTATAATGGACTGTAATTGATAATGAGACCTGCTTTTTTTTTTGTTGTTGTTGTTGCATGGCTCATTAGCAGTATTAAAGACATATTAGTCAGAGACAGTGGCGGATCCAGGGGGGGGGGGCTTTGGGGGCTCAAGCCCTCTTCCCCCCCCCCTTCAGTCTGAAATCATTGACTGCTCAGGAAGCTAATAAATGTGGATGAATAATTAAATTAAGTTGGTTCATCAATAAATTTAAACTTGTTCTCTCTTGACTAATAAATTATTTACATCCAATATGAATTTCCACACATACATGCAAGTTAACGAGGTACCGGAAAAAAGGTGGTTCGTATTTCAAAGAAGAATTCAAGGTGTCCAGCGCTCTCAGATGAGAATCAATCAAAGTTAGTCTCCTCTAAGGGGAACAGAGGAGCCGAAAAAGAAAGAGACCGCTAACATCTGTCATCCTCACAGATTTCACACATGTATCTTGGGTGGCCCGTCTGGGCACTCTCAGATACCTTTCTACGTACTCAGATCTTTGACTGCTCAGGAAGCTAATAAATGTGGATGAATAATTAAAGTAAGTCGGTTCATCAATAAATTTAAACTTGTTCTCTCTTAACTAATAAACTATTTACATCCATTATCTATTATATCCATAAACACCTCGAACAGATTACAAAGTAATCCGTCAATTCTTTGATCTTGCAGCCGTCTCGGTACTCGCAAATGGTCTTTTAACAAATGACTGGGAAGAATTCTCTTTTTCAAAAGATTACTGAAATTGAGAGATACCAACACAATGTTAGTGCCACACCTCTATTTAGGCCGCTGTTACCAATCCGCTACCCCCGAAAGTCAAACTTTTTTTTTCATTCATCTACTGGTATGATAAATCAGATATTGTAGTTGAAACTACGCTGGAAAAGGTGTCGTCAGAAATCTTATACTTCATTCGGATTTCGATAAGAGATTATACTGGTGCAGTTTCAGGTTACTAAGTAAATAAAAATGGAAAAAAAAAAAAAGTGAAAAGCGCCGAATCACTCAATTTTATCATTTTTTAAAAAAGAAAAAATTGACAATGAGAAAACAAGTGAATTGGATATTTATGAAAACACCGCTGTGTGCACGGGAAAGGATTATATGGATAGCTCTGATGGAACAAACTAACCATCTGCTTCTGTGAAGGTAAGTTCAATTTAATTATTCAAAACTACTTCCTGCATATAATTCTTGATTGTGTTAGACATAAATTTTATCTATCACCTCATTTTGATGACTGAACCAGGCTTGAAGCCAGTGAGTGTGGGATTTATCGCGACTAAATTGTTATTGTTAACTGGAAAAAAAAAAAAAAAAACTTTCTATTACTGATGAAGGGAGGCTATTTAGTTTCTTGTAACATGTGTACAGTTTATTTTTACTGTTCTATGTGCTTTATACGAAATATCAAGTTTATTTAAACCATAATTTTTGGAGTTAATGGGAAAAAAAGATCCTTAAAACACCTTCTGTACGAGAAAAAACGCCTTCTGTAAAAGAAAAAAATAATCCATGGTAAAAAAATGCCCGGGAAAAAAACCTCGTAAAAAATCCCAGAATAACACGCATTTCAGCATTATTTAAAAATAATATAGGGCATAGAAATACTTTCATTTGGGAAGGGGACAGATCTCAGGCTATTTTTTTTTTTACTTGTATATGCATTATAACTTGTGTGAATGTTTTACTCTAAAATTTTTTTGTAATTTGGTAAAAAAATGGTTTTAAGAAGACAACAGCGTACAAAAGTCAACATTTTCTTTTTGTGTGTGATGCAATCATGAATAAAAAGCATGGCTATTTTTATTTATTTATTTTACTGAACAAAATTTATTCAAATTAAATAAGTCACATAAGATATTCAAAATGGGTATTTTAAATGTTAAAGAAATTAATAACGTACTTGATAATTTTCATTTCTAATCTTCACAATTAAGCTAATGCATTAATAAATCAATAAATAAAAGGTATTTGAAACATCAGTATTTTCTTCCCTTCTGATTGCTTAAAACTTTCCTTAAAAAGGAAAAAAAAAAAGCTTTGTCAAAACAATCAAAAGCTTGACCGGTGATGTAACTAATTGGAAGAAAAAAAATTTACTTATATTTTGTTCTCTTTTTTTATCTTTTTTATTTAAATAGTATAAATTCTTTAAAATCTTAAAATGAAATCATAAAATGAAACTAGTTTGACTAAATGTTTCAGGAAAAAACGAGTTCTCTTTTTTTTCCAGACTGGTAGCACAAGATGCACTTTTAAACACTGGATAAAGCCAGCTTAATATATTCTCCTCAGGGAAAAATACAATAACAATCATAAGCGTAGCGTCGAAGGTAGGAAAACTGCCCCCCCCCCCAAAAAAAATCCTTTGATTTGAGACATTTGTTTCAAAATTTCAGCTAAATGTCCCTACTCTTGCATTCGATTTGTGCCTCCCCTCCCTACCACCCAAAAAAAAAAAAAAAAAAACTTTTGCTCTGTGCTCACAATAATAATAATAGCTAGAGTTAACACGTTAAAGCATTTTACCCATTGTAAACGGTGAAATTACTTACACACGTTCCTACCTCAACAGCTTTTCAATTAAAAATCAATTTAGAATGTTTTCGCGTAAAACGATGCAATTATACAACTTTTACGCTACATATTTTAACTGCTTGTATATAGCACTTTTTATAAAATCGTCTCTTTCTTTTTCTAGTTGCACACTAAGAGGAAATATAATTTTTGGTAATAATATGCAACAAATATTTTTATATATTTTGTTGTAAGCAGTTATTTTCTCTGCCAGCAGATCTCTTTTACATAGCTGGCAACTCTCCCGATTTTTTTGGGAGATTTTCCACCACTAAATTTTATGTAGCACTGTAGGGTTAAAGTCCAAATTTTTTAATGTAAACTAAGACTGTTTAAAATTTGTGGTGGAAAATTTTCCGAAAAAATCGGGAGCATTAACAGTTATGCTTTTAATATTTAAAAGTAAAATAAAAATAAGATACCGTGGGTAAAATCTTTTTTTAAGTTTTGGTCATAATAATAATAAGATATATTTATGTTGTTATTTTGATTGTTCCTTGACAAAATATAAACTTGTTATATGGTTCTTAACAGCAACAAACTAATTCAGGGAGGCTACAGAAATTGAGAAAAAAAGTTCCCCGATTTCCCTGACTATCTTTATCAAATGTCCAGAACTAATTATATACATACTATAATCTTTCATGTAAATCACTATTGTGTATCATGCACCAACAGGTGAATGCTTCATATAGGGAAATAAATAAGAGAAAACCACAAAAATACTTAATATTAATAAAACTGTAGTTCAAATTCATAAATCCAAACATAAAATTTAGCTGAATACTAAAAGACAATATAGCAGAAAGTTTCCTTGTTTTTTAAAGATAGTGTTCAATTTTAAGCGTAAGGATGACTGATCAAAATAAACTGGCCACCTAATAACTTATTTTATTTAATCAATGTATCGTTTCAAAAAAAAAAAAAAAAAAAAAAAAAAAAAAAGATTGCATCTAGTCATCTGAATATAAAGACTAGTTTGTGCGAAATCCGAAAACTTTATCATGTGCACCTTGTTTTTTCAAAACCTTGATTCATATTTCTATGTTCTCGTATAATCTATATTCTGGTTTTCGGATTTCTAAAATGTTTGCATCAGTTGAGTATCGTATGATCCGGAACGGAGCCGCGAGTCAGACGCTGATTGACAACTAAAAATGATATAGTTCACTAGGCAAAAACGAAAGTTCCCTGATTTTTAAATATTTTTACAAAATTTCCTGATATTTCCATGATTTTTCCAGATTGATAAAGTACCCTGATTTTTCCACGATTTCCCTGATCTGTCAACACCGTGTAATTATGATAAAGAATTGAAAAAAATCAGTGTTTCTTTACAAACTGTAACATCCACTTTTATAAACAATAAATCTAAATGCCTTAAGCAACTCTTTTAAAAAATATTTCTTAAGAATAAAATTTGCATAACAAAATGAATATACATAGATATTATACAATAATGTATAGTTAAAATTTTTCCTAGATGCTTCATAAACTATATAAGTTCACCATTCGTAAAGTGCATAATACAGCTTCTGAAGAGACGTTTTCAAATCTCGGACCTCATTAAATTTTTTCAAAATCTATTTAAAAGTCACATTATTTCTCAAAAAATTAATCTAGAGTGGTTCACACTTATAACAATTTCAGTTCTGATTTTGCTTTGTGATGCACTTTTAACATCATAAACAAATATACTAAATCACTAGGGAAAGGAGAGGCAAGTACTCCCTTTATCAAGGCTGTATCCAGGGGGTCCGACCTCTCCCCCTGAAATTTCGATTTTGATAAATAAAAGAATAATGATGATGTCTTTTTGTTAAAAATTCTGCCTTTCTACCATTTGGTTTGTTTGTTTGTGGATTAAGGTCAATTGACTGCACTAGGATCTTATGCCTATAAAGGGAATGCTCTTCATGGGGGGTCTTTCCAAGGGATCCTAGCCTGTATTTACGCATGGTTTCGGAGGAAACCACGGAAAACTCCGAATGGCTAGGTCGACGGCACGACTGGGGTTTGAACCTGGCACCACTTGCCTCCCAATTTCGAGAGCAGAACCTCTTGGCCACTGGTGAGGGCTTCCTAACGTTTGGACCCTCCCCGATTTTTTTTTTTTTTCCTTCTGGATACGGCCCTGTCTCTTTTCGGCGCTCATGATTTAGTCTACTCTTGTTAAACTGTATTTTATATGATTTATGTATGCTAATACTTTGGTTCATTTAGAAAATCACCAAAAAGAAGAAAACAGTTGTTTAATGTTACTAATGATTTAGGGAGAAACTTCATTTTTCATTTAATTTTTTCATTACAAAAAAAAAAAAAAAATAATAATAAAAAAAAAATTCATGCAAAACGATTTAATATTGCTTTTGTTTTGATGGTTAAGGATTTTCTTCAAAATATAAGGTCCAAACTAGGAAAATTGTTTCAATATGCAATGAATAAGAAATAATTATATTAGCTTTCAAGTTTCAATAAATCAAAGCAAAATAGCATTTTATACAGCATACTATAGTTACTTATCTATTTCATTACACAATTCGGCAGAAATTTCGGAGAAAATAAAAGGCAAAGAAATAAAAATGACTTCAAATTTTTACAGGGAAAATAATGTGAATAGATTTAGATTTATACAGTACGATTCAGAACTGTCGTTCAAAAATCTACATGTTAGTTCAAGAACATGATAACGAACCAGAATTACATAGGAATCTGGGGTCATAAATGCTGTCTTCATGCACCAAATAATAATAAACATACTGAAAATATGTGCTGAATTAATGGTCAACGTTCCGTATCGATCATGATTTCGAGAAAAACTAATTAAACTTGTTCAAAAAGCGCATCCCTAAAAATGTGTAGTATTGAAATCCTCTTTTATTTGAATAATGCAATACTTGGAGAATTGATCTATTTTTGCTGAAACCTATTTAAGAAAAATTTCGCTAATACTTCAACACTTTCTTCAGAGTGATTATTAATCAGTTCATGAAGCGGCGTTTGCAACCCCATATTCCTATGTGATTCTAGTTTGTTATCACGTTCCTAACATACACATAGATTTTTCAACAAAAGTTCTGAATCACCCTGAATTAAAATTTTTCAAATAATCTTTTGCAATCAAGTTTTTATTCATCTATTTAAAAATTTCTCTCTAAAGGCTTAATAAGTATTTTTTTTGTTTGCAAAATCCATGAGTACATTCTTTCTAATTCGTACAGTCAATATACTGATGCATCAAAAATTCGTAAACAGCAATTCGACTTTCTTAGGAATTTTTAAAACATTTATGTAGAAATTAGCACACAGTAGCATGAATGTATGATCTGACATAAATGTAAATACTCCATAAATCTGAAGGTCAATTCATATATCATGCTGTGCGAATTATATGGAAATCTATACAACACATGACACCTCCCCCCCCCCTCAATGGCAAGACTCGCTGGTGGGTAACAAAGAGATACTTTTGATTTCCTACATACGTGTGAGTTTGCAAATTCTTTACAGCTGATAAAGGGAAGACATTTTCTGTCTCTTGAAACGCATGCACAGTTTTCTGTTACTGTTCTGTGTGTTTAATTCGAAGTTAATTTTTTTTTAATTTAACATCTTTCTTTTTTTCTTTAATTATGTGAGTAGTCCATTGTGGTGTCTGCACCTACACTCTAAAACCCAAACTCCATGTCCATGGACTTAATGGTAAACCGCGAGGCAATGAGGAGCACTTGGAAATGCGCGCTGTTTTGTGAGCTAACCGCGATGTGTGGTAATATGTAACTAGAATGAAAACCGTGTGTATTTATGTTTATATAAAGATGTGTGATTCGTAATATAATTGCCTCTTTTCTCGCTCCCTCATACCCAAACACTCGGAACCTCGTACACCTGGCGACGAAGACCATAACGAAAGTAAGAACAATTTGGATATAGGGCAATGCCCGAAGACGGCTCAAGGTAAAAAGTTTTAGTTTCGTTTATATCAGAAGTAATCAAATGGAGCAGAAGTTCGAAGAAATATTAAAGCAGAATCAGGAACTGATTCAGGCCTTGAAAGAGAGAGAAAATCATTCTGCGCAGAAAGTTTCTGTCCAGTTTGAGAAATTTAACGAAGAATATGAAAATTTTGATTGTTTCTTCGAAAGATTCAAAGTTATTTAGATGTACAAAATGTACCTGTAGATAAGAGATCTAAGGTTTTTATTTCCTCTCTAAGCCCGAAGTTATATCAATTACTTAAGAATTTGCTGGCTCCTGACATTCCTTCTGATCAAAGCTTAGAAAAATTAAAAGATGTGTTAAAACAACATTTGACCCCGAAACCGTTGATTATTCCTTCCCGTCATAAGTTTTTGAACCGAAAACAAAACGAGGGAGAAAGTATAAGTAGTTATATCGCAGAGCTTAGATCGCTTGCAATTAATTGCGATTACGATACTAATATGTTGAATATTATGTTACGTGATGTTTTTGTAAGTGGATTACGCGATAAAACAATTCTGGATAGGCTATTTGAGGAGGATAATATTGATTTTGAAAAAACCTTACAAATAGCATTAGCTATGGAAAAAGCATTTAAGGGGGCAAATGATGTAATGGGCCGTGGAATAAATGCTGTGCACATAGGAAAATTAGTAGAATAAATTATTTTAAAGTATATGCTGACAATTTCAAGTGCAGCCCGGCTGTACTTGCTGTATCCCACGAGCCGCCACTGGCACTGAGTCATGTCCAGAATGTGATTGAAGCTTTAAAAAATATAAGAAGAAACGATGTTCTGAAATTCGGGAATATTTTTGAAGATTGTCTAAAAGTATCTGAAGATATAAACAGCGAAGTTGAAATTCCTAGAATATGCAGAAAACAAACCAATAAGGAAAATATTACTGCAAGCAACGTGAAAGAGTATTTTAGAAGAGTAATTTTTTTGCCTGTGATAGATCATTTTATTTCCCAACTGGAGTTGAGTTTTGACAGAGAGTTTAATGGAATTTTACCACTGGAAGGTCTCATTCCATTAAAGAATGCGATTTATGATGATAGTAATATTATTCAAGCAGCTTTGAAATATTCCAGGTTTTTTTAAAACTTCGGAACTTCAATTAAAATCAGAGTTCAAATTATGGCGAACCAAATGGGAGAATGCTATAAAAAAAAACAGAGTCAGTTTCTGAAAGTCTCAAAGACTGTGATAGATCTTTCTTTCTGACTGTGTAAATTCTCCGAATATTTGGGACGATTGCAGTCACAACTAGCATGGCAGAGAGGAGTTTTTCGACTCTGAAGCACCTTAAAACATACTTACATAGCTCGATGGGACTACAAATCTACTACGATGGAGTTTGCGAGGCTAAATGGACTAGCTCTCGCAAACATCCACAAAGATAGGACAGTCAACAATGATGTAATTGATATATTCATAAAAAAAAAATCAAGGAGCAGCAATCTACAGCTAATTGGCAGTCTTGTGAAGAGGACGAGCTTAATTAAAAAATAAAAAATCAAACGAAACATTTTTAGTTGAACATACCATTTCTTAAATTTAGAAATACGAAAAATAATTTTTCACATTATCCTTAGCAGAGTACTATAGATTCGGCCTTATAATAAATACCCTCATAAAAAGATATCTGAATGTAAGTCCAATTTTTGCTATCAGTTTTGTAATTAAAGTATTGTTTTCCATGAAAGTTCACAATGCAATACATAACAATAGGTTCTGATTGATGTTTCTTTTCAGGTGTGCGGTTTTAAAAAAAACTAATTAGTTTTTCACAAAGCTAAGAAAACTCGGTTTACATCTGAATACCTTTTAAGTGAGTGTATACAGTATAAAAACTTAAACTAATTAAAATTAATTAATTAAAAACTGATAATTAATAAAGTTAAATAATAATTAATTTAGTTAAGTAATTCTAAAATTTAGGGTTAAAACATGAAATATTTTTTCCTCTGTAGCCCCCCCCCCTTAACGTATTTTTAGATCTGCCACTGGTCAGAGAATAAAATTGACATTTAAAAAAAAATAAATTATAAATCGTATGTTTTAGGAAATTTCCAGGAAAGAAAAATCAATAATGAAAATTGCATAGCAAAACTGGCTGAGTATTTCTCATAGCATCTGTAAGAGTATACAGTATAGTGTGTGAAGAGCCTTTTTTCCCTTTAAGGTCTTAAAAAAGTGTTTAAAATTTGCGTTGTTCCTCAAATAACCTTAATGAAGAGGGCCGGTGTTATTTACATGGAATAAAAAACATACTTATTTCAAATAATGAGAAACAAATCACAATAAATTGCAGATTTGTGGTAAACAATCTGCCTTTTAGCATACAGGAAATTCATTCTCAGTAGTAACCAAATCAAAACTTACTTAGTAGATGCTCTGAGGTTTATGGGACCAGTAGTCAAGTTTCTAGTATCAAAGATACTGAAAAGAAAAAAGAAACATATTCAAGAATACTAGTATTTAAAAGATTTGGTGGGGGAGAGAGCGAAGAAAAAAAAAAGAAAGAAAAGAAAAACTGAATTTTTACACTGAACTATTGTAATCTTTATGTATTGTAGAATTACAAATGTTAAAAATTAAACACAACATTCAGAAAACTTTTAACTTCTAGTTTATCAGCCCATTATGTTTTGTCATTTCTCTTCCACTTTATTACAGTTTCAGTAGACTCTCAATTAATCAGGATCGGATTATATGGGATGGTCCCAATTTACAATGTTGATGATGCATGGTAATTAGTACAAAACACCAAATTTAGAAAAAAAAATCAGGGTGGATGATTTTACTGAATGAAGAAAATGAAATTCAAGACATAGGTGTAACTTTCTAGGGACAAGGTAGGTGGGGATCAAAGAAAAATTCAAGAAAATTCAGATATCACCAATTTGAAAACAGTATTTTCTGCAATAGGAAGCATCTTTCTTCTTCCAATGTAATATGCCAATTCACGCCAATGCCTACAGAAGACGACAATAGTACAGAACTGCAGAAAAATATCTTGGACAGTTTGAGGAAGAGAGACTGTTCTGAATACTAGAGTGCAGTAGTGGATTAACAAAGATTCGAAATTGAAATGTTACAAAGATTATGGTTCAGAAGAAACAAGGGATTTTGTAGAATATTCTTAAAGAGATGTAGAACTGCAAATTATGTCTGGACATAAGGACTTTTCAGGGGGTTCTAATGCGCATTCACATTAGATCTGAAGATAACCGGCAGATCGTAAGTTCTAGACCAATAGATCAACTCCCGTGCAGTAAGCCAGAACCCTGACCTTCATACTTCAACCATTTACTGTGTACAGTGTCTTACCCACTTGGTCATGAAAGGGTGAAGTGATGAAGGAAATCATGCAAGACATCAAAAATCGCCTGATGTACTGAAGTGTCATGGTGACACTTCAGTACATCAGACGTTTAATTACTTGGGGCAAGAAGATGAAAGCCTGATGAAAAAATTATGCTGAGAAATTTGCAAGAATAAATTTTATCAAAGAACAAAAGACAAACCAAAACAGATTTCTATCATTTCATTCTTAACAAAACCCTGAGGGAAACTAATATTTTTTTGGTAATGTAAAAATTGTAAATCTAAATGAAATTAAAATTTATATTTACTGTTTTGTTTTAATTAAATTATTTATGCCCTGTTGTATAAAAAATTTTACATTTCCTATGATGTTTTTAAACATTTTCTGCAAAATTTGAATTAATTCACTTATTCGGGGCAAGGCATTTCCCGACCATTCCAGTTAATTGAGAGTCTATTGTATAACTTTTTGCACACATCGTCAAATTTTCAAAGCAGTAGGTGAAAAAAAAAAAAGGACAAAACAAAGTCCCCCATCCCCTTTTATTGGTCTTGAGCCAAAGTACATGAATAAAATTACTTTCATTTCTGAAATAATAAAGTAAGTCAGTACTAAAAATTTTTTTTTAATTTGATGCTTATAGTTGAAGTTGAGTGATCAGCTATCATGTCACCAAATTTAATTTAATTTACTTTAATTATTATTATGTGATCCACACAGTTTGAAACAATTTTCATAAAATCAGGTTACCCATCATTGTCGAGACAAAAATAGTAGCATTAGTAGCCTCGTAAACACAAAAAAATTGCCAAAATAGAATACTTTTTCTTAATTTTAGCAGCAAAATACATAAGTTGCCTTTTATGTTTTTACAAACGACCAATAGGAGGTGCTACTGAAACTTGTCTTCAGGATATTCGTAAAATTCACATTTTTTTTTTATCTTGGAATCAGTGGCATTATAGAAATTACTTGCGTATTTTGCTTACACGAGTGTTCTAAAGAAGGCAGTGAATGAAAACAATGGAAATAACTCGTGAAGGTTTTGGTTGGATGATTTTTTATGATTTTAAGAAAGGCCTCACTGGACAAGACTGCTTAGTATCACTTCGTGAAACTTTTGGTAATGAAGCACCATCAGAAAAGACTGTAGTAGTTTACCTGTAGTAGTATTGTAGTGTCTACCTGCCATTTTGTACATGATGCTTTTTTCGCTCAAGTGTCATATAATAATGACTGAAGCAAATGACATAAAATTTGGTGACATGACAGGTGGTCACTCAGCTTAAACTATAGGCATCAAATAAAAAATATAAAAAATTTTATTAGATTTTTCAGAATTGCTTCAAAATGCAGAAATTTTTGTTCGTGCATTAGATAATAATAATTAAAGCAAATGAAATGAAATTTAGAGACAGGATAGACAGTTAAAATTTTAACAGCTCACTCAGCCTATAAATTTTTACTACATTTTACAGGGAGGGGGGGGGTGCAACATATAATAACAACTAAAGGGAATGAAATGAAATTTGGTGTCCAAGTAAAAATAAATAAATAAATATGAGATTTTGCAAAAATAGATTTCAAATGCTTAAATTTTGTTCATGCATCACATAATAGCAACTAAAGAGAATGAAGTGGAATCTGGTGATGTAATAGGTGAATATGCTTATTTAAGGTATCCACCTACATTTGGGACAATTTTTTTGATTTAAGTAACAATTTAGATTTTATTTTATAATTTCCAGGTAAAGTCTAGAACAGAAAAAAAATTACCCAGAAAATTATTCACAATTGTCAGACATTTTAAGAAATTGGGATATTTATAGTAAATTTTCACTAAAATTTATCAAAACTGTGAGCACTGTACATACAGTTGTACTGAATGAATCTTAATTCTTTTTAGCAGTGAGGTATATATGACAATGATATTTGAAATGGGGGAAAAAAAAAAAAAAAAAAACAGACAAAATTTAACAGAGAAATAAAATAGTATCAATTACATGACTAAAATATGCATTTTCATTTTTTTTTTTTTTTTTTTTTTTTTTTTTTTTTTCAAATTTACAGCCTGCTGGCAACAAAAAACCTTAAAATAGAAGCAATGTTATGGTTTTAATAGTGAAAAGAAAATGCAAAAAACATGACTGAGAAAAATGTGCTTAAAGTTCTTAGTTGATGTTAGTTTGCAGCTGATGAAGTGTTTTAAATGGCTATAATTTCCCTTCCAAATGTCATAGGATAAAAAAGAAATGTATAACACACAAGATATGCAAATACTTTTATTATTGATTTTTTTGGCCAAAATTCGATGTTTTCAGGGTGCGTGGACTTTGAAAATATATACCTTAAAAGTAAAATAAGATTATCTAAAACCAGAAAATATTTTAGACATATCTTTTTCAATAGTAGAATATTTTAATTATTTTCAGAAAAACTTACATTAAAAAACAACATATAAAATATACTAGAAAGGTTTATGTTCACTAAAATGTTCAACTACTAATTACCATAAGGTATCATCAAATGAAGTTGTAAGAAGAGAATTTCCCGTTACAGGTGAAAAGAAAGCTGAACATAAAGATCTTTTAGGATGATATATTTTACGAATTGGTTTCAGACTTTGTAATTTTCTTAAATCCCACAAATGAATCTCCCTGAAATATTAAAAATTGCATTAAAATACAGTGCAACAAAGATAATAAAACTATCAATTTTTTAAAAAGAAACAAACAGGGCTCGTACTCATTGCATTGCATGAAATTTAAGGACTTCCTAAGGACCTAGCACAAGAAAAGGACCATTTGAAAATTTATTATACGGGGTGTCTAGTGCTAACAGTGCCCAATAGCTATTTCCTAAACCATTAGTCAGAAACACATAGTTGCAAAAATGCTTTAAATTGTATAATCTATTATATCAGAAACAATCAAAGTCAATAAATCAATCCCAATAAAAATTACATTTAAATTGTTATACAGGCCTCCGGTCCTATCAATTATATTTAGAAAATTTTTATTTGTGCAATTTGAAGCACAATAAAAAGAAATTCATCCTTCTACAACCAAAATTTACCGAGTTATAAAGCAGCAAATATTTTGACTTAAGTCCCTCTTCCACGTTTAAAAATGTCCTGTTACGGTAAACTGCTAAGGGACCATATAATTATTGAAATTTTAAATTATAGGTTTTAATTTAATTTTTTGGCATAATGTGGAAAAAGAAGCAAAACTAATTTTAGAATACTAATCTTTAAGTACAAGGTTATAGTCAGGCTCTATAAAAGTCTATCTGGGTACAGATGTCTATATGTGTAGCATGCAGATGTGTAGCACCTAGTATGCTACGCAAAGTACAGGAAGAGTTTTCTGCATGGGTGCATATTTATATTGCAGCCGATGGATGCTACTTTTGAGCAAATGTTTCGCTAACAGAATTTGTAATATTATTTTAAGTTTCTAAAATGCATTTATTTGTATTTTAAAATGTTTCATTTTCTAATTTAATGTTTAGTGAAATGTTTTACTTCCTTGTTTTAAGTTATTTAACACCAGTTCATTTAAAAGACTCTTAAAAAAAATCTATTTTCAGTATAAGCTATATTTTTATGTTAATTTATTACATACACATAGTTAAACGTTAAACTTCTTTATTGCATCTACATTCATAAAATAGTTAATGAAATTGCTAATAAATATTACAAGGCTCAAAATCATGTACATTAGTTTTTCTCAAATTCATTTTGTATACAACACCTCTTTAGCTGCTCGAAAAGTACTCTAACTTTAAGCAGCTGTAACTTGATGAATTTTAATCACACAAAGACGAATCTTTTTTTTTTTATTGTGCATTAAATTGTATAAAGAAACTTTTCTAAATGTAACTGATAGGACCGGGGGACAGTATAAAGATTTAAATTTTGTAATTTTTATAGGAATTGATTTATTGACTTATTCTGTTATTTTATTTTTTTATTTCTGATATAATAGACTATACAATTTAAATATTTTTGCAATTGGAACTACATGTCTCTGGCAGTTAAGGAAATAGCCACAGGGCACTGTTAGCACTGGACACCCTGTATATCAATTTATATAGATAACACTTAAATCATTATGTAAAATAAACAAATTTAAAACTTGTGTATAAAAAAATGCCACATGTTCTTTTTCTAAACATTATAAAAAATTGTTTTCATTGTTTAATTCGGGCAATGTTTCGGGCAAGGTTTCATGGAGTTGTGTTCCAGTTTCGCATGCCAGTATTCCATCTGCTTCTTTGGCACATGTTGGCGGTTGTGTGTTTTCTTCCCGGAAGGCAATGCGTGGTCAATGCTTGTCTTCTCCTCTCCAACTCCGATGAAATCGCTTATTGGTGGAGGGTCCGGAATTGGGTTGCCTCATTTTTGTGCCCGGTGAATTTGGTTCGAGAGAACTTTTTAAAAAATTCATCCAAAGTTTGTTTTTGTGATGGTTTATGTGCCCGTACACTGGACAAGGAAGGAGGTAGTGTAATCTTCATAATGGATGACTAAAATTGACCATTCTGGAATAATTTTCTTAATGAGAGTACAGTCATGCAGTTCATGGATTTATTGTGTTTTGTATAATTGATGTTCTTTTTTTCCTTCTTCTGGACCAGGATTTTGGGATGTGTGATGTTCTAAAAAAAAGCAGCACGTCTCCAGATTCAAATTCCTTTTTTGTTAGCGTGACAGCAATGTGATTAAAACGAGTGGATATATTTTCAACATTGTAAGCTTTGAGCAATCTTTTATATCGTATCCAAGGGAAAAAAAAAGCAACAGAAATCTTAGTCGTTAAGTAATATGGTGTTTTGTTTTGAGTTTCAATGCACAGAAGCACGAATACGCAGTACGGATATATTTGTTCTCCTGTAATAATTTTTTTTAAAAGCATTCATCACAGCTCTTGGTGAGTACTGTTTCATAATTTTATTTAGAATTTGTTTGGAAATATTCCTTTACTACGAATCTTTTTGTTCTCATGTAAAGTATGTACACAACGCAAATTGTCCGCGCCACCTTTTATACCACAAAAATAAACAGTGTAAACAATATATTTTTGCTATAAAAGAATCAGCTGTTAATGTAAAAATGCATTGGGTACAGTGGAATAAAAGAAACTTTAAAGAAATAGCACTTTGGAGAGATCTTCAAATTACTTTAGAAGCTGAAATAGTGAAAATGGGCACAAATCTAACAATTTAAAATTGCAAAATGAACCCACCAAACTTCAGTTCATCTAATTCTTACTTAAGTATATATAATATAATAAAAAGAATAGGAATGGTGCATTCAGTCAGAGGAATAGAGAATATAACAACCTTTGGCTGTTTTAGGCAAAAATAAGGACCTTTAAGGACCGTACAAACCCTGAACAAAGTTAGTATCACTACTTAAAATGTAATGGAAAACACATATAGATTGAAATTCTATTTTGTTAATATTCTAGATCTTAAAGAATATGCATAGACAAATTTGAGCTATATGGACTCAAAAATGCATTTACATGACATTCAATTTTAGAAGAAAAAAAAAAAAATTAAACCGACTTTAAAAGTATCAACAATTTTTTTTTTTTTTTTCCCCAAACCGGAATAGAATCAGTGAACATTTTCATTGATTCTAGTGCTGTAATTAAAAATTTTCTAATGAAATATAATTCCAATAATCATGTTTTTAAATAGAAGTTTTTATACACTGTCAATAATAAAACTCATAAGAAACTATACCACACCCCATTTGTTTTGAAAGAGGACAAAATGCATTGTTGGCAATGGACATTGCTATGAATTGTGACATCACCACGAGCGGCAGCTGTGGGTCGGGCGGTAGATGAGGGGGCAATTATAAGGCCTTCTCCCCGATTATAAGTCCCCCCTCCCCCACAGAAGGGGGCTTATAATCAGAATTTTACAGCATTAGTAACAAATAAGGAAAGTTTCTGCATAAAAGTAGAGTGCTATCGAATCTCTGGTTAAGTAAAAAAAAAAAAAAAAAAAAAAAAAACAGAAAATATTTTTTAAGCATGGATATTAAACTAAAAAAGTGTACAAAGAACTTTTATAAGCATATAACTTTTAAAAATGAATTTTTTTTTAATACTAGTTACTGACTATAATAAAATAATACAAACTACTTTTTATTTTTCATTTAATTGTGAAATCTGTAAATCTATTAAAGCTCAAAATAGAATCTAAAATTTTTATAACCAAAAAATATATATACATAATAAATCAGTTATTGTTTCCTGTCAAAAACTCTGCATATGTACATGCATTAACATAGGATAACTTATCTTCTACTTAGTTCAAATGTGTCGGTTGAAAAATGATTTAATAATCAACATTAACAATTATTACTTAAATTTAATTTAATATAATTGATATAATTTTTATTATAATATATTGTAATTTAATCCATAATATTGAATGTGAAATGTTCAATTTAAATAGTTGTACCCCTAATGGTTCAGCAAAAATAAAAATACTTTACTTATTTTAATCTCATGAAAAATGTCAAAATATTTAATCTCAAGAAGCTATCAGGAAATGCACCAATCGTAAATATGATATAAATTTTGTAGCATTGTTTATAAATCTTAGGCAATTTTTAATTTATGATGCCATGTTTTCAACTACCATAAAAAAAAATTTTGATTACCATAATACATTCGTTAATAATCTGCTGCTCCCGTACCCCTATAATTTTAAAACAAATTGCAAATATCGGGATATTAACTTCTTTCTCCTTTAAATCCTGTGTAATTCCACCCCTCCGTTTTTTTAAATTTGCAATGTGTTTTGGAGGGCTGGATTAATGGCCTATTGCGATAGTTCAATTTAGTCCATCCACTTTTTAATGGAGTAATTTTGATACTTACAACATTTGGGAAGGGGGGGGGGATAAAATTCTTTTTTTTTTTAAAGGAATTTTTCAAAGGAATATGATACTACGTTTAAAAGTTTAGGTAGTCTCTTCTGCCTAAACAATTGTAGGATAAATATTAATGTTGGATTACTTATTGTTTAGCTAGTAGTTGTAAGGGAAAGTTTAAAAATGACAAATACATATAATAAATATTTTTTATTAAATATCACATATTTCTTATTTAAATACTCCATGCTTCAGTAGCAGATAATAGTTGATTTATTTTAATCTCTGAAAAAGATCAGTGTAATATCGAGAAGCTATTTAGAATCACACAAATTGTGAATTTATGTTCACATATGATGCAAATTTAGTGGTAGCATTTATTAATCTCATGCAAGTTTTAATTTATAATACAACATATTTGACCTCACAAAAGATATACCAGCTGTCATTTAATCAGTTTGTTCGCAAAGTTAAGTTTCTCTAACAGAGTAATATTAAAACTTACAATGATATTGGGGGGGAGGAAATAATTTTTCTTTTCTTTACACAGGGATGAGAACGCATGCCAAAGAGAAAAGAGGAAACATGTGTGAGCTTGAATTTAACCTTTAAAAAACTTCTGACCTGTGTTGTGCAATTTTTACCATTAAATTTCAACAACAAAGCAAATCAATTACTTTTATCCTGAACAAAATAAACCCAAGCACTCATGTTTAAATAGATACTTAATAATCAATTTTACATAGAGAACATTCAATAGAAAAATAGGCTATCATCATCTAAAAATAGGATTTTAAGCAATTTCATAAAACCCAAGAACAAGTCAAATCAAATTTCATGCCCGAGTTCGACTTTTTTTTTTATTTTTTATAAAGTAACATAAAAAGACTGACTTTGTGGTCTAATCTTATTTTGATTAGAGATATAGTAAAAATTAGATACATGCATTAGTTTTCTTTTTCAAAATCAAAAAATATATGTATATTTGTTTAGTTAGGAAATGAATAGTTTTCTTTTTCATAATTAAAAAAAAATTGTTTAGTTAAGAAATGAATAATCATTTAATAAATGCTTCTAAACATTTTTCAAAATAAAACTTTAGAATCTTTCTAGGAACAAATGCTTCTGTCTTATTGACAGCAAACAGCCATAAAAGCAAGTATGAACAATTTAAAATTGTGTTAATTAAAAAGTATAAAATATATAATTTTTTGTAGTAAAAAATACTGCATTTGAGAATGAAATAAAAATATTGACACACAATTTCTTTTATTTTTAAAATTGAAGTGGAAAAAAAGGCACTAATCAATAAATATACTAGGGGGGAAAGTACTCTTCTATTTAGCTGCATTAACAAAAACTTTTTATTAAAAAAAAAGCTAGTCTTTTACCATTTAGTCAACCTAATGCAAATCCATATCCTTTTTGAATCACAGAAATAGTGTGATAATTTCTTAGCTTACAATTCCAAATGCATTTAAAATTCGAAAAAATTACAAAAATAAATCCTAACAAGCATTTGTGTACTTAGTAACTGCATTAGAGATACAAATAGATAAATACTGAAAAGAAAATACTAATTTACCAAATGGTTGCAAAAAGATTGGACTTAATTTGGCAACTATGAAATACAGAGCTTGGACATGATCATATATTCTATGTATTGTTTAAAAAAAAAAAAAAATGCAGAAAATTACTAAAACGCAGAATTCCACGGATCCACGAAAGATTCTCATCCCTGATTATATAAGACCATTATGGAGGAAAGTAATCCTATGTCAGAAAATACTACTATCAGTAATTTCTAAACATTCAAATCATTTTTCTGTAATTTATCTCACAAACTAATACACAGTCAAACTTTGTTAATGCAAAACACTTCAGCTGAAATGCTGGTTTACATGAAATATATGCTAGGTCACTTCGAAACTTTTTTTTTTTTTTTTTTTTTTTACAAGTTAAATTTACTGGACATCACAAAATTCGGTTTAAGTTAAACAATTACTGTGACCCTGTTAATTTAGCATAAGAAGGTTTAACTGTACTTATTAATTGAAATGCAAACATAGAAGGATTATTGGGAAACAGATACTCCGAAAACAGCATAAGATGAGTATGTTTGGATTTTCAGACCAACAAAAAGCTGAAAACATTTTGATTTTCAAAAGTGTATACCAACTATATTCATATCATAAATTAAATGATAAAAGTAGCAATATTTTTATCATAAAAGGTTAAGAAAGTTCTACATTTTTAGCTTTCAAATGGCCTCTCTTCTCTGGACTTAAAAAATAAACTAAAATGCAACAGAAATGTTTGGATTTTTTAACCCATACAAGCTCAGCAGAAGAGAGATGTTTCAACAATAAAACTTTGAAGATCTACTACAGAATGCAGGATACCGGGCTAGCGAAGACAATACTCCAAAAACTGTTTCAAATAAAGAAAAACTTTAAGATTGTATTCCTGTAACCCTAGTCATAAAAAAATCATTAAAAGCACAGCCTATCCTTGTTACCATGGAAATTTAATTTTGAAAAAGTTTAACAGAATTTTTAAATCTTTACATAATAAGTCAAACTGTTTTATAAGTAGTTATACTTACTTTTCGCTATGAGCTGTAACAAAGATATTTTTATTCACCGGGTGCACATTCACAGATCTGATAGGCATCTCATGGCATCGATGTTCTTTCTCATTTTTCTTACTATTGAATACATACATATATAAATATTTAAAATGTAACAGAAATAGACTGTGAACAAAAATATTAAGTTTAACAGAAAACAGTGAAAAAATTTAAAAATTCCAAATACAAAAGATTAAGCTGAGTTCTTTGGTAGCCATAATGCTCTAAAGCAGCAGTTCCCAACCTTTTAACATTGTGCCCTCTCCACTCCTGAAACATAACTTATGATCATGCTCCCCCCCCCCTTCTCACATTCCTTCGCATATATGCAGGTTTTATTCATCAACAATGAACATTTAGTGACCTTTACAGAAAAAAAAAAATGTACAGGATGGCTACAGAAATTTAGAAAAAAGTTCCCTGATTGTTACACACCCAACAACAATCCAAATTACAGTGACAATAGAAAACTACAGAGTGTAATAAGGGAACAGGAGGACACAATAACCCTGAAATTCTACCCCCTTGATGTAAAGGGCAACTGCCAATCAACCACTAGGGATAAGGACTCATTACTGGATCACCCAAAAAGAGTGCTTCATATTCACGTTCATATGTCTGATTGATTTATTTGTCTCTATGTATTGGCATAAACTGACATGGCATGTGTAGTATTCTACTACTACAGCCGTGAAAATTAGTTTAGCTAGGTAAAAATTTAGATTTTCAAATTTAGCAGGCTACCAAAACAGAATTAAGATTTTGTCCATTGCGTTGTGACAGTTGGAGTAGATAAATAACCCAATGATCTCAGCCTTGCCAGAAGTGTGTGTTAGAAGTGAGGTAAAATAAACACAGAGACATTGCATTAGATCACCAAAATACAAATTTTATTCAACAATAACAGGGGTAAACAACTAGTGGCCTCGCGACATCAGTATTTAGAAATAAAAGTAAGTAAAACACAGCGCTGGGGTATTACAGCGCGCGATAGTTATGCTAAAAAAAACAAGAATATAAGAGTGCTTTAATTTCCCATTATTAGCCCTTGTAGATTAAAAAAATAAATAAAAAAAATAAAAAGGGTAAAGCATAATAAAAATTGTCATGACAAAAGTAGCTCGATTGGATCCAAAATTTAAGTTAAAAGGCTCTGCTGCAGCATTAAAAAAAATTATCCTATCAAAAAAAAAGGAAAAGAAAAATTTGGGCAAACCAGTCCCCACCTTCCCCAAGCCACACAAGGCATCTGATGAAAAGCCCGCACAAAATCCCTAACTGTTACTTGAAACCCCACTTTTACAATCCAACAGGTGAGTTTAAATAGTTACCAAAATAAATAAAAAGGGGAACTTTGCAATTTTTACACCAAAGGGTGCAGCAAAATACATTGATGTGCAGAATAACTCAAACAATTACAGAGATTAGCATAGGCTAAACCAGAATTTAAAACAGATTTTTTTGACACTCCAAAAATTAACTAGGTAAGAAAAATAACATGGCATCCACTATTATCATTTTAACAAAAAAAAATTAAACATTGTTACTGGAAGTTATACATCAGGATAGTACTCAAAGTAGAAAAAGAAAATTTAGCATTTACAGTTGTCTTCAATTCCCCCCCTTTCTTTTAAAGATGAAAAGTTAATAAAATTTTAGGGATCTTCAATCGGTAAGGTGAACATGGTGGTTAGGAGAGTAGTGGATCGACTTCCTGGGTGGGCCGGATCCTTGCAGAAATAAAAAGGCAACGATCTTACCGGGAGTCAGCTGCTGGAGCTTGAAGGACTTCGTTCGACTGGACATTCAGACATCTCCCGATGTGGCTAAGATGACTCGATCATGGGCCGGGCAGGGGTCACGCGCTGCTTCAAAAAATGGTGAAGGCGCTAGCTGCGCGTCAATTTACATCAAGGGGGTTCGCTCGCTCGCCACACCAAAAACGAATAATGGGTTACCCGGCATTGTAAAAATGAAATCTGCTGTTCTGATGATCCAACGTTTTATCAGGCCCTCTGGCCTACAGGCCTAAACTTCACATAATGAACTTGATGTAAGTCGATGGATGTGCCGAGCTAGACCCCTGAAATGCGCGATGAAAAACTCCGGACAAGAATACGTCCTAGCCGCACTACCACAGCTCTCCGAATGACGCTTTCTGCCCCACGCGTGGGGAGCTTCGAAGAGACGCCGACCGCGGGGACCAATCAGAGCGTGCTATCTCAGCCGGGAAACTTTGAGAACATTCGATTGACGGGGGAAGGAAGAGAGAAAAGAAGAAAATGGCGGCCAGCGACTACTACACGCGGGAAAGAAACGAACTTGGCCGAGAAGAAACGCAGGCAAGAACGGCCATCTTGAAATGGGAAAAAAAAAGCTTAATTGATCAAAAGGGCATTAAAAAACGTTATTAAATTTCCTAAAATTTTAGCGGGAGATAGCTAATCGTCCGAGACAACCCTGGGTAAAATTTGGAATAAAAATTAAATTAGAAGAGAGTAAAACTAATTAAAAACCGGACATGAACAAGAGATATTGCAAGAAATGAGTTAGGCTATTGAAGAGAGAGGGAAACTTAATAGTCAGCAGAAAATCGACAGAATTTACCTGATAATTAAAATTACACCTCCGGAGACAGGGCAAACAAAGGCAGAATTAATTTAAAGAAAAGGTAATTATTTAAAAAGTCCCAACAAAAAAAAAGGGTAATTAGTAGTAATTTAAAAATACTAGCTATTGAGTTATAGAAGAAGAGTCATCCAGACCATTATATCTCCTGACAAAAGGTATTTAAATTAAACTTCCAAGTTAATTACAAGCATTAAGAAAATAAATAATTAATGGTTAAAACAATTAAAAAAAAATTACTGCTTTTGATTTGTAAAAACATTATCCCCCAAAAACAATACAACATATTATCCTTCCTTCTCCCCCAAAAAATTTTTTACGAAGTAAAAAATTTTTCGTTGAGAAGCCAGGAACAGACTGGCGAAATGTCTTGAGAAGCAGTGTATAATACCATTTTGACAACTAAACCTGGGGAAGACCAGCCATGGCAGCAAGAAAAAAAAAATTTGCATAATGCAAAATACCTCAAATAAACATCAAGAACCCGTGTCCCAAGTCAGGACACACAAAAAAAAAATTTCAACCCTATACCACAAAAAAAAATCAATCAAAAGACAAAGTTTTACCTGCACATTCCTTCACAACAAAAACATACAGTATATATGTAGTAGGACATATAAAACATGACAGAACAACATTAAACGAAGACAAAAAGGTAAAATCTTTGGTACAAAAGGGTAATACGCAATTCTGACCATGATGATTTAGAGTCCAAGGAAGTGGTCAGTAGCAAAATTTTGTAAAGTCCTCGTATAAGAAGTCACTACGTGGAGTTTGTTGTCACAAGCGTGGGTAAAAATCAGTTCAGAGATTTCCAAAAGTAAATAAAAAGCTAGTCAGTGTCATGTATTGAATACAAGACCACTAGCAGGCAAGGGCGGACAAGTACCTAGGATGTTGAACCACCCCCCTTTCAAAGAAAGCTGAGAAAAAAAAATTTTTGACAGGGGCATGACAATCCCAAATTTGTAGAGAATGAAAAAACCCAATTAATGCATCAAATTAGAGGTTAAGTTGGTAAAAACATTAGGAGACAGGAGAGAAATGATCCCTGAACAACCCCACATCCAGCAGCAATTGGTCTGAGTACAATAGGCTAAACACCAGCCCAATTGTGACCCAAGATCAATTACCACCAAACATGGAGGTTAATTCAAGTGACCAAGAAGGCTCTAGAAACACATCTGGACACTAATCATTTTCTCCAAAGAGGAAAACAAAACAAAACAAGGTAATTTTAAGAAAACAACCCAAACCAGCATGAATAACTTAAAGCAAACACCCCCCATTTGACAAAAGGTAACCAGAAGGTTGGTAGTAACAAAAGAAATACTTATTGTAAACAAAGTGAGGAAAAAAAAAATTTGAACCCTAAGTTTCTTAGATAAAGGCCCTGGGATTGTCTACACCAGCAAGGTTAACAACTTTAAAATTTTCCTCAAGCCATTACAGAGAGAACAAAAGTTTGAACCCAGAAATTTCTGCACTGATTTGACAATTCCAGTACAAGTTTTTTTTTTTTTTTTGACATAATCAGGTAAAAAGTATTTTAAGAAGACTTTTATGTGGTTATACAGTAATAAAAGGTTAAAAAAAAAATATCACATGAATTATTGCAACGGCCCTTAGCCATACACAATTTGTACTACCAAAAGGGTACTACATCAGATTATAACACTTACACAAAAACATCAAACCAAAACAAAATATTTACTTCAATAGGACTTGTATAAGGAATGTAACAACATATAACACAGATTGTGCAGGTAAAATTTGATTGATACCAACAAACAAGTAAACAAAACACCCCACCCACAAGAAACTAAAAGTAAACGAAAAAGGTAAACACAAATGCAAACACTAAAAAAAAAAAAAAAAATACAATACTAAAATGACACCAAATTCAAAAAGGAAAAAATGATTCGCAAATAAAAGACCCAGCACTACTTTTTAATTACAAAGCCAAATTGATCACGTGGCCTAAGATTATACCCATGACTACTAGTGGAGCTAGACAGGCCTGGAGAAATCGAAGATGGGGTTGCGGCATCAATATCATCACCATTTAAACTTAAAAAGGAAACAGGGGACACAACAGTATCTCTAAAAAAATCAGTATCAGGTTCTGCATCAGACAGGGCTACAACAGGCGGCATAGGAGAAGCTTGAAAACTACCAAAACTGTCATCCCAAGTGGGATCATAAGGAAGAAAGGGGTTTGGGTACTCTTTCAACATCTTCGCTTCCCAATCCTCAGTTGAAGACGAAGGGGTAGACTCAGGTAAAACAGACTCAGGAGTGTGTGGCAAGATGTTATTACTAGTAGGAAAAACATCTCTATCAACAACTTTAAAAATCCTATTGACATGTACCTTTTGAACATCAGAAGGGTTAGTTAAAAGAGAAATCAAAAATAAAACAGGAGAACATTGCTTTAAAACGCGATAGAGACCCTTATTGAATTTACAAAGCTTTTTTGACAAATTAGGTTTATGTGCAGGTGTGTGTAAGAAGACAGTGTCACCAACTTTAATGTCTTTTAAGTTAAATTTTGTAGGAGCAGAGTTAGCTTGGTTATGAGAGGCAACTTCAAGGCGATCTTTAATTATTGGAAAAGTGTTCTGGAGATTTCCTGAGCATAGGATCTAGTGTCGGCATATGTCCTGAATTTAGATGAAAAAATCAGGTCATATGGCAACACCAGATCTCTACCATAGGTGAGAAAAGCAGGAGTGTTTTGAATAGTTCTGTGGTAGGCGGTGCGAAAGGCCAGCAAAGCAAAAGGAACCTGTTCGCACCAATCCTCCTGAGTTTCACTAACCAAATGACTTAAAGAGTCTACTAAAACCTTGTTCAACCGTTCAACGACCCCGTTGCCTTGCGGATTATAGGCTACAGTGTGCATTTTCTTGATTCCTAGGACCTTATAGACTTCCTCCATTGCCTGCGAGAGAAAATTGGACCCCCTGTCTGAGTACAGCACCTCCATAATGCCATGTCTGGAAATAAAGTCCACCAAAACCCTAGCTACTGTGGCACTTTGTATGTCTTTAACAGGGTAAGCTTCAGGAAATCTAGTAAAATAATCTGTAATTACAATTAAAAATTTGTTCCCATGTTTAGAGGTAATGAAGGGACCAACCGCATCAATCGCACATTTCTGGAAAGGTCTATCAACAGTGGGGATCTCCTGGATGGGAGCCTTTTGACCATTTTTGAAACCACGTCTTTGTAAACAAGAATGGCAAGACATCACATAATTTTTTACATTACGGTAAAGACCTACCCAAAAAAAATTTTGCCTAACCCGATGCAATGTTCGAGAAAGACCTGGATGCGCAACAGTTTTGTTGTCATGGCAGGCTTGAAGAACTTTCTGAACAAGAGAGTGAGGGACAACAAGTCGAATATTGGAAAAATTTGCATCAGTAGATTGGCAAACAAGAACATTTTGTTGAAAAAAAAATTTATTTGACTTATGAATGAAAAAAGGATCTTGCGAAATATTACTCGCCATCTTTTGGCAAAAAGAGTCTTCCTGTTGTAATTTAATTAAGTCCTGGTTAGGCAAAGGTAAAATTTCACACTTAAATGGAACATTATCAACAACGTTAACTTCTCTAGAAAGAAAGTCTGCCATTAAATTTAACCGTCCGGGTTTGTGTACAATAGTATAGTCATATTGTTGTAACGTCATAATCCAACGAGCTATGCGAGAGGTGGGATCCTTCAATTTAAAAAGTTGCGAAAGTGACTGTTGGTCAGAAAAAAATAGTTACATGAGTGCCATAAATATACTGTTTAAATTGATTAATACCAAAAACCACGGCAAGGGCTTCCTTCTCCACAACAGAATAATTTATTTCAGCGGCAGAAAATTTTTTAGAAGCAAAACAGACTGGGTGCGGAAAACCGGCTTCATCCTCTTGTGTGAGTACAGCGCCCATGGCAAACTTGCTCGCGTCAGTACAGATAGAAAAGGGCTTATTGAAATCTGGTAATTTTAAGCAAGGTTCCTTCGTTAAATCTGACTTAAGTTGGTCAAAGGCATCTTGTTCGAGATCCCCCCAGGAAAATTTTACAGAGTCTTTAGTTAAATTGGTTAAAGGGAGAGCTTTTAAGGAATAATTACTGATGAATTTTCTATAAAAACCAGTCAGGCCTAAAAATGAGCGAACTTGTTTTCGGGTTTTTGGAACAGCAGCATTGAGAATAGATTTGATGTTATTAGGATCTGGCATAACTTTACCCTCCGTTACCTCCTAAATACGTAATTTCATTTTTTGCCAAAGCACACTTTTTGGGTTTAAGTTTTAGGTTTGCATCAGTTAGACGCTGAAAAACGAGCTCGAGCCTAGACAGATGATCTTCGAAGGTAGATGATGCCACAACCACATCATCAATATAAACACCGATTTGGAAGTTGGATAGTCCGGATAACACAACGCCCATTAAATGTTGGAAACTAGCACTCGCGTTTCGCAAGCCAAATGGCATCCGTTTGAAGTGAAAGAGGCCCTCCTCTGTAGTAATACCCGTGAGATGAGCATCGTCGGGATGCATGAACATTTGGTGAAAGCCTGACGTCAAATCCAAGGAAGAGAAAAATTTAGCCCCAGAAAGAAAATCAATCATCTCTTGCAAATTCGGAAGAGGGAAATTATCTGGTATGGTCTTGGCATTAAGCTTACGGAGATCGGCCACCAGGCGAAATGATCCATCCGCTTTTTTGACCAGAAGGACTGGCGCAGCATAACTGCTGGTCGATGGTTCGATAATGCCAGCCTCCAAAAGAGTTTGAATCTGCCTCTTCATTTCAGGCTTGAGGTGGTAAGGGACACGATAGGACTTAGAACGAACCGGAATGTCATCTGTAAGGTGTATACGGTGTTGAATGATGGGGCAGGCGCCCAAGTCGGAGGAATTTAATGAAAAAACAGACTTATATTTGGACAAAAGAGCAATCATATCATTACGTTGAGATTCGTCAAGATGGGATAAATCTATGTCCTTAGCCCACTGGCTAAAATCATCTGAACCAGCTTGTTGTTCTACTGAGTTGACTTCGTCAGAAACTTTATTTAAATGGATAGGGGTAATATTAACTATTTTCATATTCTTATTTAAGGTAATGGAATCATGGGTAAGATTAATAACTTGAATTAAACACTGACTATTATCATTGATGGTGGAAATAGCATTGGCAACAAGAAAGGAAGTTAAATTTGTATCAGGATTAGGTTCAATTATTACAGTAGAATTTTTGAAAGAGGGATCACAGTTTGGAATAGTTACAAAAAATCTCTTTTGAGAATAAGCGGGTAAAATGATCTTAGCGGGCAACTTGCCAAAAAGAGAAAAGTCAACATCGGGATCAACATCATCATGTGCACTTGGCACGACAGCATTCAGAGAAAACGGGGGATGTTCATGCGTCCAGACCACACTAATATCATCATTAAATAAAATACAGTTGTCACAATCGATATGAAATTTGTAAGTCTTTAGAAAATCCAGTCCCAAAATGACATCAAAGTTAGGAGAAAGAAAACTCTGAGCAACCAAAAAATTACACGAAAACGGGGTGTTACAAATGTGCAACTCAGTTTGAATTAATTTGGGGGTTACAATGTCAAAACCGGTGAGCGCTTTTAAAGAGAGGTGAGAACTATCAAATTCTTTGAAGTTAATAAGAATATTAAAAACATTAGAAGAAATTAAATTAACACTGGCACCAGAATCTATGAGTGCACGAAACTTAAAATTGCCAAAGTTAACATCAATTATGGGTAAAGAACTCGACACACTTACTACAGGTTGCACAGCGGGATCAAACGGGGAATTAATGGAGTGTTGTGATCCAGACCAACCTCCCCCCAAACTTAGTTTAAATTCCCATCATTAACCCCACTCTGATCAGAGCCTGAAGCATTGGCAGGAGCCTAATTTTCCTGACGAGGCCTGTGTTGGGATCTAGCAGCCTGGTCACGTTGTTTTTTCCGACAATCTCTCGCGTACTGTCCTGGGCGGTCACAATAAAAACAAGTTATGTTGCGTTGAGTGCGGGCAGGTTGGGAATGTCGCTGCGGAGGAAAAGATTGTGGGATAAAACTCTGCGACTGCATTTGTGATAACTGACTGCGAACTGCATCGCAGCCATCTGGCTGGTGAGCAATTCAAGGCTTTTTGCATATGAGTCCGTTGTGGCCTTAAGGAGCCTCTCAAAGTCGCCTTCTACAATCTGGGAACGTGCCGTTACGGCATTTATGTCTGACAGGTGGCATTGGAGTGCCACTTCCACACGTTTCGCGACCTGTACCGCCTCGACAAAAGTTTTAGGGTCTACAACAACGACCTGGGCCTTAATGTTTGGGAGAAGACCCGCTTTGAATTGTGAAAGGAGCATTTCCTGTGAGAAACTCTGAGGTATAGTGTCCGAGGAATTTATGGGATTTTTGAGGGCCTTATGGGCAATTCCTTCCAGCCTAGTGGCGTAATCACGCACTGTCTCCCCAAAATTTTGCTTACAGGACGTTAATTTTTCTATGTCCTGGGCCAAGGATCCCGCTTCTGCAAAGTGTGCCATGAAGCGGTCCTTGAATTGTTTCAAGGTTAGACCATCAATTGCCTCTAAGGTGGAAGTGTAAAATTGGAGAGCCGCACCCTCCATTTTCAACTTAGCGACTGCCATGGCCTGGTCATCATTCCAGGCTGCCAAAGGCTGAACCAAGGCAAGAGAATGAAAGAATTTTGAGCAATTGCTACCGGACAGCGTTGGGAGCATGCCGATAAAAGCCGGACCTGGCAATGCCGCCGCCCTAGCACCTTCTTCTAGGGCCATACTGAGACTTAGAAAAAAAAAATTGAAACACCCCAAAATAAAAGTTAACCACCCAATAAGCTTCTCAAGACAGTCCCCAGTTACAAAGAGAGATGTAAATGCATCAAAAAATGAAAATAGTCTGTATGCATTTCACCTTATTCAACACACACAAGATTGGCAAGGAGAGGTCACGGCACCATTTGTAGTATTCTACTACTACAGCCGTGAAAATTAGTTTAGCTAGGTAAAAATTTAGATTTTCAAATTTAGCAGGCTACCAAAACAGAATTAAGATTTTGTCCATTGCGTTGTGACAGTTGGAGTAGATAAATAACCCAATGATCTCAGCCTTGCCAGAAGTGTGTGTTAGAAGTGAGGTAAAATAAACACAGAGACATTGCATTAGATCACCAAAATACAAATTTTATTCAACAATAACAGGGGTAAACAACTAGTGGCCTCGCGACATCAGTATTTAGAAATAAAAGTAAGTAAAACACAGCGCTGGGGTATTACAGCGCGCGATAGTTATGCTCAAAAAAACAAGAATATAAGAGTGCTTTAATTTCCCATTATTAGCCCTTGTAGATTAAAAAAATAAATAAAAAAAATAAAAAGGGTAAAGCATAATAAAAATTGTCATGACAAAAGTAGCTCGATTGGATCCAAAATTTAAGTTAAAAGGCTCTGCTGCAGCATTAAAAAAAATTATCCTATCAAAAAAAAAGGAAAAGAAAAATTTGGGCAAACCAGTCCCCACCTTCCCCAAGCCACACAAGGCATCTGATGAAAAGCCCGCACAAAATCCCTAACTGTTACTTGAAACCCCACTTTTACAATCCAACAGGTGAGTTTAAATAGTTACCAAAATAAATAAAAAGGTGAACTTTGCAATTTTTACACCAAAGGGTGCAGCAAAATACATTGATGTGCAGAATAACTCAAACAATTACAGAGATTAGCATAGGCCAAACCAGAATTTAAAACAGATTTTTTTGACACTCCAAAAATTAACTAGGTAAGAAAAATAACATGGCATCCACTATTATCATTTTAACAAAAAAAAATTAAACATTGTTACTGGAAGTTATACATCAGGATAGTACTCAAAGTAGAAAAAGAAAATTTAGCATTTACAGTTGTCTTCAATTCCCCCCCTTTCTTTTAAAGATGAAAAGTTAATAAAATTTTAGGGATCTTCAATCGGTAAGGTGAACATGGTGGTTAGGAGAGTAGTGGATCGACTTCCTGGGTGGGCCGGATCCTTGCAGAAATAAAAAGGCAACGATCTTACCGGGAGTCAGCTGCTGGAGCTTGAAGGACTTCGTTCGGCTGGACATTCAGACATCTCCCGATGTGGCTAAGATGACTCGATCATGGGCCGGGCAGGGGTCACGCGCTGCTTCAAAAAATGGTGAAGGCGCTAGCTGCGCGTCAATTTACATCAAGGGGGTTCGCTCGCTCTCCACACCAAAAACGAATAATGGGTTACCCGGCATTGTAAAAATAAAATCTGCTGTTCTGATGATCCAACGTTTTATCAGGCCCTCTGGCCTACAGGCCTAAACTTCACATAATGAACTTGATGTAAGTCGATGGATGTGCCGAGCTAGACCCCTGAAATGCGCGATGAAAAACTCCGGACAAGAATACGTCCTAGCCGCACTACCACAGCTCTCCGAATGACGCTTTCTGCCCCACGCGTGGGGAGCTTCGAAGAGACGTCGACCGCGGGGACCAATCAGAGCGCGCCATCTCAGCCGGGAAACTTCGAGAACATTCGATTGACGGGGGAAGGAAGAGAGAAAAGAAGAAAATGGCGGCCGAGAAGAAACGCAGGCAAGAACGGCCATCTTGAAATGGGAAAGAAAAAGCTTAATTGATCAAAAGGGCATTAAAAAACGTTATTAAATTTCCTAAAATTTTAGCGGGAGATAGCTAATCGTCCGAGACAACCCTGGGTAAAATTTGGAATAAAAATTAAATTAGAAGAGAGTAAAACTAATTAAAAACCAGACATGAACAAGAGATATTGCAAGAAATGAGTTAGGCTATTGAAGAGAGAGGGAAACTTAATAGTCAGCAGAAAATCGACAGAATTTACCTGATAATTAAAATTACACCTCCGGAGACAGGGCAAACAAAGGCAGAATTAATTTAAAGAAAAGGTAATTATTTAAAAAGTCCCAACAAAAAAAAGGGTAATTAGTAGTAATTTAAAAAGACTAGCTATTGAGTTATAGAAGAAGAGTCATCCAGACCATTATATCTCCTGACAAAAGGTATTTAAATTAAACTTCCAAGTTAATTACAAGCATTAAGAAAATAAATAATTAATGGTTAAAACAATTAAAAAAAATTACTGCTTTTGATTTGTAAAAACATTATCCCCCAAAAACAATACAACACATGTAACACAGGGGTGGGGGCAAAATGTTTCCTAATATAGAAAATCATAATTTCAAATAGGTTACTGCCGAATTTTCTTACATTTTAAGGGAACAACTGCCCTCTCTTGCCCTTACTAAGTAATGCCAATGTCTATATAATTCGTATGTCCAGTTTCTCATATGACCTGTATCTTAGTATGAGCCTGAATAACTGATTTTGGACTCATAGTACCCAGATCACTTGAGTCTTGAATTCAAAGAATGTCTGCATCAGTCAAGTATTGTATACTCTAGAGTGAACTTATGACCCGTGAGTTAGATGTTGATCCACAATTAAAAATTAAGGTCTCTTTCACAAGGCAAAAACGAAAGTTCCCTGATTGTTGGATATTTTTAAAAAATTCCCTGATTTCCAGGATCTGTTGCCACCCTGTGTTATTGGTAAAATTTGACATAGATTTGTTTTGGAGTACAAATAATCTATATAAATAAAGCAATGTGTACAAGGGTGTAGCCAGGATTTTCATTAGGGGGGGGGGGGGGCAGGACATGGAGTCTAACCGGAGAATGCCCGGTTTGTCATAATCAGACCCTATGACTAGCTCATGAAAGTGTAAACTGTCCGTTTGTCTGTGTCCCGCGTAGCTCCGAAACGGGTGATCGTAGACCTACCAAATTTTGTACCAAATTTCACACCTAGAAGTGATTTTTTCGAAATTCGAATTAGAAAATGTTTTATTTTATGTTTTGTCCGATTTTTAGCGATTTTTCTTGTGTAATACATAATAACGCCGGTAATTGCACTCGCAAGAAAATGATACTTACATCATCGTATAGAGTAGTAAATTTTCTTTTAAAAACTGTTTGTTCGGACTGTGTAACATAATTTGCAGATTTTTGGGAATTTTTCAAATAAAATTAAATTTGATGCTGACTTTCGTAAAATATTTTTAAAACTGCTACATCTTGAATTCTATCAGTCATAACTTTTTTATATTTCGGCAAAAGACGGAGCACACAATTCGACCACTTTTAAAAGAAGAATGGGGGGAAAATATAAATTAGGAGAATTTTTATGAATTTTTAAGTAAAGAAGGATTTGCATTTCAGTAGCAGCTGCTTACAAATTTGAGTTTGATATCTTGCGGTTTGGTTGTACTGGATACAGTAACAATGATTAAAATTGCCAGTTGAAAAAATAAATAAAAACGGGTCCTGCGCCATATCTCGAAGCGATTTTTTGCGAAATTTGAATTAAAACATCTGTTGTTTATTGCCTTAATGTGCCAAATACTACTGTTATTGTACAACTAAAAGTCAAAAACTGTTGTGAAGCAATTATAACGAGCACTCTTCTGAAAACGTGCAAAAAGTTTCTCATTCCAAAGATTTCGTTTTGTGTACATAGTTATTCTAATGTCCAAGCAGACGATTTCTTTGCTTGGCTCGATTTCCTTTTATAAATACTGGATTTATGTGTGAGAAGAAAAATTAAACTGCATAATCTAGAAAAACAATTTTAAAGCCTTTATAAATAGTGCAGTCTTATCTCTTTTCTTTTTGTAAAGGGTTGCAAGAGAGGGTGACGTATGTAAAAAAAAAAAAAAAAAATGTCCATTTCATGTAGGGTCTGAGGTATTTAACGCTAAAACGTGAACCTAAAATACAGCATGTCTGCGGAAATAAGACATTTTGAAAGTGAGAAGTTCACTGCAAACAGTCCATTTTCACTTTTTTTATACCGAATGACGCTGACATAGGTTTTTTTTTTTTGTTGTTGTTGTGTGTCATTATATTGCAATGATCTCAGGTTATTACATATATGACGCAAATTTTAAGTCAAGAGTGAAATAATTTTGCTTTTTCTAGATTCCACATCACTGGAATTAATTCGAATTACACATGTGAGGAAATTTTTCATTTCCTACTGTGCGAAGAACGGGCATGCAGCTAGTAATAAATATTTTTTTTAAATACGCATTATCACTTTCTCTTTGCCCGTTTTTTTTTTTTTTTTTCCCATACCCTGCAAATGTTGTGGGCCGGAGTTTCTAACTAATGGGTAACCACTGCTCTAAAGCTTAAGGCTGTTCCACTGCAGAACCATGTAATTTTTTAACAGTGTTTTAGTAAAAAATTGCGCTAGACACTCTGAAAAATTTAGTGTCTCTTAATAACTTGTACAGTGAACTGACATAAACAATGAACCTACAATAGATATGAAACACTCGGGAAAAATGCTCAACATACAGAATTTTGCAATATTTCCAAAAATGTGTAAATCCTCGCTCCATTTTTAATTTCAGAACATGTACCATGTAAGGAAAGTATTGTAATCATGAAAAAATTCGACTTCGAGATTTTGGTGTATTTACACGTTTTGAGGTCTGAATCCATTTATGCTATTTTTATGAGATGTATGAAAGTATGTGTGTGTGTGTGTTGAGTGAACACGATAGCTCCTAAACAGGCCATTCAATTGAGCTCAAATTTTGTATATATGTTATGAACCACCGTCGGAAGACTGGTATTGATTTTGGTGTGTATAGGACAAGTTTTTCTACAGGGCTACAACAAAGATTTCTTTTACATTATGACCTATGGGGGAAATTCTTGAAAGTGCACTAGTGTTTAAACGGTACATTCAATTGAGCTCAAATTGGGTATATATATTATAAACCACGATTGTAAGACCAGTATTGTTTTTGGTTTGTATAGGACTTATAGTTTTTCTACAAGGCTACGACAAAGATTTCTTGTACATTATGGCATATGGGGAGAAATTCTTGAAAGTGCCCTAACGTTTAAATGGTGCATTCGATTGAGCTTCAATTTGGTACACATGTTTGAATTATTCACCGATTAAAATTTATTTAAATGCTTGGTTATGATCTTAATCTTAAGTTTTCGGAAAGTTGAGTGGAGTCACTCCAGATTTTTAAATGCAGTTTTAGTGATTATGAATTTTTTCAAATAGTTGCATGAGACATAGAGCCTTACTGTTAGTGTCAGTTCATAGTACATTGGGTGAAGCAAGATTAATTTTTTTCAGTGTTTAATATCATTGATTTGTCTTTAAAGCTATTCAAAAGTGCCGTGATGAAAATCACTCTTTAGGTAGAACACCCTTAATGTATTCTTTATAATTTTTTATCTGAAGGAATACTACGCTACTTTATTTAAGTTCAGCTGAAAAAAGTGGCTATTATGTTCTAGTAAAAGAGCCTGTAGAGAAATAAAAGGTAAAATAAGAATAAAAATTAAGTTTAAACATTTTAATTAGGTGATCTTACGCATGCATGCACAACCCATTTTCACCAGTTTTTCCCTAATGTCTGTACGTATGTATGCATGTAACTTGCATATCTCAAAAACTATTGGTCCTAGAATGTTGAAACTTTATATTTAGGATTGTTGTAACATCTAGTTGTGCACCTCCCCTTTTGATCCCAATTGACCGGATAGTTTATGTACAGGGCCAACCAAAAGATTTTAAATACATTACGCTCTAGCCGCAGAAATTCATTAAAGCGTATTTTAGAGATATTTGGCTATTTCGAACTACTCAGAAGTGATGTATGTTCTTACAAAATGAATCTCTTCATCAAAAATAGTGTCTTTATCACTTTCAGTTTTTCTACAGGAACACTCAAAAACATTTCAACACATTCCAATCAATGGCAATTTTAGAGACATTCATCCATTTCAAGCACAATACTGTCCTACCATATAGTTAGGTAATCATCCGACAACAATTCCAAGCTTCCCTTAAAAATTATGCCAAAAGTTGGCAAGCTTGGTGTACGTGTATGTGTATTTAACTCTCATATCTCAAAAACTATTAGCCGTAGAATGCTGAAATTTCATATATAAGATTGTTGTAACATCTAACTGCGCATCTCGATTTTGGGTTCCAATCTACTGGAGAACTTATTTACAGGACCATCTAAAAGAATTTCAATACATTAATGTCTTCAATATATTACGTCTGCCATCAGTCATTGTTTGGTCAGTGCCCAAAATCTAGCCATTTGTCATCAAGCTTGGCGAATTTTGCCGAAATATTGCCAATATTACTGGGTAATTTATTTATAGGGTCACCCAAATGACTTTAAATACATTAAGTGTATGAATATTGCGGCATCAAAAATCACCACCTGTTTTTTTTCTAGTCATTTTTTTCATTGTTTAATTCAGGCAATGTACTTTGGATTTCATGGAGTTGTGTTCCAGTTTTGCATGACGCAATCGCATGCAGGTATTCCATCTGCTTCTTTAGTGCCGGTTGGCAGTTGCGTGTTTTCTTGCTGGAAGGAGATACACGGCTAACATTTACGGCTTGTCTTCTCCTCTCCTCCTCTGATGAAATAGCTTATTGGTGGAGGGTTCGGAGTTGGGTTGCATCATTTTTGAGCCCGGTGAATTTGGTTAGAGAGAATTTTTTTTTTTTAATTCATCCAACGTTTGTTTGCGTGATGGTTTATGTCCCTGTACACTGGACAGGGAAGGAGGTAGTGGAATCTTCATAATGGATGACTGAAAATTTCTGGAATAATTTTTTTAATGAGAGTGCGTCTCCAGATTCAAATTTCTTTTTTGTTAACGTGACAATAATGTGATTAAAATTGGTGGATATATTTTCAACAATGTAAGTTTTGAACAATCTTTTATATCATATCCAAGAAAAAAAAATAAAGTAACAGAAATCTTAGTCATTAAGTAATATGGTGTTTTGTTTTAAGTTTCAATGCACAGAAGTATGAATACCCAGTACGGATATATTTGTTCTCATGTAACCATTTTTTTTTTTTTTTTTAAGAATTCAAAAAAAAATTTTAATTCTTAGAAAAAAATCCCTTTGAGCACAGCTCTTGGTGAGTACTGTTTCATAATTTTATTTAGAATTTGTTTGGAAATATTACTACGAATCTTTTTGTTCTCAAGTAAACTTTATACACAACCAAATTGTCCACACCACCTTTTATACCACAGATACATTCAATTCAGTGAAAGTCTGTGGTCAATTACTATATTGGCTATCCCCAAAATATCTCAAGTTTATCGGCTTTTGGCAAAAGATTGCCAAATTAAATGTCAAAAACAAATATTTTAAATTGAACCCAGCTTGGCAATATCAGAAATATTTGGCTAGAAATCACTAAACCTTACTATTAATGCAGCATTTTATCTTTCAAACAAAATAAGTTTAGATGAAGTGTGCCAAAAATATTTTTATTTAATAGACGTGCAAGAAAGCCATGCTTTGTCCACATCAGATTTTCTTTTGTAGCAAACTACAACTACAACTACTTTTTGAAAAATGTAGTTAACTACAAATACAGCTACTTTTTAAAAAATGTAGTTAGCTACAATTACTTTTGAAATGTAGTCACTACTTTTAGAGAACAAATTTTGCTAAAAGATTCAGCTTACATTACATTCATATTTAATGATATATTCATTAGAAAAAACTATTGATATCCTAATTAGAGAAAACTGTTGCTCTAACAAACAACTGCCAGGGGAGTATTTAAGGGGGTGGGTGGACCTATACTCCTTCTAAAATTGTAACGCAATTATTAAAAAGGAGCTATTTTCAAACATTTCTATTAACTCTAGTAACAATAAGGTTTAAAATACCAGATCGTCCTCCAAACTGTCACCTTAAAAAGAAAAATCTGATGTGGACACTACCTTGCATGTCTATTAAATCAAAAATATTTTTACGCACTTTTTTTAAACTTATTTTGTTTGAAAGAGATAAAGTACTGCAATAATCTAGTGATTTCTAGTCAAATATTTCTGATATCACCAAGCTGGGTTCAATTTGAAAGATTTCCTTCTGACACTTAATTTGGCAATATTTCACCAAAAGCCGACAAGCGTGAAATAGTTTGCAAGATTTTTGGGATAGCCAAAGTAGTAATTGACCACAGACCTTCAATGTATCCATACACCTTAATGTATTTAAAGTCATTTGGGTGACCCTGTAAATAAATTATCCAGTCGATTGCAATCAAAAAAGGGATGCACAATTAGATGTTACATTAGTTCTAAATACAAAATTTCAACATTCTACAGTTAAAGGTTTTAGAGTTCTGCAAATTACAAAATTGTTTTTGGTGCCAAATTTAGCAAAACTCGGCAAGTTGATGACAAATGGTAAGATTTTTGGGCATGGATCAAACAACTAATGACTCCAAAAGTAATATATTGAAGATATCCATAGGCATTAATGTATAGAAATTCTTTTGGGTGGTCCTGTAAGTAAACTCGACACTAGACTGGAACCAAAAATTGAGATGCACTAGCTAGATGTTACAAAAATCTTACGTATGAAATTTCAACATTCTACAGCTAATAGTTTTTGAGATATGAGAGTTATATACACATACACGTACACCAAAAGTCACTAGGCTTGCCAACTTTTGGCATAATTTTGCGGGATGCACGTGACCATAGTCAAACCATTACCTAACTATATGGTAGGACAGTACTGTGCTTGAAACGGATGAATGTCTCTAAAATTGGCATTGATTGGAATGTGTTGAAATGTTCTTTGGGTGTTCCTGTAGAAGAACTGAAATTGATAAAGACACTATTTTTGATGGAGAGATTCATTTTGTAACAACATACATCACATCTGATAGGACGGTATTGTGCTTGAAATGGATGAATGTCCCTAAAACTGCCATTGACCGTAATGTTATGGAAATCTTTTTTGAGTGTTCCTGTACCAGAACTATAAATGATAAAGACTATTTATGATGGAGAGATTCATTTTGTAACAACATACATCACATCTGATAGGACGGTATTGTGCTTGAAATGGATGAATGTCCCTAAAATTGCCATTGACCGTAATGTTATGGAAATCTTTTTTGAGTGTTCCTGTACCAGAACTATAAATGATAAAGACTATTTATGATGGAGAGATTCATTTTGTAACCCTTAACAACACATATGACTTCTGAGTTGTTTGAAATAGCCTAATATCGCTAAAATACACTTTAATGAATTTCTGCCAATAGAGTGTAATGTATTTAAAATCTTTTGGGTGGCCCTGTCAATAAATTATCCAGTCGATTCGGACCAAAAAGGGAAATGCACAACTAGATGCTACAATATTCTTAAATATAAAGTTTCAACATTCTATGACCAATAGTTATTGAGATATGCGAGTTGCATACGTATGTACATACAGACGTAAGGGAAAAAATTGTCAAAATGGACTTGTGGTCAGTCAAAATGCGTTGGTTTTACATGCGTTTATATGAGCACACATACATGCGTACAGTGTGATGCATCCCAAAAATACTTAAAAGTAAATTTAGAGGTAATTGATGTTTTTTTTTTTTTTTTTTTTTTTTGTCAAAATCTGGCTACTAAAATTTTTCACGATCACATTACTTTCTTATATTTTGTACAAGGAGTAATAAAACATTGTATCAAGAGCAAAAAAGCCAAAATAACTTACCTTCCTATAATTTGAAATGGTAGCAAAAAGAAAGGGAAAATAGGAATTAAAAAATAGTTAAAACTTAGAATAGGAAAAGTGAAATACAGTAGAGTCTTGATTGTTTGAGTTTCTCATAAATCCCAACTAGTGAAAAAATCAGTTTAGTACAAAAATAATGTTCAACACATACAAAACACATGAATTATTTAGTACTGCAAAATTTAAATACATGGTGCAGCGAGAAACCAGACCTAGATAAAATGTAAAACTGTCTGTGAACTCTTAATACCTTCTTTAAAAATTTTCTGCGAAAAAATGCTATGCCCCAAAAGAATCCTGCACTGATCCAATAGTAAACTAAATTTAAAGTATTACAATATACTTTTATCCATTTTTACTACTTTTAATGCTGATAGTGATTGATCATTTTGTAAGATCAAACACAATAAACATGATTTATTATCAAACCTATCTGAAAACTTTGAATTCTGCGAACGCTGTTTGTGCATTTGTCTAAATTATCCGAGTCTGTCAGAAACTGCCTTCAGATATCCATTTTTGAGAGAAAACGGGAGTATTCTGCTTATACATGCAATCACACACATTCCTATGCATGGGGGGGGGGAGGCTAGCTATGATTTATGTACTGGTATAACACAGAAGTGGTTCAAAATGTAGAATCTTTCTGGGACAGACTGTTGACTTCCCTTTCCTCCCCTACAAACAATCATATGGGCACCCATGTTTCTATGCAGTGATTCTATACCATGATACGTGCTGGGGAGAAGTGCACTGCCACCAATATCCTGCTTTGATGATGGTATGGTACTGCTGCACAGAAATGGGTCAACATGTCAGTACAAAAAACAATTAACTATTGTTTTCAGATATAATTAACCTGTTACTATCATCAGTAATGTTATTATGTAAATGCATATTACATTTAAATATAGTCTAAAATTAAAAAATCGCTTTACTTCCATTTATTTGGTTATTAAATTTGATGATTCCGATAATTTGAGTTTTCACTAGTTCGAGGTAGGCACACTACCCCTACACCTCGAATTATTGAGAATCTACTGTATATACAAACATGCCCATACTTACTGTTTGACTGACTAGTTGCTAATCATTACTACAGCTTTCCCATGGCTTGTCTCGTAGATGCAAGTTCAATGAACATTCGGTTTAGTTTTAACTCTGATTTTCCCAGCAATCACATATAACACTGTTATGACACGAAGCCAGTGTGCTAATAGTTTTGACTAATATAATGACTATGCTATTAAAATTCCTCATTAGAAAAATTTAAGAAATATTTATCGATGCATTAATGGAATTTTTTTTTTACCTTGAACGCCTATCTAAAAGAACTACTTGTCCATTTGTCTGGGAAACAATGTATGTTGTTTCAGATAAAAAATCAAAATATGTGCATTCTACTTCAGCAAACATATCATATACCTGCAATACAAATATATATTTATTTATTTATATACACACATATTAAACCTAGGGGAAAAAAGAAAATTATTAACATACAAAACACTGAGATTTGAACTAGCAATATTTTGATGTTGCTCAGTTGGTAGAATAATGCACCAAATCTTTACATATATAATATATACAGGGATGATTGTGCCCTCTTCAAAATATCCCGAAAAACCTATGCAATAAAAATGGTTGGTTGGTTAGCTTATATTTTACATATACAATATATACAGAGATGATTGTGCCCTCTTCAAAATATCCTGAAAATTCTACGCAATAAAAATGGTTGGCTGGTTCGTTAGCTTTTATTTTACATATATATGTACTATAATGGTAATTTAAAAGTTAACTTTCTACAGCATAAACACTGTTTTTTAATTCAAGGGTGAAAACATAAGAGAATGAACAACCTGCATTTAGCTGCACTATTCATATGACCACTTTTTTTTTTTTTTTTTTTTTTTGAACATGAATATATACAGTAACTGAATGGGTGTATATATTTTTTCCACAAATAAGTGATATACAAGCACATAATTTGCAACTTTATTAATTCAGGATTGCTACTCAAATCCTAAAATGAAATTCCCTGTATTATCTGCATTTTTTCCTGATCAAAAGGAGAGAAAACACGGTGTGGTACAATAACAGCATCTCCTCCACATATGTAAAATACCCATACACATTAACTGATGCCTCACATAAATTTGAAGTTTAACTAAACTAAAATGATCACTTCTGTATGTACATAAATTACCCAAAAGGTTAAAATAAATGACTTTAAAATTTACTACACCTTTTAAAACAATAAATAATTTAAGAGGGTAACTTAACCTGCATATATCACAAATATATCCTCCATATATCACAAATAATTCTTTTACAGGGGCACTCATAAAAATTGCCTTACACTATATGAGGATCTCTGTAACTATTGAACCAATTCAAAAACTTATTTCACTGATAGAAAGCTACACTATTCCTGAGTATTATAGGCTACCCTTTATGCATGTAGAGTAAATAGTTCTTTTGCAAGGACACTAAAAAGAATTCTAATACATGGACATCTCTGTAACTACTAAATCGATTCTAAAGGTTTTTTTTTTTTTTTTTTTTTTTTTTTAAAGCTACACTATTCCTGAATAACATTAGGCTAAAATTCATGCATGTAGTATAATTTACAGGAACACTCAAAATAATTGATAAATATTGTCGGAACAGAATCCATTTGCCAAATAAGGTAAAAAAATTCTACATTTATTAACTCTACATAGAACATCTTATACTTCATTTAAAATAAACAAATAGTAACTAATATTTAAATGCAGTCACTTTTGTCTATAGTGCAAGTGTCAACAAACTATTTCCTTTTAGTTATTCATAAATGCTTCATTTCTCTCTGAGCCTAATTCTAAAGCCGACGCTGATGAAGTTGCGAATAGAAGCTAGTATTTAATAAATATGAAAGTGTTTTGTCCTGATATATAAAAAAAAAATCATTTTAACTGTTGCCAATGAAAAAATGTTAACAAAATTAAAATTACACCAGCACAAAAAAGTAAAACCTAGTGAAAAAAAAAATGTTTTATGCATGTTCTATAAATAAAACATTTTTATAATACAGCATTCTACATGTTCCTGTTTAATTTAATTTCCTCTGGTGAAAAGTATGAAGTTGGTAATATTGAGCTGAACTTTTACCATGCAGTGGAATATGAAAAGTTATTTTACATTGGAAGGATTATCGCTTTATCAGAACCAAATGAGATTGTACAATGAAATATTTGCATGCAGGACCTGGCTCAGATTCTTTTACTTGGCCACGACAAGATGACACACTGCAGATGATATCTTTTAGTCCAATTAAATTTGCTTCAGTTACTCCATTTACCATTACTAATGTAAAAAAAATCAAAACAACTCACTATCAACTATACAATAGACTCTATAATAAAAGTATATAAATAACCTGAGAATTTTTTCTTTTTTACATGTTACTTTTTCTTTGAAATGATGTTTGCTGATTTTGTTGTAAAATGGTTTATAAAAGTCAGAAATAAATGATGTAGAATTGGGACAAATTCTTTTATTCACAATGTTATTTACTTTTTGTTTATTTTAAATGAAGTATATGATATCGTGTCTATGTAGAATTAATAAATTTAGATAGAGTTTTCTTCCTCGTTTGGCAAATGGAGACAGTTATGGCAATATTTATGAATTAATTTGAGCGTTTCTGTAAATAATGCTACATGCTTGAAGTTTAGCCTATGTTACTCAGGAATAGCGTAGCTTTCAGTGAAAAAATCTTTAGAATTGGTTCAGTAGTTACAGAGATGTCCATATAGCTTAAGGAATTAGAATTCTTTTGAGTGTCCCTGTAAAAGAACTATTTATGCTACATGCATGAAAGGTAGCCTATAATACTCAGGAATAGTGTAGCTTTCTATCAGTGAAAAATGTTTATGAATTGGTTCAGTAGTTACAGAGATTCCCATACAGCATAATGTAATTCTTATGCAGGGTGTCTACCACAAAAAGTAAGCTTGATTTCTTGACCATTTCTTGACTTTTTCGTGACCTTTTCTTGACCATAACAAATACGAAACTAATATAAAAAATACATCGTGCCAGGGATGCAGAATATTTTCTATCCGGCAATCTACGATTGGAGGAAATTTTAGCCATCTGGGGAAATTTTGCAGAAAAATATACAACTGATTTTGATTTTAACAATGAATTAAAAAATTCTTTGATTTTTTGTTTTCCCTGCCCATTTTTAACTCGATTTTTTTCAACCTTTTCACTGATCAGCCGTTTGCTTTCAGTTAACTTGGACCAATTGCTATTAAAAAAAAAAAAAGATTTACCATTGATCGCCGTAAAAAGATTTGCAATGTAGCTTGTACATTGCAAATCTTTTTACATCTATAGTAACACAGAACTTATGGAAGTCTAGAATATATCATAAAACTTTGTGGAAATTGAAGTTATTAGCTATGAAACATGGGGATCAGTGATAAGTATAATTGGAATCCAAGTTATTGTTTTTAAAAATGAAAATGTGGAAAATAATCAAAACATTGAATTTAACAGGGAATGAAGGAAGAAAAAAATATTACTCTTAAATCCAACAATTTTAACATTTTTTTGAGGAGGGAAGGAGGATAACTGATATACTTTTCTCAAGGTTTGAAGATACATACTTGCCAACTTTTGAAATTCCCAAGGTGTAAAACAACACGCAGTTGGCATATTGAACTATTGTCAGTTCACTATACAACTATTTGGCAGACATCATTTTTGATGATTTCTGCTAAAACATGTAAATGACATTTTAAATTAATTTTATAAATAGCAAACGAACAGTATTTTAAAGTTTTCTTATGAAATAAACACGTGAAAAACTGTTAAGTTTGTTTGTTTGCATAGCTTAAACAGTATAAAATAATAAAATTTACATAACACACTTAATATATATTGTAGTATTCTACTTACTACTGCCGTGAAAGTTTAGTTTAGTTAAAAAAATTTGATTTTTAAATTGAGCAAGATACCAAAAATCAGAATTAAGATTATACCATGCGTTGTGACCAATAGTGTAGATAAATAACCCAATGATCTCAGCCTTGCCTGAAGTGTGTGTTAGGAAAGTGGTAAAACAAACACAGAGACATCGTATTAGATCACCAAATCACAAAATTTATTTAACAAATAACAGTGGTAAACAGCTAGTGGCCTCTCGACATCAGAGATTTGAAATAAAAGTAAAACACAGTACAGGGGTATCACAGCATGCGATAGTTATGCTCAAATAAACAAAAAAAAATATAAGAGTGCTTTAATTTCCCATTATTAGCCCTTGAAAGTTAAACAAAAAAAAAAAAGAAAAAGGAAATGCTTAAATAAAGTTGTCATGACAAAGGTAGTTTGATTGGATCCAAGTACTTAAGTTAAAAGGCTCTGCTGCAGCAAAAAGAAAAAAAATATAAAAAAAAATATTTATCCTATCAAAAAAAAAGAAGAAAAAATTTGGGCAAACAAGTCCCCACCTTTCCCTAGCCTCACAAGGCATGTGATGAAAATCCCGCATTTGATCCCTATCTGTTACTTGAAACCCCACCTCTTATATCCAACAGGTTAGTTTAAACAATTGCCAAAATAAAGAAATTACAAAACAAAAAGGGAACTTTGCAATTTTTTTTTTTACCAAAGGGTGCAGCAAAATACATTGATGTGCAGAACAACTCAAACAATTACAGAGATTAGCTTAGGCCAAACTAGAAATCAACATGGCATCCACAATTATGATTTTAACAAAAAAAAGGATTTAGACATCGTTACTGGAAGTAATACATTAGAATGGCACACAAAGTTAAAAAAGGAAATTTAGCATTTTTACAGTTGTCTTCAATTCCCCCCCTTTCTTTCTAAGATGAAAAATTAATAAAATTCTAGGGATCTTCATTCGGAAATGAACATGGTGGCTAGGTGAATAGTGAAAAGACTTCCTGGGTGGGCCGGATCCTTGCAGATGGAAATAAAAGGCATCGATCTTACCGGGATTCAGCTGCTGGTGCTAGAAGATTTTCAAGAGGACCTCATTCGGCAGGGCATTCAGTCATCACCCGAAGTGGCTGAGTTGACTCGATCATGGCTGGCCGGGCAGGGAACACTCGCTGATCCAAAAAAAATGGTGAAAGCGCTAGCTGCGCGTCATTCTGCATCTGGGGGGGTCCGCTCGCTCTCCGCAACCATCGATTGACGGAATTTTTGTCATTTGTTAAAATAAAATCTGCTGATCTGGTGATTCGAATATTTCATCAGGCCCTCTGGCCTACCGACTTATTCTTCACATCTTAGCTTGTTGCTAGATCAATGGATGAGCCGAGCTAGACCCCTAAAACGCCGATAAAAAAATAAAAAAAAAAACCGTCCAAGCACACGGCCTATCTGCACCTCACCAGCTCTCAGAATGAATCTTTTTCGCCCCGCGCTTGGGGAGCATGGAAGAGACGCCGGCCGCGGGGACCAATCAGAGCGCGCCATCTCAGCCGGGAAACTTCGAGAACATTTGATCGACGGGGGAAGGAAGCGAAAAAATAAGAAAATGGCGGCCAGCAACCACAGCACGCGGGAAAGAAACCAACTTGGCCGAGAAGAAACGCAGGCAAGAACGGCCATCTTGAAATGGGGAAAAAGACTTAATTGATCATAAGGGCCTTAAAAACGTTATTAAACTTTCTAAAATTTTAGCGGGAGATAGCTAATCGTCCGAGACAACCCTGGGTAAAATTTGGAATAAAAATTAAAATTAGAAGAGAGTAAAACTAATTAAAAACCGGACTTGAACAAGAGATATTGCAAGAAATGAGTTAGGCTATTGATGAGAGAGGGAAACTTAATAGTCAGCAGAAAATCGACAGAATTTACCTGATAATTAAAATTACACCTCCGGAGACCGGGCAAACAAAGGCAGAATTAATTTAAAGAAAAGGTAATTATTTAAAAAAAGATCCCAACAAAAAAAAGATAATTAGTAGTAATTTAAAAGAAGTTAGCTATTGAGTTATAGAAGAAGAGTCATCCAGACCATTATATCTCCTGACAAAAGGTATTTAAATTAAACATCCAAGTTAATTACAAGTATTAAGAAAATAAATAATTAGTGGTTAAAACAATTAAAAAAAAATAAAAATTACTGCTTTTGATTTGTAAAAAACATTATCCCCCAAAAACAATACAACAATATTTCTTAAACAAAAAAGAAAAAAAAAGAAGCTACAGCGAACGGTTTTAATCCTCGCCTCAGGTCGGGACTGAGAAGAGTGGACACTCAGCAGATGCCCCCCTCCACACACACACCATTGATAAGAGGATAAACAAATCAACTTCCTTTCTCCCAGGAAATCACTCGTGAAATCAAAATACAAATTAAGGAAGTTAAGAAAAGATGCATAAAATAATTTCTCTGACTGAACTTAGCAGAAAAAATTAGAAACTAAGAATTTGAATGAAATGGAAAAAACGTAGTTGAGTCGCAAATCGTGACCTAGTGCTTCATTTCTTGACCTTTTCTTGACTTTCGTGACCTTTTTCCCATTTCTTGACTTTTCCGTGACTTTCGTGACCTTTGCATGATGGTAGACACCCTGTTATGAGTGCCCCTGTAAAAAAATTACAGTAGAAGATCGATATACCACAATTCTCCATAAAGTACATCAACACTGCGGAAGTAAACAGAGAAAATCACAATTAAGAAATTTCTACGATCTGCATTTTTTTTAATTGCTTTCCTAGTGAATTAATTTTGAGACATTAGATAAATCTCACAACATGCCAAACTTAAAACAAATAATTATTCTCTGATGCACGCATTATGCATTATCAGCATAACAGCTGGCCGGCCCGTTCGAAGAGGAAGAACTGTTAACTTAAAAAATCTGCCGTTGACTACCCAAACCTGTTATTTGGCTTCCTAAATCACAGGCGTATCATCACCAAAAGTTTTTTTTTTTTTTTGGTATGTGTGTGTGTGCATGGGGGAATGCATATAGCATATTCTAAAGTAAAAATAGCTATGTTTCTTTAAGTTTTGAAAGAAAAAAAGTTTTTAAATGAATGGCTTTCTAAAGAAAGTTAGGGGGGCACATGCCCTCTGTTTGATTTCCTGTCCGAAAATTCTCTGAAGCACCTCAGAGCTAGTCACATTCAAGACAATAAAGTGGCAAAAATGGCCCTAAATTATTTGTACATCACTCTTCTGGGGTACTTTGACTCCTATAACTCCAAATCTAAAATATGTAAATCAACAATATTTTAGATTTGTTCTTTCCTTGGGTAAAGGCAACACAATAATAAAAATAAAAAAATTCATGAAATTCTGAGATGGAAACTTTTTTTTTTTGGGGGGGGGGGCTGATTTGCTCTTGCAATGCCTCTTAATTAGTTTCTCTTTAAACAATATTTCATATTTCATATGGTGTAAAACTTCAGAAATTAAAACTCAGCAAAATTTAATATCTAAGTGTGTTTCCTTTTTATATTATTCATTATCTTTTCAAATATTTGCTAAATGATAACTTTTTTTTTTACCTGCATATTTTATACAAAAAAAAAAAGAGCAATTAATTTACTTTAAATATTTATTTCTTCTGGTTACCGTTTCATATTTAAATTAGTAACAATAAGGTTAATGCAATGCGCCATAAGATTTAAGAAAAATTAAAAAGCAACAAAATTTAAACTTATCATCTGAATGTTTTCTCTTGCATTAAAATTACTTTTATGGGATAGTAGTAAGTAACAATTTGAACTAATTTTGCACTATGGTACTATACTATATCTTTTATTCATGGTATAAAAAATATGTGTTTGTTTACCAATTGTCAAATATTTAAATCTGTTTACTATGCGGTTGCCGAATATTAAAGCATTTGGCCGCACCAAATATTCAGTTTGTCTGCCAAATAGGCAGTATACCGAATACGAGCGAATATTCGATGCATCCCTAATTGTAATAAATACATACACAATTTTCAGTTTATTAGGTTATAATTTTTTAACTGAGTTGAACTAATTAAAATTATTGGAACTAGAAAGAAATTATTTTTAAAACATGTTAATTTGGAATAAAGTTGGACACTACAAATATGCACATGAAAATTTACTGATGTACAACTTCTCTTACTTAAAATAGTCCATAGCAGGGATGTAGTGATTTTAGTTTCTTTTTTTTTTCTTTTTTTTTTGTGTGTGTGCAATGCTGTCTGTTTTCTGAATTAAATGTATGTTTTTTAATATCCTTCAGCTCCCTCATGGTTTGTAAAAAAGTGTCATAAGACATTAATAAAGACTTCCAGCACTTTTGCTTGTGTCACTACTTCCTTTACTCTGTTTCACTATTGTTATCATTACTTTTTACCACTGGAATCTAAAACTTCCAAAACAATTTCAGAAACTGAATTTTGGAAAGACAAAAAAGATGACTGAAATCAATGAAAGTAAAAAAGAAACAATCTTATAGGCAATTATGGTATTTAGACCTCACATATCCTATAGCATACACTTCTTATTAAATGAGCCGGAATTTAAGAAAAGTGACCTTATATGCAAGTAGCCTAATATCGAGGTCTGACTGTATATATATACAGGGTGTCCCAAAAAAAGTGGTAATGGGATTTAATTTTTTATCTATTAGAGATAAGTGGTCAGTGTAAATTGAAAAAATGTTCAAAATAAGGTCAGAAATAAGACTTGGTTAAGAAAAAATTCCACTTGTTCATTTACGAAAAGTTATACTTTTAAAATTTGTACACGACTCCCATACAAAAACATTCCCAGTCAGTAAAATGTGCCCCATACACTAATGAGGTGATGTGCTGAATTTGAGCCTTTCATCATACAAGGTCAGAGAGATATCTTTAAAGACTGATGATCGGGGACAATACATGATTTTGAATGTAAACGTTTATTGCTAGAGTGAAAAAAGAGATTTTCTTTCATAATTTCTGTAGAACACCGGAAATGCAATCATTCGACATGATTCTTACGCTCCGAGAGCCATGGAAAAGTGGTTTAAGTCAGTGTTATATTTATCTTCATATCTCTGACACTTTTTTAAGATATAATACTCTAATTTGATGTCACCTCATGAGTGTATGGAGCACATTTTACTAATTTGGAATGTTTTTGTATGGGGGCCGTATACAAATTAAAAAAGCATAGCTTTTTGAAAATTAATGAGAGGAATTTTTCCTTATCAGAGTCTCATTTCTGACCTTATTTTGAGAATTCTTTCAATTTACACCTCCCACTTATCTCTAATAGATAAAGAATTAGAGCCTGTTACCACCCTTTTGGGACATCCTGTATAAAATTTATTATTGTTATTTTTTTAATTACATTAATTTCCTGTTTCTTTTAATAACATCAGTCACTCTAATTCTTTTTGTGGTAAACATATTTCACTATACCTTAAAAAATGTCAGTGTGAAAATAAAATATAACCCTGACTTACACCACTTTTCAATGGCTCTCGAACTGAAAAAAATCATTGAATGATCGCATTTCAGGGGTTGTATGAAAATTACGAAAGAAAATCTTCTTTCCACTCTATTAATAAACGATCATATTCAAAATTATGTATAGTCCCCGACCACCTTTCTTTAAAGATATTTCTGCAGTATGATGAACGGATCAAATTTGGCACCTCATCAGTGTAAATCACCTCATTAGTGTATGGGCATATTTTACTAACTGGGAATGCTTTTATATGGGGTCATATACAAATTTTATAAGTGTAACAATGAAAATTAACAAGAGGAATTTTTTTCTTAATGGAGTCTTATTTCTGACCTTATTTTGAATATTTCTTTCAATTGACACTGCCCGCTTATCCCTTAATAGATACAGAATTAAAGCCCGTTACCACCTTTTTGGGACACCCTGTATAATGCAATTACGTATTCATTATATATCATACAGCAAATGAAAACTCTGAATATAAAATTTATTGACTGTCAGCACTATTCAAATACTGAAATAATAAACAATTTTTTAAATGTTAGCATCTAAAACTGCTTAACCAACAAAAATTAAAACTTACCTGAGTGAACATCTGTTTCACCACATCACAACATTGCAGTGTACCATCATAACTTGATGAAATTATCTGAGAACGATTATATGGACTGAACTGCATGCAAGTAATCTTTAATCTATGAATACGAAACTGACATGGTTTAGAGTCTGATTCCTACAGAGAAAAGAAAAAGAGCAGAAATTTACTGTCAATTTCAGAAAGAAGAAAAATTGCTTTAAAAAAATTCAAATAACAGAGTGGCCACCAAACTATCATTTTCAAATTCCATGACGTTCCTTGCCATTTCAAGTCAGAATAAGCAAAATCCACCAGACTAACTTTTACAAATTCCCATTATATACACTACCTTAATTTTCATATAAACTAGCAAATAAGTGATATTGGAATAACCCAACATGATTAATAATGAGGAAAAAATTTATCCAGAGTCGTACACATTGCTATGAAATTCCATGAAATTTAAGACTTTTAAGGACCAAGCACAAGAAAAATAAACACAATAAGAAAATTAATTATAAAGAAGCTAGATAATACAGTAATATGAACAAATTCAAAGCTTAACAGTGAAAATAGGATTCCCCCCCCCCATATTAAAGTTAAAAGAATCAGTTGTAAATGTAAAAATTGATTGAGTAGAGAGAAAAGTAAAGGAACTCAAAAGCAACAACACTTTGGAAATATTTTCAATAGTAATGAGAAAAGGTGTAAAATTTTCTTACAAAATTACCCTAAAATGCAAATTAGACCTGCTACATTGCAGTTTATATAAAACTTACTTTGAATATAAAATGTAAAATAGAATAAGAATATGAATAGGGCATGTAGTGATGCAAAACCATAGAAGTAATTAAAGGAACTTACAAGCATTATTCTCATATCATTTACTTCTATTGTTACTTTAACATAGCTTAGTAAAATTTTAAGTAGTATTTCTACAATATTAGAAAAGAATTTTAATACTTATTTATTTATTTTGTGAGGTGCAAAGGGTTAACAGTTTTTTTTTAATCCCTTTCACTTAAAAATATGCTTTTCAAATATTTTATCCAGTAAAAGCCTAATATTCCAAACCTTTCAAGCTTAATAAAAAAGAAGATCGTGTATATACAGGGTTAAGAAAAACTGGATATCTAAAAAATATCCCTAGGAAATTAGCTTTTTTCTACTTATTATTAATATAATTCAATTTAATAGCTCTTAAAAATTTACAAGCCATAAAACAGCAGCGAGAAACGATGGCTGTATTAGTAAATGGTCATTATGATTGGCTCAATGAAAATTATCATCAAGCAAATGAAGTTGGTGTTCCTGAAAAGTGCAACAATAATGAAAAAATGTCTATAATTCATGTTCAAAGTAATTTAGAAATGTTTGCCTTGAATACATTTAAATTTTATGAAAATTAGGAAAATAATTCAAGAATACACAGTAAAGATGATTTTTTAATTCAATTGCTATATTTATATGAAGTTGTTACATTAACTAAGTTTTCATTATTATTAGTTAAAATATGTTTAATCAAGAATTACATTTTTAGAAAGGTAAGCTTTATCAAAAATATTTTTGTGTTACCTCAAGTCATATTTTGGGAATTTGTATTTTGAATTTCATTTTTAAAAATGTTAATCATTTAAATAAAATATGTTTCATATTATTCAAATGTTTGTTTTTTATTATTATTATTTCTAATGGCCAAGGTTACAAAAGACCACTACATCACAAAAATAGGAAGACAAAAAACAAACAAAAAGTAGAACACAGGTAAAAAGAAAAGAAAAGAAATGTGGCGAGAAAAGTCTATGAACACAGTAAGGTCCTTGCCTGCCAGTAACTGTTGTATAAAGAGGTGTCTCCTAGTGCCAGGAAACGACGAGGGTGGTCTGCATTCATCTCCTCCTAAAGTTTACAGAGTGTGCAGAAAGGAGCTGATACAACATGAATTCGATGAAGGTGTTTGAGGAGGCAGTCATGACCAGAGGCCAGGCAAAACTCGGCAACTGCTCTACGTCTTGGCTGCATAGGAAGGTACTGGAGATTATTCCACTAGATCTTTCCAGAATTTCTTGCTATGTATTGATTTAAAATGAAATCCTTTTTCTTATTCTTGATTAGCCGCTTAGCAATGGTAAAAAGGACAGCTTTCCTTGATGTCTGTAGAATAGAAGCTCCCAGTTTTGCAAGGTGGTCTACGAACTCATTACCAGCTACACCACAGTGTCCCAGATTCCACTGCAATACAATTTCCCTAGAAAGCCCAGAGAGACACTGCAGGAGTTTTTTACATTAGAGGATGTTAGAGGAGGCAGGAGTAGTATTTGTATTCACAGCAAAAATCAGCGCTTTTGAATCACAGAAAATAACGGCCTTCACAAAACTGTTCAGATGACAATACAACTGCGACAGGGCTACACGAATGGCAGCAACTTCCCCATCGAAAGCAGTTGTGCATTTTCGAGTCGAAAAATAAAAGAAGAAAAAAGGGAAATACACCCCTGCCCCTGCGTTATCGGTATCCCTCAAAAGACTTCCATCAGTATAGATATGTACCCATTCGGGTTCAGGATATAGTGTGCTTATCGTTTCCAGAGCAAGCCCTCTTAAAATTGCAATGTCTTTTTCTTTTTTGGAAACTGCTTGGATGAGTTCAGTGCGGATCTGGAAACCTTTGTCAAATGTTGGATTTCAACGTAGGGCTAGAGGCTTGAAATTTATACTAGGCAGTTCTTTTAATTCCATAACACCCTGCACAAAACCACGCTGGGTCTTCAGAAGCCTCGTTGAGCTCAAGGAGAGTCCGCTCAAAAGAGAGTGGCAATCAGGTAATCGTATTATTTTTTCCCATAGCAGCAGGACCTTCTCTTGAAATACATTTTTTAAGGGTTTGTTTTCTGTCACCACAAGCATTGCATCGATCGGTATTGTTTTTACGGCCCTGCAGTGGGTGATTCTAGGCCTTGTCACGTAAATCAGTAACTGAGCCAGAAGCTGTAGCCAGAGGTTCACAACAGTAGGTTATAGTGGGCAAAATAAAAAGCTTATAAGTATGACTAGAACAGCCCCATCTATAGCCAGTCAGACACTTCAAAAGGGTCATTCTTTTTGAGACACGATTTACAGTGTTTTCAGTATGACTTCTCTAGGATAGTTTCCGATCAAAAGTTACACCCAAATAATTGAACTTGTCAGCAACCGGTATGATATGTCCACGATACAAAAGATCAATATGTACAGTGGTACCCTTTCATGTTGCACAAACATTCTAGTTTCTTGATCACAAATCAAAATTAATGAGTATAAAGGCCTTTCTTCATGACTTACCAAATTAGTGATTTATGACAAATGACCCATGTGAACCATGTAGCATTGTACAGTTTAATTGAAAACATCATAGATGATATGCTTATTATAAAATAATGGAAACAATTACTAATTAAATTCATGATATCAGTGGCATAGCCAGAAATTTTTCATGGGGGGGGGGGGGTTACGACTACTTCAACTCATATATATAGTATAGGTGTGTGTGATAAGGGAGTGAAGAATATATATTTTGTACGGCAAAAAATTCCTTAGGGGGGGTTATGACCCCCCTAGCCCCCCCAGACTACACTACTGCATAATATATCTATTTAAAACATTGCATTAAAAAGTCCTCTATATATGTTAAAGAAATTTTAAAAGTTATAATCAACACAACTTTTTCTTCTTTGTTTTTAGGCATAAAAGCATTTTATAGACTTATACTGTTATTTTAAGGGTAAAAGAGAGAGATAAGTCTCTAAAGATTTTACAAACTATTAATTATTAATAGAAATTCTCATATTTTCATATTAAATTCTGAAAATTATTACACAAAAAACATAATAATTTAAATATAATACACACTTTAAAATTTTGACGAAAGAAAGCACATTTCAACATATTCATGGAAAACTGTCATGCCTCTAGTAGTCATTGAGTTAGAAGAACGGAAAATAAGTCTCGAAGCCTATTTTTTTTACAAAATTATGATATAGATATTATAAAAGAAATTTAACTTAACAAAAATTATTATTGCAGCATATATAAATTTAATACAATAAATCGAAAGATTTAGGAAGCCCTTATTTTTCAGGGGGCCCCAGGATATTGTCCACTACCCCGGGTGATAACCAGACTCTGAAAATATGTTAAAATGCTTGGTATGGTATAGTAAAGGGCCCCATTTAAATATGATCAGATCTGGACCTCTCTTTCCTTCTTCATTTTCTGTCCTCTTTCTGGCAGAGTGGTGATTCTACAAATAATATGAGAATGATAAAAAGATGTGGAAGGTCAGGCTTCAGTCAAAGCAACCCCCCTTCCCCTCTTCTCTTGTCTTCTTTCTTCACTTGTGTGCATGTGGTGTGGGGAGGGACTGGGTGTTTCTTCAAGCATCAAATCTAGTTCTGTGCTTGTAGTCAGAAGAAAGAGCAATTCACCACATGATCAATCGCTGGAAGTGATGACGTGGCAAAAGTAGCTTAAAAAGTAGTTTCCAAAATGCACTACAAACTACTGATTTTTTGTAGTGCCCTACATACTACACTACTTTTTAAAAAAAGTAGCATGCTACACTACAAACTATAAAAAAAAGTATAGGCTACTATAAAGTATAGGGTACTAAAAGTATAGGCTACTAAGTAGTTTCGCTACTTGTAGTGCGCTACTTCCCAGCCCTGAATATGTAAGAGTTTATGTGCCAATGAGAAAGTGACTGAGACTATTTTGTCCAGGCTAACGTTCACCAAAGACTGAACATCCGAAGATCTATGTATTATTCAAATGTATAAAGTTTTATTAATATATGTATGCAATCATAAGGTATTAGTGCATTAAGAGGTTATTTTTCAATGTTACAAAGATGGGGAAGAGGGATAGGTCTTGAGACAAGGCATGACAAGGGGAGAAAGGAGTCAAAATTAACCAAAAAAGTGTTACATAATTCATGGAAGCCCCTATATAAGAGGCAGTCATATGAAAAAAACTGAGAAATATCAATTAAATAAATACATCTATATAAATAAAGCAATGTGTAAACTGTCCGTTTGTCTGTCTGTGTCTCGCGTAGCTCCGAAACGGGTGATCGTAGACCTACCAAATTTTGTACGGAAATTCTCCAAGACGGGTCTCGACACACCTCAAAGCAATTTTTTTCGAAATTCGAATTAGAAAATGTTTTATTTTATGTTTTGTCCCATTTTTAGCGATTTTTCTTGCGTAATACATAATAACGCCGGTAATTGCACTCGCAAGAAAACGATATTTACATCATAGTATAGAGTAGTAAATTTTCTTTTAAAAACTGTTTGTTCGGACTGTGTAACATAATTTGCAGATTTTTGGGAATTTTTCAAATAAAATTAAATTTGACGCTGACTTTCATAAAATATTTTAAAACTGCTGCATCTTGAATTCTATCCGTCATAACTTTTTTATATTTCGGCAAAAGACGGAGCACACAATTCGCCCACTTTTAAAAGAAGAACGGAAGAAAAATATAAATTAGCAGAATTTTTAAGTAAAGAAGGATTTTCATTTCAATAGCAGCTGCCACGAAGGTAAATTATCTTCGGTATATCTCCGTGCAGCTGCTTACAAATTTCGGTTTGATATCTTGCGGTTTGGTTGTCCTGGATACAGTAACAATGATTAAAATTGCCAGTTGAAAAAAATAAATAAAATTACTTTAAAATAACTGGGTTTTTGAATGTGAAAGGTGCGTAATTTTGGTGTCACGAGTTTAAAACCCCTTTCGAAACTCAATCAGAAAACGGATTCACAAGCAAAGCATACGCAACGCATGAAATAATTCCATATTTTATTTTACGTTGCCAGAAAAAGAATTGAATGCTGTTTTTTCACCAGTGAAATATCCAGCATTATTTTCAATTGAGATTTTAAACGGGACACATTTTCGAATTGCAAGAAATATTTTGCGGTACTAAACAGGGTCTGATTATGACAAACAGGGACACCGGGCACTGATGAATTTGGGGGCCTCCATCTATGAAACTTGTTTTATTTTTCATAAAATTTTGTTATCAAAAAGAATATTTCAGATTAACATTTCAAATTGGGCCATTTCGAGACTGGGCACTGGGCGAAGTCGCGATTTGCCCGTGAGATAATAGGGCCCTGGTGCTAAATATGCCAATCTGACAAGAATTATGCATACAAATGTACGGAGAACTGTTTTAGTGCAAACCATAAAGTGAAATGATTATCGTTTATACTAATGCATAAATTATAAAAGTCACCAAAGAATAAAAGACTACATTCGTGGCAAATATCTAAGCCATTTCTTTAAATTAAACATTAACGATTGAAAAATGAAAATATATTGTATAGGTATCAGTAAAGGATAGTATAAGTAATAGTTAGTAGATATGCTAGGGCAATATTGATCAAAGCACAATATACCGCATTAATAAATATTTCATGAAACTAAGTGTTCTATTCCTTTTTCAACAACCATCTTACATCACAGCTAACTAAAAGTTAAGTAATTCTACGTCGCATTAATATATCCTGCGGTAGTTTCAACAGAAAAGACTGTAACAGAACTTTTTTTTTTCTTGGAGATTCTGTTTTGTCACAAGTAGTTATGATCACATTTTGGGAAAATGTTCTCTTCTTCCTTTGCGAAGAGCGGGTACACAACTATTTAACTATAAAATGAAACGGTTCTCCACATCATGTAGTATTTAAGGTAGTATAACTTAAATCTAAAAAAGAGTATGATGTAGAAATGAGATATTTTGAAAGTTAGGAATTTTCGCTGCAAACCGTCACGCTTTTCTTTTTCTGATCGCGAATGACACCGACAAAATTTTTGTGTCATAATATTAACAATGGTCTCAGGTCAGTACTTATACTAACTTTACGAATAATGAGTAACTTTATGCCAAGAGTCAAATCATTTCGCTTATTTTTAGATTCCAAATCACTGGAATCAATTCGAATTATAGATGTAAGAAAAAGTTTCATTCCCTACCGTGCGGAGAACGGGTACGCAGCTAGTAACTAAATAAGCTAAACACATTCCAGATATCATAACAGTACCTATGACAGTATATAACATATGCGTGCATAAGGTAGCGCATAATACTTGTGCAATTACTTTTGCATAAATGGCAAATATATGAGAAAAGATTTCAGGATTACAAATTCAAACTAACCATGTTCCAGATACTATAATTTCCATGCCTATCACCAGCAGCAATAATTAACTTTTCCACTGGACACCATGATGCAGCAGAAACACTTGTTGGGAGAACTCTAGCAATATTGCTACTTTTGAGGGTAAGAGCTTCTAAAGCAGATCTACATGGGACATAATGAAAATAAAAAATCATTAAAATATCACAAATTAAATATTTATAGTGATATTGTTTAGAAAAACACAAAATATTTTGTATCCACAAAAGTAACGAATAAACTAAGTATTTATTACTATAATGCAGATATTTATTATTTTCATTTGTTAAACTAAATCTGGTCTTTAAAACATTTACCATTAGAATGCAAACATTTGAAAGAAAGTGCAATTAAACAGAGTTTTAATATAGGTAACTGAAATACAGACTTTCCACATTTCACAAACACACACACAAAATTAATAACATTTTTTTGTCAATTTTCTAATGAAGCAAAACTTGATAAAAAGAGGGGGGGGATAACAAGAAATGTGACATCATACATTTTGGTTCAAATAAAACATTTAAAATCAGCAGATTAAATTTTGAAAATATTTTGGGACTACAACAATTTGGGAGTATTTTTTTTTTACTTGGAGCTATACAACTTTGTTATTTATTTGATTATTTTTAATTATAATCCTTTCTTTTTGAAAAGGGTAAGCTCTGAAAACAAGCAGCAGCAAAAAACCTTTTATAAAAAATTAAACTCGCAAATTTCATTAAAATGCAGTTATAGATTAAAAATAAAATTTGACAAATGATCTACAATGTAGTGCTTCCTTTCTCAACTGCAAGTAAAACAGACCCCCTATAGTTTGGTAGATGCGGTTCCGTGCCATACATATCATGAGCTATACTCCACCTGGGGTGCAAACTGTGCTGTATAATTGCTAAAAAATTTATTTGCACTTCTTAGAAACACAATGATGCTTAGTCTTGCCATTCAAAAGTTTTATTAATTACAGGAGCTGAAGCATAAGAAGATTAAAACATTGTCTCATTCTACTGTGCTGTATGATTCTCTTTTAACATGTTATAGGAACACAATCGGAATTTTTTCGCTGTGTTCTACGAATTTGTGTTCTATGGACCTGTGTTATAGGGGGGTTCTACTGCAGGGGTGCAGAAGATGTTTAAGGCCCAATATTTCCCCAGAACACAATTTGCTTTGTCCAAAATTCCTGCAAAACCAAAGCATATTTTCATTTTAGTTTAAGCGACTATCTATCACTTTTGATAACTAAATCGCTACAAAAATATTTTTCCCCTTTTTTCCTTTTCTTTAAATTCACACGGGACAAAAATTTCCCCAGCACTTCAGATTTTCCCTTGAACCATGTTCGTGCATTTGGACAAATTCTGGACCCCTGGTCTATTGCACAAGTTTGTAATGAAGCATGACATGTGACAAGCAGAAAGGTGTATAGTAAAAGATGTCACTTTGGGATAGGAGGACAAAGGGAAGTCAAAAATACTGTAAAATATGTGACATCAGTAATGGACAGAGCTTAGAAATAAATTTTTGAATATGTATATAGGGGGGGGGGGTTAAAATGTTTTCTTCATTTCTTGGATGCCACGGATTGTCCAATGTCTCCTGTTAAACAATATTACAGTAAAACCTGTGTTGAACGACCCCCGTATTTAAAGACCACCTGTTCTTGACGACTATGTCTTAGCAGTCCCGAGTACCATATAATTATAAATAATGGTTTATTTTCCTTATTGAACGACCACCTGCCTGACGCGACCAAGCGCCCGCTATGTATAAGAAACAAATTTATTTAAAATCCTATTTTAACGACCGCAAAATCTTAAAAAAATTCTTATTTTCCTCTATTTGAGTAAGTTCGTTGTTCGGATGATCAGCAATTACGCGGTATGATAAAAACGAAAGTTGACACTTGTTTAGTTCAGGCCCGGACTGGCCAGGGTGTCCGACTGTCTGCAGACGGGTGATCCGTCACCCTCATTCTGTTTGGGGGCCCTCCCTGATAAGGGAGGGCCCCCAAACAGAAAAAAGAAAGAAAATTAAAAAAAACTGATATACTGATATAGCACTTGAATGAAGTTTGACACACCAAATTTTTTGCAGCTGCAATTACGCCCCCAGAAGGCTTAAAAACACTTCATTTTAAAAGTAGTTCTCAAACTTTTTTGAGAGAGGGTTCCCGAATGAACAAGGGATTAATTGGTATGAATGATGCATATTAATTAATATATCAATATTTTATTAATGCATTAATTGTCAATCATAATTAATTAATAATAACACCGTACCTCCCCCATACCCCAAAACTTAACGCATCCTATTATTTATCGGTTACACAATAACCCCCCCCCCCTTCTCTTGAGACGGGCGGGCCCCTACCTAATCCATAGAGTCACTGTACGCAATAGCGGGATGCACGCAGCTACTTGTGTTACTGCTTCTTGAGGATATTTATTGAAAATAGAATTTTATGCATTTAGACATTTACAGTGAATCGTTCACTGTATGCCCCGAACGGTCGCGTAGCCAGGAAAATTTTTCGGGGGAGGATATGAACTTATGTGTATAAATAGACGGAATTTCATCACTAATCCGAAAATTTTGGTTGGGGGGGGGGGCTAATCCCGATATCCCCCCGGCTACGCCGCTGGCCCCGAAGATGAGAGAGATAATGATTTCAATAATTCCATCGTAGAAAATAATGTCCATAATTATGATAATTTAGCCCATGAATTATTAGGTTAGGATTACAACTTCTTTTGTAGTGTCACTGAAGAATACGCTATTCATGAACAGTTAGTACATCAGTGACGGAATCTGAAAATAAGAATGAATAAACTGTTTGCAGTGAAAATATATCATCTTCTGATGAAGACACATAACAAAAAACTGCAATCACTTTCAATGAAGCAACAGAAGGCTTTAACACCTTGCTTAATTATTCCGTGCAGGTGGGGGGTGATGAACTATTTAAGCATTTGACATGTGTACAGAAGCAATTAAATAATCTGTTATTACATCATATTTTAAAATATAATAAAGTACCTACCATGTAAAGCAAAATTTTATTATATTTTTCAATTTTTTTAAAATTTAAACATATTCTAATTTTATTTATTAAAATATATAAAAATCTCACTGTCTTTCTCTACATTTTATAAAAAAAGTAAATACATAGATGCTTTTTATTAATTATATCTATATAAAGCCATTTCAGTGATAATCAGGTAATTATCAAATAAATTCCAATTCTATTGATAAAATTAAGTACGCTTAAAATTTTGTCAAAATGTATCGTATTACCTGAATTCAAAGACCGACCCTCCTTAAAGACCACATTTTCTTGGTCCCAGTGGTGGTCTTTAAAAACAGGTTTAACTGTATAGGTTTTTATCCTCAATCTGGGGACATTCGAATATCATTTCAGCCAATTACAATGCAATTTTACGTTTGCTGAATTTTTGACTATTTAGTATAGTGTTTCCTAACCTTGCACGTTAGCAGACCAGAAAAAAAATCTTGTAAACTAGTATAAAAATATGACATACCTAAATAAGTATCTTATTTATTAAACCAAATGTTGTAAAAATACAATTCTTAGTCAGTGGAACAGTTGTTAATGCTTATTTTTTAATAAATTTGATTTTTTTCGTGAACTCACAGCAAAGTTTTGTGGACCAGCAGTTTCAAAAAAGCAATTTAGTATCTCTACTTAGAACAACTTTGTTTCAACTAATTTCTTCAGCCAATAGTGCTGTAAAAGTAACGACAAAATGAGTATCCGTATGTATTAGTTACTTAGATGTTCGCTATTCGTTACTAAGTATTCGTTACTCGTTACTTTCGTTACTACTAATAGAATCGGTAATAGGGTGTTATATAGTGCCCCATAACAACACATCCGGGACAGTGTTGTTATGGGTATATGCCGCCCATACATAAACCCATAACCAAAAAGAATTTTTTTTAGCGAAGTTGTACAAAGTTGTATTTAGAGCTTATTTTCTCTGATTTACAGATTGTTTTTATACACATTTATGGTTTTATACAATGCTAAATTATCCGAATTACTGAGTGCACATAGAAATCTTCCAAAGACATATGCCATTCTTTTTTTTTCTCAACCCCCCCCTTTTTTTAATTCTGAACGCTGGTTTAACCTGTTCATTCTTATCATAAAAAGTGTAAAGGAAAGCTTGTGACTCGTGTTTTTTCTGGGAGCGGGTTCTCGAATACTGAGATCCAGGGATTGGGCCACATATATAAAATTCACAGGGCAGGGGATCTCAGTATGATATCAACTACTTTGCGTCTCTAAAAGCATAATATCTTTTTTATTTGTGAGTTCTTATTTCATATCAAAAACTTTTTTTGCTGGACCATTTTTCGAAGTAAATTAAAAATTACCACATTTTAAATTAAAATTGTTTTATTCAATGAGAATTACCTATTTTTAAGATATTTCCAGTTCTATTTCTGCACTTTTGGGATGAAAGGGGTTAGCCCCTTCTGTGGGTGCATATATGAGAGCATTCTTTAAACAAAAATTATCACTCCTTTCATACAGAAAGAATGGTTGCACCGGGCTATGCGTATTCCATGAGTTCATGGAATAAAATGTACCATAAAATAGGGCAGATGGCCCCCTAAACGCCGACATTTTAGAAACATACTGAACTTCATTGAATTATTTTAATACCAGTGGCTTACGCAGGAGTGGGCATAGAAATCCCGGGTCGCTCACAATTTTTTATATATTTTTTAAACAATTACTTAAAAAATGTGTTTAGGTTTCCATGCTAAATATTTTTTTTAGTTCCAAATAATATTTTAAATAATAAAAATGTGTGAATTCGTTTACTTTATAAAAATATATTTTTTAAAAGGTGTATTTAAATAATTTGTTATTTATTACTCATATTTCGATTCTAGCTAAAAAAAAAGAAAAAGTTAAGTTCGCAATCCTGCTTCGGAACCACCCTGAAAGAAAAAATTCTGATTGCACCACTATTTAGTACCAAAATGTTAGAAAGCCCGAAATTAGCACCCCTTACTAACATGCTTCTCTTATATGTATTGCTCCTCTACAATTATAAGAACACCTCCTTCCCCCCCCCCCCCGCAAAAAAGAGTTCAACTGCGCATAAGAACATGCTATACACCGGATCCTATCCTCCCATTGTACGACCCATATCAATAGAGCAGCAGATAGTATATCCATCTCCATAACTGTAACGATACATACGGATTCTTCCAAACCTCATCAAAACGATACCATCCGGCTCGGCACAAACGAATTGCAACCAGAACATACTACTACTCAAATACCGAAACTGATTTTTCCCTTCAAACAGCGAGAATCCATAATACTTCCGGTACCTAGTAACGGAACGGAACATACTATTACTCAAATACCGAAATTCATTTTCTCCCACCCGCAGTCTTGTATTCGAAGTTCGAACCTGGTCGATCCGAAATGCACACTCGAAAGTCATTTTCCCCCTTGAAACCGCGATCCGATATCCAGTAACTGCCAGTAACAAATAACAGAAGATATTAGTACTCGATTACTGGAACCTGTTTCCCCCTAGTTCGCCTCACCTGGCAGTCTGTATTCGAAGTTCGAAGCTGCTCGATCCGAAACCTTCGGATCGAGTAACGATATCAACCGAAAAGTAACAATTCGTTACTTCGAGTCTGAGTGATTATCCGTATCTTAGTACCGAATACATGCGGTTTGCTTCAGCTCTATCAGCCAAGGCATAATCTGCTGGATGCTACATTAAAAGAGTGGAATTTTATCTTTACAGCGAATCATGCTTTAAATGCAGGAAAAACAGGTTAATTGTTTAGTCTTGTTAAATAATTATGTTTAATGTTATTAAAGCTAACCAGAATCAAATTAAATTTTACAGCAAAGTAAAGCATTAATTGCTGACTTCTTGACATTTGCAATCTTGTTAACAGGAGAGAAATCATTTCATTTTCTGGGTATGTACTGCATTTTAGGTATCGGATTACATTTTTGAAAAAATATTTTTTATCTGCTGAAATCTATAGTTTATTTGTTTGTAGAACTACAGTTAATTAGCTACACGTGGGCCCTAGGCCGAGGTGTAGGGTACCCTCCGTGGAGTCTTTTTAAGGGGTCCTAACACATATTTACACTAAATTTCGGAGGAAACCAAGGAAAACTCCAAATGCTTAGGTTGGCAGAAGCGACCTGGTTCGAAACCAGGTACCTTCCATCTTCTCAGTTCAGAATGCTATGCCACTCATGGGGCCTAAAATCTATATATATGACATTTTTTTTACACATGAAAGAACGCTGTACATATATATTTCTGAACCTGAAGAAATAGTGCCAAGTCAGCATTCCGGTTCCATTATACCTCAAAATGAGATGTTTTGAACTATAAAGAAAGTCGGTGTTTAATAGTGTGCATATTCAGTTTTCTTACTTTTTCTTTTTTTTCTCTGGCAAAATTTAAAATACAGAGATGATTAGAAATATATGACTTTCTAATCATTAGCCTATATCATGTACAAACAAGTGAAGCAAATCAAATTTTCAACTTTCAAAATATAACAAAACTAACTCAATTCAAAAAGTTCCACCCTAAAGTTACTGATTTTAAAACAATCAAATCAATTTAACTCTGAATATATATTTAACATACAGACAAAGAATTTTATCAAAGTCATAAAATAATTTATTACACACTGAAGTATTTTCTAAAAATAAAAATTCGTCACAGGAAATTGATATCCTTTTTTAACACTTTCCAACAAGGTTGAAAAGTGTTTATGATTTCGGTTTGTCTGTCTGTCCGTCCGTGCTCCCATAAATATGCATTGATTTCGACAAAATTTAAATATGATATTCTTATCTACTTCTACCATGTACCCTATTGAAAATGGTATATGTAGTATTTATAGTTTTTCAACAGGAGCGCTCAAAATATTCCCAGTACATTACGCTCTATGGGAAGGTTTTCTTTAAAGCATATCATCCTTACTATATACTATATAGTTATGCTGATCCTTGACTTCAAGATAAAACTTTTTCTGCCATTACTGCAAAAAGATTACAACGTTAACACAAAAAGCCTAATAACATCTACATTGTTGGTGCAATCCGCTTGAAAATTTTCATAATTATGTATAAAAATATAGAAAAAAATCTACGCTACTTTAAAAATCTGAAAATCCACCCGCTCCCTCATTTTACAGCGATTTTTTGCTATTTTCAGCTCCATTTTATTTCCGAGAGTAAAAAAGTTAATCATTTGCATGACAAAATTAGCTATTGCATGTGATAATTACTTCATATTGACATCACTCTTAACAAGCTTTTTCCAGATTTATAAGTTTATTTATTTATTCATTTATTTTTTTAAATAAAATGATTTCCTCGTGGATATTCACAGTGAAATGAAATCGTTTGAAAGGAAAAAGTTTCCGCAACTTTCTAGAAGAGCATGAAATTCGATTTCAGTAAGCATAATAAAAATTGAGTTCAAGTTATTTATTTTAGGTGAACGAAGATTAAATATGTTAAATGTAGACATGTTTTCATCAAGCGTTTTCTTCTAGAGTCCGTTGGCAACTTTTGTGATAAATTGCCAAATATAATATATAATATGGTATGAAAAAAATCCTTCCAAAAATGAACCGAGATCGGCAATATTTTCATTATTTGGCAGTAAATCAAAAAATATCTAATGTGATAATATTAAGCAATAACGATTTGATTGGTAATTTTGACAATTTATTACTAGTGCTGTAATCAACCGATTTAGTGTATTGTGTTTCGTTAAGGAATGGCTAAGCGCTAAGGGCTATGTCCGTAGGCACGGGAGGGGGGTGGCGTAAGTCAGGGGTCAGTCCAGGTTTCTTTCCCAGGGTCCTATTTTTGTGAAATTTTACCTAATTTTGTGAATTTATACCTAATTTTGTGAATTTTTTCTATTTTTGTGAATCTTTCCTTATTTTGGGAACTTCTTCCAATTTTCTATTTCATTTTTGAGCAAGAAAGCAATCACGAAACAGAATTGAATATTTTTTTTTTAATTAAAAACAAAATGGGTATAGTTAGTTCCCTTAAAAAAAGTTGGCCAAAACTGAATAATTCCTGTTCACCGAACATCCGGGATAGTCATACCCTGGAACAATATTTTTTTTTAAATTCGATTAAAATTAAAAATATAAAGCTTTAAATCTTTACTTTTAAATGATTAAAAAATAGATTTTATAATAAACGTAGGCCATGGTAGTTTTGATTTTAAATTGCAGGTACTAAACACTTATTTACACCCCAAATTCAAACTTTAGTAATTTTTAAATATTACAATGTCTGTCAGTTTCGACTGGAAATACTCTAATACTAACGATGTGAAAAATGCAATTTTTAAATCTAGTTAAATTTCAACAATTGAAGGGAAAGCAAAAATAAGTTGCAGATAATTACAGATGGGAGAAATTAGCTAGCATTTTTAAAAATTAATTTTAACTTGTACCATTAAAGAAAAATTACTTGTCAGTGTACACAGAATATCCCAAAAACACTGACCTGGGGTTTTATTCCTTAAATATTTTTCACAAATATTTTACAGTAAATCACAAATTTATGTTAAAAAAAAAAAAAAAAAAAAAAAAAAAGGCACAGAATTTTACAGTAATGATTATAAATGTTTGAAGATTAAATCTAAATAAATACAAATGTACATTTTTATATGGTCTCCAAACTGGAAATTCCCAGTCTGTAAGATGTGCCCATGCATTAATTAAGTTTAAAAAATTTAATTAAGTTATAAATCTTCTATCATTTTTTGCTCGCTACGGACCTGCCTATGCCGATAGCATTTCTCTGACTGCTCTTTAAAATGACATTAAATCCCAATAAAATCACTCCTATGCTTTGTTGTTCACTCCCAAGAATGGAATAAAATGCAGTATTACACTATTTCTAACCCCCCCCCCCCGTTTTCCAGCTTTGAGCAGTGATTGATCTCTATTTATCCCATTTCACATTCCACAGTGTGGATTCTTGACCGATTAAACAGGGCGCGGCACCCGGCCAGGGTTGCCAGATCAAAATTCCTGAAAATAGCCAAACGGCTTCTTAAAATTAGCCACTTTGATCGCAGCGCCATCTTTTGAATTTTCGAGAAAACTTTAAAAAAGAAAGTTTAGAATGTATAGCATAGATGCTCTTCACAAGCGTATTTTTGTGGTTAAATTAATAACAATAATAATAAAGATTAGTAGATTAGATCGCAAATAAAGAGTTATTACTTAGAAAATTTTTAGCGCTAGAAACAAGCAAGGACCGTCTACAAGGCCTCAAGACAATATGCTCTTTACAGTATACTTTCAACGCACGAGACCAGAATGATAAATCAGGTAGAATGCATCGATTTGGAGACACTTTCCTTATGCAAGAGCGGAATGATAAATCTAATTGAATGCATTGATTAGGAAACACTTTACAACGTTTGAGAGAGCTTCACCCCCCCCCCCCTCGGAAGAAAATCGAAATAATTATTCATTTGTGTGCTAAATTTACTCTCGCAATTAGCTGAATAACAAATTACATTTTTACATTCTCAAAAGTTATTAACATTTATTAAATGATGCATTTTTATGAAGAACATATATTTGCCAACAATCACAGAATTCAGCTCTAATTAGCTAAAAAACAAGTGGCTAAAATTTTGTTTTTCTTTTTAGCCAGCAGCCTCAGAATTTAGCCATAATTAGCCAAAAAACGAGTGGCTAAACAAAAATTTTTCTTTTTAGTTAGCAGCTTCTCAAATTAGCCAAAATGGCTAAAATTAGCCCCATCTGGCAACCCTGCACCCGGCAACCCTTTAACGTCTGGCAGTCTCTTTTCTCCCCCTATGCCTGGGTATGTCGGTCCATTTTTCCATTCTTATTTGCCAAAACTTTTTCTCCTTCCTTACCATACAGTTTTCTTATACAGGAGGAGACAATACAATGAAGTCAAAATCGACGTTTAAACGACCCTTTACAAAACAGGGGTATAACTGTTCCTTCACAAAAATCCAATCAGCTTTTTTTTTTTTTTTTTTTTTTTAATGTAAAGAGATAAAATGTCCTTTTATAAATAATTATTTTTTCTGTTTTCTTTTATTTGCGTGATCTGAAAGATGCCATTGGAATGTTTGTTTTTTCAGCAATGTAAAAGGGCCATCTGGCACGTTACGCTTTCAGTTGGGGGGGGGGGGGAAAGAAGGGAGTTCTAAATGATTTCACCCGTAAGGATGTTATGTTTGATAAGTATGCAGTTGTGAATTAGTAAACAATAAGCTTGAATTGGATGTTATACACTCTTGCAAGTTGTTCTTAATGATTGCTTTTAGTGTAATCATTACATGGCCTTTATACTTCAGATTATTTATAGTTCTTACAGATATTTACTAAACATTAGAGAATTACAGATTCATTTCAAAATGCAAAACGACTTATTGCGAGTTAGAATGTTTGCGCGATTTCGAAACATGCATTGATCTGAATTTATGTCTGTCTTTAAGAATTAGATTTAGTACTAAGTTAATCATTTTGAGATTGCATCAAACGATTTCTGAACATTTACTACATGGTGCATAAATGTGCCAGTTTGGAAAACAAAGTGCTTTCTTTTAATCTCCTCCCAACCTGGCTGCCCTTTTTACATACGACACTGGCTTTATTCATGAAGAACGTTGTAATTATCCGAGAATGACAGCTGTCATCACCTTTTCTTCTGGCAATGAGTCTTATTAATATTATAGTGGAATAAGTCTTGATGTTTAATTTTTTTGGCATAAACACAACTCACATGAAAAGAAATAATAAATGAGCGCTCGCTACAAGTCTGATTTTTATTCCCAGAAAGAGAGCTCCTACATAGCAGGTGGGGGGAACTTAGGAGGAAGAACAAACAAGTGCAGGCGTCTGCTTCAAGCTGCAATCGTAGGCAGTGTAATTCACCCCCCTGGCTTAGGGCCTCCAATCAACCTACCTCCCGTCATCATCATCAACGTTGTTTACATTTAGGCCAAGATATTATTGGGTGACGATCGGCGATCGCTAAATGATAATAATTCCTAAACTCAATTGAAAAGTGCAATAGTTATTTTGTGAAAGGGCCGTTTTGGTCAAACTGAATTTTGTGAAGGGTCCGTTTTTAACTTGTTGAATTTTGTGAAGGGTCCGTTTTCAGACCCGATTTCGACCTGGACAGACCCCCTGCGTAAGTAGAATTTCTCAGACAGACGAAAATCCGTTAATGCGTAAGAACCGAAAATGGGTTAACGGATTTACATGGAACAAAATTGCAAACTTTGATTTTTTTAGTGCTTAGAAAATGAATTTTAAACTATCTAACTTTATAAGTATACGTTTCTGGTTCTCCGCGTTCGTCCGATACCGTTATGTTATATAAAATGAATATTTATATTTTTAACTTACCTACAAGTTTGAATGATTTCAGTTTGTCTGTTCTGTTGTCCACCCAGTGTTCTAACTGCCGTAAATATATCCCGATATATGCGATTTTTTTTATATGTACAGTACCATGTACCCTATTGAAAATAGTGTATGTAGCATTTACAGTTCTTTTACAGAGAAAAAAAAATCAAATACAGCTCACTCTATGGACAGTCATTCTTGAAAACGTATTTCAGAGATTTGTTTTTTTTAAAGAAAATAATGTTGACATACATAATATTAAGGCTCTCAAAGTAATGTTCTCCATTGAAAATAGGGTCTGTATTATTAAGAGTTCTTCTACAGGAACATTCAAAAGAATTCCAATGCATTACAATCTGTGGCATTTGAGAAACAGTAATACATTTCTAGCGCAAGACAACGAGTATAAAAGTTTAAGGTTCTTCAGTTAAACGATGGAATTTTTTTAACTTCTTTTACAGGGTCTCATAAAATTGCATTTATAGTGATAATGCAACATTATCTTATCTCTGAAATCTCGCCAGATTTAAGGAAAATACATTGCCAAATTTGGCACCAAAATATTCATGTGTTGGAAATTGTTTTATAATCAATGCGTTTGGCATGCTTTATCTTTCTTGTTTATGTTTAGAATTATGTAGTTTGACTGAAGAAAGATCTTCACTTTCTTAGTTAAGTTTGGCAATGATAGGCAATGTTAGATTCACACAGTGTCTGTGAGATTTGTAAAATGTTTACTTATGCATTCAACTGTATCTCAGGAAGAAAAAGTATTCCATAAAATTAATAAATGAAAACAAATAACTTACTTATCATATAGACAGAAATTTTGGTCAGATTTTACTTCTTGGCAAATGATGTTCTTCATGCACCCTTCATAACTCTGTTCATAACATAGAGCTTCTTTGAATGATTGATTAGATGGAATTGGGGGCTAAAACAAAACAAAAAAAGATTAAACTATGAATAGATTTAATTGTCAAGAAAAAATGTTTTTATTTACTGAAAATGATGATGTAATGCTTTTCAGCCCCATAGTTCATTTATTTAACTAAATTTTATAAATGCCAAAACAGCCTAAAAGTTTAATGCAGAAAAATTAAGAACTGGCATGAAATTTTATTTATTATATTTTTAAACTAGATAAATACTACAAATATTACTTGGGCAAAAATATATAACAATCTGTATTTAATTGTTTAGAAAAGAAAAGAGTGAAGACAGCTTACATTTTCAAAATGAAAACTATTCTGTGAAGACTAAAATAATCACTTTAGCCATGTCTTTAGCATAAATTACCCTCCCCCCCACTCACCCCCCTAAAAAAATTGGGGGAGGGGGTGGGGGGATGCATTAAGTACAAGCACTAATTGCTCATTTCACAAATTCAAATTTTACAATTGAAAGTGTTCAGAAAATTATTAGAAAAATAATATCTATGCTAATTTAAAGTCAAAAGTATGCAGAAAAAAGGAAAAATCTTCCAGAACATAGTATTGTTCATGTGCTACAGCTGCCCATTTTTCTCCGCCTGAAAGACCTGAAGTTTTTTAAACTCATACCAGAAAAATACCAACAACTGACAGTCAAAAAAAGGTAAATAAGACTCTGGAAAGCAACTGAGCAATTAAAAAATAATGGTTTGTATTTGAAGGGTCCACGGGAAGAACGATGAGTGTCCACTTTTCGTCAATGTTGAGGTTTATACTGCATTCTGTTGTTCATTAGTGGCACTATTAATATCCGAACCCATAAGGGGAAAGAATGATGAGAATACACTGAAAAAATAGCCCAAAGATACAGTCTACTGAGGAACTACGATGAGAATACATGAATGCCAAACACTAAATACACTGATTTTTTGAAGAAGTTAACAATTTCTCTGGTTTCCTGCCTTCACGAGGAATTATATTGAAATATGTAATTGATATGGAATGCTTTAGTGTGTCATTTTAATAGCATTGGTAGTAAAAATATTGACACTATTAGACTTGAAAGTATATTTTTTGATTTTTGAAAAATCAGCTGTATTGGATTTTCATCGTTCTTCCTGTGGACCCTTCATTTGTTAATGTCAAAGATAAGCCAAAACAAACATTTACATTAGATGATCCCTTGAAAATGTAAAAATTTGTAGAGAGCAATAGAAAACATCAAACCATAAATGTTTTAAAAGCTTTCTTTGGTGACAGTTGAAACTCGAAATATTGCTTGTGTTTCTTTTCTTTTTTTATTCTCCTCCCAGTATGTATGTGTGGGGAGGGGAAGGGAATACCATAAAACTGAAATTACATGATTTTACCCAGCTCTTTCTGGCCAGGGGCATTGCCCAACAAGTTTTACTGACTGCCAATTGGAAAAATCAAAATAGAATTTTGAATGCTTTAATTTGATGATGGAATTATACGTTGGAGCTTCATGCCGCCTAGCTGACAAAAATTTTTTGGGAGATCATTGAGTTACTTTGGGTTTTAACATGAGTATATAATTAAAGTAACCATTCTATCCGAAATGAAAATCAGGATTTTCCTAAAACACAGAGTCGGAAAGGGTAAGAATTAATTCCAACACCCACCCACCCACCCCTCCACGAGATGTTTTTCAAATTTCTTCCTACTTTTATGAGATTAATGAGTTGAAAAAATACAGCAAATAAACAAATAAAACAGGCCTATTACTATTACATAAACCTAGTTTTTAAAAATTTTATCCTTAATTTTTGAATTATTTTCCAAAATAGTTTGCCTTTTAACGTTAACTGGAATGACATAAATTGATTACAGGCATATATTAATAAAAATTATAAAACAATCTTTTTGATCAATAAAAACCTAATAAAACTGGCGTTAACTACAAATAAGTAGCAAAAAACTGAAACTAATAAGACAATCATTTTCATGCTAATTTATTCCCAATTTATTTTACATTTTCCCCATCCAGATTTTTTCTGATGTACATACTTATCACTGGATACAACTTCTTTGACCATTTTTTTTTTTTTAACGGGGTCAGACGAGTGTTGCCACACTGATTGCTGCCCCCCACCCTCCTCATAAAGCAGGACTTTGGCTGGACAGGAATGGAAAAGCGGGACGTTTTAGGGTTCCGTGGAGACAGCGGGGCATATAGGTAAAAAACGGGACTGTTCCGCTGAAAGCAGGATGTCTGGTCACTTTATATATGATGGGTGCTTGGATGTTGGAAAAGAACATTTAAAAATTCAAAAGAGATTGCATTTCATACCTCTTGTTCTACCTCTTGTTCTATCGACGCCTCTGCTGTTGATTCTCTCAAAGCTTTCTGATACAATGCTTTTTCTGAAAGGTCTGAAGCAACAGCAAAATTTGCAAGCCTTTTACTTTTACGTGTTGGTTCATACACCTTTGGCCTATTTTATTAGTAAAATTAATTTTTAAATCACATGAAATATAGCTTTAATAAAAGAGGGAATAAGAAGCAGGAAGCAGAAAAGAGAAGCAGAAATCTAAATAGGCTACAATGAACCTACATACAACTATACTATATTAGTGGTCAATTGACCATGACTTAGTTTCAATGAGCTAAGAAAGATAAAACAATTTAATATTTTTTGATTATATAGGTTTTTGTAACTGAATTGTTTCTTCACTTGTTTCTATTGAAACTGCTCAGGGAAAAGTTACTTCATGGTCATTCTCAAAAATCAAGGACTTTGTGAAAGTTTTTAAGAATTTTTCAGGGCCCCCAAATTTTTAAAATGAAATTCAAGGATTTTTAAGGACTTTGGGAACCCTACAGCTTTTGTTATAATCTTGTATCTTGAGGTTGTAAGATTTTATTAATAAAGTTGAATTATACCTCATAATGCTAAATTAATAAACTATGCTTGTTCTAATGTGGAAATGTTTAAGTTAACATAGTTTTGCATTGAATTACAACATTTAGAATTTTAGTTAATTAAACTAACTTTCTGAATGCAACACGAAAAATATTAACTGCAAGATGCACCAACAAAATTTTGCATTAAAAAGTTTCTGAATGGCATTAAGAGCATTCACATGTTTCATTTATTATTTAACCATAGAATAGGCTTATTACTTTTAGTTGTACACAATGCAGACCACAACACTACACAAATCAAACTAAAATGATAACATTTCTTTCATAACTTATATTACCTACAGAAGTTCTAAAAATCTTTAAATTAACATTTAAATGATAAAAAGAAAATTCAAAAGTGTTCAGCAAGCTAATAGGCATCCAGTTCAATTTTTTTAATTTCTAAATCAAATTAAAAAATAAAGGATTAAAAAAAAATTCACATTAAGAATACACCCTCTGTTTCTGGTTTGGGATTTAAATATTGCCTCTCATCACTAGTCATACCTCAGATCAAATACACTTTCAAACATTTTAAAAATTATCTTAACTCTGGTTGCATATAGCAACAAATTCAATTAATAAATGCTGTAAAAGTAAATTGCATTCATAATGTTATATCAAGCTGAAAAAGGTAAATGAAGTTATACTTACTCAATACTTTTGATTTTCCTTGCTGGTTTAGATTTTTGTTTCAAACCAATTACAGCGTCCAATAATCCAGCTTTGATCTAAGGGAAATAAGATGAAAAATTTAACAATAAAATTTCTTAATAGATGGCATATCATGATGAAATGTTTCCATTTATATCTTTTTATTGTAAAGTTAACAAACTGAGCACATCAACAAAGTACAGTTGCAATAAATTTTGCTTAATTTCTGGGTTTCTCGTTCTAAAGTTCAGTAGGTATAGAAAGTTCTAGTAAAGAGTCCACTTGTCAGGATGGAACACAAACTTTATTGCTTCTAGAACTTCGAACAATCAGCAGAACAAAATTCACAAGCACAATCAGCCAGCAACGTGCTTGTAACAGTCCGCTTAGCACGGAAGCTTTCACAAATACTGTATTTTTCACACAAAATAAACACTTCCATAGGCAAAAATTCAGTGGAAACTTCAGAGGGAAATCGTAAACAGTCCCCAAGACTCGAAAGAATTTACACACAGCACTTTTAAAAAAAGCTTCTAAAACAAGCGAAGATACCACTTCTACAGTGTCAATACAAAGCTTCTTAGGCTCTCACTCTCTCATATGATAAGACAGCAGACTGACTCGAACTCCCCGGCCTGTCTGCTTTATATACCCTTCTAAGTACTTTCTAAAAAAATCGGGATGACTAGAAAGTCCCCAAACAAATGCATTTTGACTATGTCATAGAAGAGTAATATTAGGCTATTATGTGATGTAAAACAACTTTATACGCCCCACTGCAGAGCCCAGGTTTACCCATTTAAAGGCTCGGGGATGTGATAATAGTGGACCTCCCCCCCCCCCCCCCCACACACACACACACACACATTTTTTTTTCTTCAATATGAATATTCGTCATTAGATAAAATTCTACAATGGTCATATTAGAATAAGATTCTCATTACCATTTAAATGAACTCTGAAACTGTTTGCAAAAAATTAATTAAAACAAAAGAAAATATATTAACAACAAAAGAATCTAACTCACCAACCAAAGAAAAAGTTGCTGCATCAAAAGCATTTTTTCTTGGACAGCCAGCTGTTGATTACGAAATGAGCTTGCTTCTACAAATTGTTTGTTTTAACTTTGAATGTTATGTGATAACTCTTGATGCTTCTATTTATTTATTGCAAACATTGGGATTTAAAAGCACTCAGCGTTTTCTGAACATGCCAATTAATTGACTTTTTACCAGAATAATAGTGTAGGGCAGTGTTTATTCGTTACAGTGTTCCTTCACAGGGCGCAAAGCTGCATGGCGAAAAAGCACAAATAACTTATAGATGAACTTCTTTGAGGGAGGGGCGTAAAACGGTTAAACTCGCATCGGGTGCAACATAAACTAATTTTGGTTGAGATTCAGTATTTTAAGAACAATGGAAGCTCACTGGAACATAGGGTGCAGTTAATCGAGGGCAGTGCGCTTTTGCGGTATTTTATGGAATTTTAACCCATCAAAATATATATATTAAAACCCTCAAAAATCAAATCAAATGATTCTGGATCATTTTTTCAGCAAGAAATGAAATGTGTATTTGTACATAAAATAAAAATAAAAAATTAAACTTCTGTAGTTTAAGAGCATATCTTTTATTACAGTACATATACTATTAATTTTATTATATTTTAAAAGCATGTGTTCATAAAAGTAAAGTTTTATCATATCACCCCTTCCCCCCCCCCTCTGTGTCCGTTATATAGTGCCCTCAGATATATCACTCATTTTTCTTGTCACCCAACAAGCGCGACATAACAAAGGGTCACTGTAATCCTAAAATGCAAATATAAAAGAACTTTTTTTTTTACATAATTGAGGAGACATCAGTTGGATTTATGTACCTATCCAGAGCGTTGGATCAAACCACTTTTCTAAGGAGGTAGGCTCACATTCTGATTCGTTATGCTAGGCTCCATGCATCGCTAAAAGTACGTGATCGGTGGTGGCACCATCTTTTAAGACAATTATTACTAAATAAATTTTACTATTTTTCATTGAAAATCGGCTAAAAACATTTTTAAAATATCATAAATGCCACACTTACTATTTTTTAGCTTTCCTACTCATAAACGACGCAGCTTTTCTTCCATAAATTACGGCACATAGATACACATGTACGTCAGCAAAAACATTCAAAAACTTACCTCATTAAATTTTAGCTCCTCAAATAAAGCTTTAGTTTCAGCTCTCTTTTTTTCTATCATTTTCTCATAAGGTGTCTTTTCATCAGAACTCTGGTGAAAAAATAATAAATTAAACTGTAAACAAGCCTAATTCAGGGTAACAACAATAACAAAAAAAAAAAAAGGGATAAGATCTTGTGCACTCCTCAGTCTTTGTCCCATCTTGATTTTATGGGAGGTTTTTTCCATTACCCACCCAGCACTTAAAGCATCTTGTGAATGGTTATTCCCTCCTTTTGATCATTCTGCTTGGAGGCAGTTGTAAGGTTTTGTTTACTTTCTTTACTTGTGCACATCCTCCCTTTTTCCCTCTCTTCTAGTACTTTTTTCCTACTTTCTTTTCTTTTCTCTTCTATTTTATTTATCTTGCTCATATTATGTGTGTTCTCTGTTAATATATATTTTTTTTTTAAATTTATCTATTTTTTGTGTTTTTTCCCTTGTTTTACTTGATTTTATTATTTCTATATTTTACTTTATTTTTAACTTTACCTCTTTTCATCTACCCTCCTTTTTATTGCTTCTTTTATTCTCCGTGGTTTGTTGATTTTTTCTTTTCCCAATTGGTAACATGCTGTTCGCTTTCATTTTGCTTATCTTCCAGTCTTCCACTATTCTGCGAAACTTTTCTGTCTGCTGAAGAAGACCATAGATTTTTTGGTCGAAATTATCGTACTGATTAAGTACCTTGTCATGTGTGATAATTTACAGAGTTTTAATTATATCAAATTTAGGGTAGCCACAGAAACTGGGGGGAAATTTTTCTGACTTTTCCCTGTGATGTGTGGTATTAACCTATTTTTATTTCAAGTGATTTTGCATTTTTCTAATAATAAGTTTTACAACAAGTTTTTTTTTTTTTTTTTTCAATAATTTACAATCATTTTGCTATGGTATTTAATGGGTATTTTGCTATGGCTTTTAATGGGTATTTTACCCTTTTTTAAGTTATGTTAATAATGATATATCTTTATTGCTTCCTTAAATATTTTCTTTTAATATTTGCTTAATTCACTTTATTATGTTTTTGCCTTAAATCAGCTTTTCTATGGTACCAATTTGGTGACCCCATATCATTTTTTTTCCCCCTTCCTACTTCTGAAGCTAAATCCTAAGATGTTTACTTAAATTTAAATGTTTTTCTTTTATTTTATTCTTTTGCTAATATTTTGGATAGATTTCGGATCTAGTTAGGAATAATTCTTAATTTTGAGCATTTCCCCGTGCGATTTGACTATTTTTACCGGCCTAGGTACTGTTTTGGTCAATCGCCATTCTTTTTTTTCATTTCGATTGATGCTTCTTCTGATTTCTCGCCATCTTGAAATCGTCCGCCATTTTTCAGAGAAGATCGGTGCTTTGCACACGGACTCCTTTTTCCCCCGCGCGTTTCTCTCCAGAGATTCCGAGAAGGAAGCTGGCGTTGGCCATCTGTGATTGGTTGAGGAAGCAGCACGTGAGGGGGGGAAGAAGGAAAGCGCCGGCTGGGTGAGCAGGATAGCGTCAGTTGAGGTTGGAGTGAGAGTGTGTGCGGAGGTGATTCAGTTTTTCCCTTGACTAGGCCTGGAGCGAGGAGACTAGCAGCCGGTTAGTCTCAGGCCATTCAAAATGTTGTCGTCTTAGAAGGGATCAGAGCAGATTTGGTGGAGTGGCTGTTGCATCTTCCATGCCGTCATAATTTCCGGAGCCAACCATTTAAAACCAGCCACCATGAAAAGGTCTTGATCATTGCACCGGCATCCAGAGGAGAGAGCCACGGCCTGAAAGGGGAGTCCCAGCCATCGGAATGACACAGGTGATGTTTTATGCATTTTTTCAAGTGACGACGCAGGAGCGATACTTTTTGAAACACCGAGGTCTACGTTGCTGGCCCGTGTTTGAAGGAGCCGTCTTTTAGTCCTACTACACCCAGATAGAAGCAGAGTAAGAACTTTCCACGTCATTTCTATTACAAAGACCATCTCCTTTGGCCATGATAGTTTATCTAGGACCCCCCCCCCCCCCGAGCCTTGCAGCCTTCTACTTGGACACTCTTCCATTCTGCTCACACTTTTGCGCCATTTTGGGCGCGGGTGTCAAGCCCCTCATCCCCCTTAACTTAGTTTCACCTTAGTACCTGTCCCCCTCAATATTAACCTTTAATTTCACCATTACTTTCTTAAATCCATGTTTTAATTGTTATTGTTTTTTCTTTTTTTTATTCTACAAAAATCACAATTTTTTTTTTTTTTTTTGCAAGAATTAAGTGTATCTTGTCAAATTTTTTGAAGTGTGCATTTCTACATAGTTTATAATGTGTGCTTATTGTTATTGAAGTGTTATCCTTTTTCTTGGGAGGCCTCTCATGACACAAAATAAATTTGACATGCATGTCAGTAAGTCTATAATCTTGTATGTAAAATCTTTGGCCTAGAGCCCAATGAAATTTCTCTAAAGCTGTAAAATGTGTTTAATTATGATATTTCTGTAGTAGCCACGATGAGGTGAATCAAGAGTGAGCCTAGTATTTAAGATGTCTGTGAAACGCTGAGTGTAGAAATTAAAATTTATGCCATTCTTTAGTGTCTTAAACTGCAATAGAATATCAATTTGAATAAATGTTAATTTTTCTTGCAATAACTTGTGTCATCCTTGTGTATGCATGTTACTCCCACACCTTTGCTTTTCAGGTGAGGTAATTCCGACCACCTGGGGTTCGGGTTAATATTTTGATGCCTTGCCATTGCATTTTTTTTTTTTTTTTACAATTCACAATGTTCTAAGTTTTTTTAGCAATGTACTAACCACTCTTTTCTTATGCAACACGGCACCTGATTTCCTTGCCTACCGTAGTCAAATTTTCATAACTAGTTATGTACATACAGTATTCCACATATGTATCGCTCTTAACATGTTTACCTAACAGTTTAAAAAAAAGAGAGAACATACAAAATTGCACAATATTCATGACACATTGGTTCACAATTTCATAAATTTAAAACCAAAATTTAGTTGAACATTGGTGAGTGAGGTAGAAAAAAAGAAAACGAAACAAGAGACTGGCAAGTGCTAGACCACCCCCCCCCCTCACAAAGGGTGAATGCCCATTTGCCTGCTTGCATTGTCAAGGCAAAGATGACAAGTTCCCTGATTTGGGGGTATTTTAATGAAGTTCTCTGTTTTTTCCCTGATCTGTAGCCACTATGAAATTAAAATAATTTTCTGCCAGCTTGACAATCTAAGCAAAATTTGAGACTGACACACCTAAGCAAAATGTGAATAATCAACATGCGAATTTTTGTGTTGGTTGATGCTTTGATATATCAAAATCACTGATGTAAAATCATTAAAAAAAAAAAAAAAAAAAAAAAAAAAAAAAAGCATTATTAAACCAAAAAAAAATTAATTTAAAAAATATGAAAATGCTAATAAGTTTGCATTTATTTAAGGGAACACAAAGTAAGCTGTATTATCATTTATGCATTAATTTGATCAGAGGAAAATGAATAGTGTTTCAGTGTTAGATTACGTCAATTAATATGCTGTTTTACTGTATAACCAGAGAGTTGATCTGAGACAATACATGCCCATGTGATAAGACTTTCTGTTTTTGATGTCATTAAGGAAACTTGATAGGCTGGTAAGACACATTGGCAAATTTTGAAAACTTCTGAAGAAAAGAGGAACAAAACAAAAACAAAAAATACCAGAACATTCCTTTTCTTTATATATTTCAACTAGCACAATGGAATGCCATGATATATTTGTCTATGAAAGCTTCTGGAGTGACTTCACTTAACTTTACAAACACTTCATTTTTGCAAAGTGTTTAAATACATTTGATTCAACTCAATTGAATGCAGTGTTAAGACAACAGTGTACTTAAATAATTTGCATCTAGAGGAGGCAATATACAAGAATTATTTTATGCAGCCCTGTATAAAAATCATAAGTCCTACGCATACCAAAATCAATACAGGTATTTATACAGGTTGCATGATGGTGACTTATAATAGGCATACCCAATTTGAATTTATTCGAATGCACCATTTAGACACTAATACCTTTAAATGATTTGCGAACATAAGCTATAATGTGTAAGAATTTTTTTTAGCAACACTGTAGAAAAAGTAACAGCTATACACATCTATATCTATGCAGGTCATGCAACTGTGACATATAATATGCATATCCACTTTGTGACGAATCAAATGCACCATTTAGATGCTAGCACACTTTCAAGAATTTCCATCAACAGGCCATAATGTATACGAATTCTTTTTTTACAGCAATGTAGAAAAAACTACAAGTCCTATATACAAAATAAAATTAATGCTGTTTTTGCAAGTGTGGTCTATAATATATGTATGTAGACACACAACAAATTTGAGCTCAAGCGAATGCATCATTTGGGAGCTGTCATGGAAACATACATACATACATCACAAAATAGGATAAATGAATTCAGAAGACCTCAAAACATGTAAATACATCAAGCTCTCAAAGTTGAAATTTTTCATGATTACAATACTTTCCTTACATGGTACATGTTTGGAAAGTAAAAACAGCATAGCAACCGGAAAAAATTACATACTTCAAAAGAATAAAAAGCAAAAGGTAAACAATAATGAAACAATAGTTTTAAATCATGTAGCTTAGGGGTAACATGCATTCTTAGCAAACAAAAAATAAGACAAAATAGCTTCCAAAAGACTAATTTAAAGCTAGCTTTTCATACAGAATAAAAGAGGAAAAAAGTTTTTTAAAATTTGCAGTCAAACTTTATTAAACTTATAAAATATAAATTTAACTTTTTTTTTTACTAGAAATTGCTATCACTTTTTTTTTCCTACATTAACATAAAATGAATTATAAGGGGGAAAAAATTCTTACTTCAGATTGAGATTCTGATTCAGAATCCTTTTTGGACTTTGAAGATTTACCCTTTAAAAAAGAAAAATACTCTAACATAAATGCAAACTACAAATAGAAATTTATAATTCAAACAAAAACTATATGTTATTATATCGATAGAAATCATGTCAAGGCATTATACAAGACTAACAAAGTCACTTTCTAAATAAAATAATTAGAAAGCTTACCCTAGATATAATTTTTGCTATTTTCTTTTTTGAAGGCTTGTAATCTTCCTAGAGAGAAATAAATTATAATTAGAACAATGTTCAAATAACTTCAAACGAATCAACAGTATGATATATAGAACATGAATCATAATCAAAATTTCATATAAAGAAAAGAAAAAAAAAATACTTACTTCAGATTCAGATTCTGATACTGTTTCAGATTCTGATTCAGAATCCTTTTTAGACTTTGAAGGTTTACCCTTTAAAAAAGAAAAATGCACTAACATAAATGCAACCTACAACTGAAATTTACAATTCAAACAAAAACTAAGTTATAATATAGATGAAAAACAAAGACATTATTCAAGACTGACACTTTCTAAATAAAATAATTAGAGAGCTTACCCTAGATATAACTTTTACTACTTTCTTTTCTGAAGGCTCATAATCTTCCTAGAGAGAAATAAATTAAAATTAGAACAACATTCAAATAACTTCAAACTAATCAATAGCATGATATATAGAGCCTGAATCATAATCAAAATTTCTTATAGTTTTATTTAGATTAAATTAATGCATTTTTTAATTCAATTATTCTTCGAATTAAACCATTTGAACTGCCATTTTAGTATCTATGAAACAAGCATATGGGAAAGAAATTCTAAGTTTTCGTATTTGTTTGTTTCTGAGAAATGAAACAGAACTTCTCAGGAAATTTCAAAATTCACACTTCAAATGCATAAAGCTGTTACATTGGTCTTTGTGATCTGCATGTTCAAGGATTAATCCAGAGATCTTTTCCAGGATCCCATTTTTTGAGAAAACTGTTTATTTTGGTGAATTTTAACATCTGTTTTTGTGAAAGTTACTTTTTTTCTTAAAATAATTTACACAAGAAATTAAAATAGAAGATGAAATACCAATGAAGGGTTATTTTAGTCGACTGTATTTTTGTGAAGGGGCTGTTTTAAGAGACTGTATTTTTGTGATGGGGCTGATTTAAACGACTGTAATTTTATGAAGGCACCGTAAAACAGACCCAGATTTTGTCTGCATTGGACTCTGATGTTAGTTATATCAAACACTTAAGAAAAACTAATCTAATCAAGTACAGAGGTCCTTTTCTTTTAACATCTGACCTTTTCCTGAATCCACTCCCCTCCAAAAAAAGAATATTTGAGATAGCAGGTGGAAACTAAACATTCGGGCCTATTCTTCATTAGTTGTTACAAAAGAGTGTGTTCAACATTCTACAGTATTTATAAATGAAATTCACTTGTCACCAAAGAGAATGGCAAAAGGGGAAAAAATAAGTAAATAATTTTCTGTATTTGGTATTTGAAAACTAGTTCTTGAAGAGAAACAGGAAACAACGATCTTGAGAAAAACACGATTTTAGAGAGGTTTAAGGCTGTACAGGGTATCATTATATTAAGGCATGGTTATGATTAAATCATATGTGAATTCACCAGGTATGCAAAATATTATTGTTACAGAGGTATTTATTATTATTATTTTTATTTATTTATTTATTTATTTTATTATTATTTTTTTTTTTTGAGATACTTCTGCAATGGAGTTTTATTGTAGAAACAAAAAGTAGCGTTTTGGTAGCCAGTGGCAGCCCTGAATATTTAATGAGATGTTTTCAGGGTGGATACAGAAAATGAGAAAAAATGTTCCCTGATTTCTTTTACTATCTTTGTCAAATATCCGTATCTAATTACATATGTGCAATAGTCTTCCAATCATGAATCACACTAGCATAACATTCTTACCAAACAGGCAAAAAATAAATAACTAAATATAGCACAATTCAAGAAATATTGATTCACAATTTTATATACTTAGAAACAAAATTGAAATTGAACACTGGTAAGCAAGGTGGCAAAAAAAGCAAGATTGGTAAGTGCTACATGTTCTTTTTATGCAAAAAGATTGCTATGAATGTCTGCTTAAATTCTGCTTTCTACAGGCATGTGATTGTATAAGAAAAAAATTAGCTGAAACATTTTCAGTATTTCATGAGGTATATAAGTTTGTACAAGCATTTCAAAACTGTATATATGTGCACAGATGTATATATGTGCGCATTTCCAGTACCATGTGTGCATAAGCACAGATGGTACTGGAAATTTTTAAATCGAATATTGCTGCTTGCATCAAAAAGCCTCTATTTATATATTCTTTTCTATTTTTCCCTTTTAAATAAGTGAGTTTGAGACAAAAATACATGTTGTGTATCTTTTATTGCCTTGTCCGTATGCATAAGAAATTGCTTTTAATTTATTTCATATGATAATGCTTTATTTATCAGGATTTTTCAATGAAAATAGTCAGGTTTATATAAGTATTTTCTGTATTTCTTGTGTTTTCTATATATAATTCATTTTTTTTATATATATACTGCTTGAAAGATGCAAAGATGTTTAGCAAAATAAGTATCCAAATGATATCCATACGTCCTCAATACAGGAACTTTTAAAACACTTTATCAACAACTGTCAGTAGCTCAAAACACATTTCATAAAAACATTTGCTTTTTTTTTAGTTTATTTAACTAGGCTTAATTATCAGAATTATCATATTTAATTATAAATATATTTAACTATCAGAAATTTGAAGAAAAAGTAAATAAAAAGAAATACAAAATATGGGGTAATTTTCATTAACATTTCTTTGAAAGTTTAAATAAAAGAACGAAAAAGAAAAATATTCATTTTCAAGGCAGACAGAAAAGGACTGAAATTGAAATGCTTGAGCTTGATATTAAGTGCTGATTTTCCCGTCAATATAAAAAATAGTGAAAAGCCCACTACTAAACTATTTGAAATTAGCAGATTTCTGCAAATTTGCAGATTAATCACATGGCTGATTTTAGCAAACAATAATAATGGTGTCCACTTCTGGTTACAATTTGTTTGGCTGGTGATAAAATGCTCAAATTGTCAAAGCAAAAATGACAAGTTCTCTGATTTTGGGATATTATTTTTATGAAATTCCCCAACATCTCCAGATTAATATACAGGGTGTCCAAGAATCATTGGATACTTTATAAAAGCAAGTAAAAGAATTTTTAAACACAATAGCATTAAAATGCAATTGATAATTAATTGCATAAATAATAAAATTAATAGCTGTCAATACGAGGCTCTTGGTGGCTCGTATAACATCTAAACCAGTGGTTCCCAACCGGGGGGTCGCGACCCCCAAGTGGGTCGCCATGCCTTTCAACTGCTGCAATGTTTCTCGGGGGTCGCCGCAGACTGATTTTGTAGGAAATGAATGACAAAATATTAACACGCTTCTCTGCCATGAGACACCCTTTCTCCCTTTTCTCTTTATAAAGTAAAAATCTTTTTCTCATCAGGGCGCTTGTATCAAATCTATAAAAACTGACATCGTAAAGTGTATCTAGGAGTGTTAACCAATTTTGAAAACGTGTGCACTAAGGCAGAAGTATCGGAAATAGAAATTGCAGTTAATTTAAGGTGAGAAATTATTAACCACCTTGAAGCTCTTAAATCTGAAATTCAAAGATATATCCCAGAGCTCACAATGAACAAGAGGTGGCACTAGTGCAAAATCCACTTCACACATCTTTAGATGTCGCCGATCTTCCTGATGAAGTGCAGGACGAATTTTCGAATTTGTAAAATGATTCCTCAGCACGTGGTTTATGCGAAGAAAAATCGTTAATTCAATTTTGGTGTGCTACGCGCCATTCATATCCGATAATTTCTAAGCTTTCCCTTCAAATGTTAGTACCATTTGCATCCACTTACATGCGCGAAGTTGAATTTTCAACTCTTTTGCAGATTAAGACAGGAAAAAATTAGATGTCTAAGATGTGGTTGGCTTTGACCAATATTCAGCCAAGAATAGCATAACTAGTCAGCCAAATGCAACCTCAGTCATCCTAATAATAATCAGTACGGAATAAAAAGATAATTATTTTTAAATTCCAAGATATAGTTTTTTCATTATTCTTTTTTTTTTTTTTTTTTTTTTTTTGTCTTATTGGTCAAACATGATGGATGGAAGAGGAGGGGGGGATCGCGAACATTTTTGAAAAAAAAACCTGAAAGGGGTCACGATTAAAAATAGGTTGGGAACCACTGATCTAAACAATATTTGATTTAATTTATTTCAAGCATTTGAGAGTATCTGAGGTATTATGGAATGAACAGTAGCTGTGATTCGCTAGTTGAGTACTTGTACATTAGGACACACAGTCCTATAAACAATATCCGTATTGTAACCCCACATGACAACACTCAAGGGGGATAAATCCTGCAATTATGGAGGTGACTGAATTAGACCACCATGAACATTCCATCTGTTTGTGAAATGCTGATTGATGCAATTGTGCACAGATGTTGATAAATGTGAAGGTGAGACATTCTGTTGAAAAATAACACTGCCAAACCTTTGACACAGTCACCACGTCAACTACGCTTTTCTAAATCTTTTGTTGAAGTTCTGACACCTAGCTCCATCTATCAGATTTTATTGTACAAAATTATATAAAAGAAAATCTAGCACTTAAGTTGGCCATCATTCACATATCTGGTTCATTAGTTTTCTTTTGTTTTTTCAATTTAATATTCTAAATGTCCAACCATTCTTGGCATCCTGTGTAGTTCCCTAACTTTTCTCTGATGTGCAGCCAACCTGATTTCTGACTAAACATAGAGTAAAAATTTAAGAAATAGATCAAATATTTAAAATAAATACATATATATAAATAATATATTACATCAGAGGAGCGATCAAACATATCGGAGGAACTGGAATCATCGGGCTCAGCTACTTTATTCCTCTAAGGATAAAAAAGAAAAATCACAACTCTTTCAATAACTTATAAAATACAACCAATAGAACAGAATTATTGTAGTAAGTAAATGTCATAAATTTGGATATAGACTGCTGCAATGTCTTACATTAACCTATTTGTACAAACTAAGAGTAGAAAATTTCTTCTGAATTTGTTTTGACTGCATTTTTGGAATTTTTCAAAAACGGATCGAAAAATAAAGGCAAAAGTAGAAAATGTGAGTAAATAAGACATGGAAAAGATGCAAATATATGCACTACAGTTATGTCTGCTGGGCAAGATACAGTACAATCTTCATAATCCGGCGGTTGGTTAGTCCAGCACAACGTTTGCAAGGTGTCCACCAATGTCGGGAAGTTAAAATACCATGATTTTGCAGTTAAAAAATAAGCATATGTCACGTAACTTCATTTAAGAACGAATGAAAAAAATGAGAAATTAAAAAACTTCATGCAACATATATATAGTATGATTAAGAAAACAGATTAGACTGTTTGATGAACGATGAATCGCAACTTTGAAAAGAAAAGGGACTTGACAAAAACTGAAATCTGATTTTCAAATTAGTTGCCTGGAGTAAGCTACAAGTAGCTGAAAACTTGGAAATAGTATAAAAATGACAATCTTTATTTTAAAAAGTCACCTTATCTTTAAATTTGTAGAAAAAGTCGCCAATGGACACCTTGCATTTGATAATTCAGTACCCTCGGGAAACACATGAAAAAAATCTGGAGTGACTCCACTCGACTTTCCGAACACTTACGATTAAGATCATTACCAAGCACTTAAATAAATTTCAATCGATGAATAATTCAAACATATATACCAAATTGAAACTCAATCGAATGCACCGTTTAAACGCTTGCGCACTTTCAAGAATTTCTCCCCATATGCCATTATGCCATAACATAAAAGAAAGTTTTGTCGTAGCCTTTTAGGAGAACTATAAGTCCTATACACACCAAAATCAATACCGGTCTTAGGATGGTGGTTTATAACATGTATACCGAATTTGAGCTCAATCGAATGTATCGTTTAAACGCTAGCGCACTTTCAAGAAATTCCCCCCATAGGCCATAATGTAAAAGAAATCTTTGTCGTAGCCCTGTAGAAAAACTATAAGTCCTATACACACGAAAATCAATACCGGTCTTGCAACGGTGGTTTATAACATGTATACCCAATTTGAGCTCAATCGAATGTATCGTTTAAACGCTAGCGCACTTTCAAGAAATTCCCCCCATAGGCCATAATGTAAAAGAAATCTTTGTCGTAGCCCTGTAGAAAAACTATAAGTCCTATACACACCAAAATCAATACCGGTCTTGCGACGGTGGTTTATGACATATATATCCAATTTGAGCTCAATCGAATGCTCCGTTCAGGAGCTATCGTGTTCACTCACATACACACAAACACACATACACACACACACACATACACACATCTCGTTAAAAATAGCATAAATGGATTCAGAAGCCCTCAAAACGTGTAAAAACACCAAAATCTCGAAGTCGAATTTTTTCATGATTACAATACTTTCCTTACATGGTACATGTTCGGAAAGTAAAAATGGGCATTATATCTGTAAATTTCCTACACTCTTGATGATTCAGAATTGTTTGGTAATCCAGCAATTGTCTAGTGCCATATATGTCAGATTATCAAGACTGTGGGGTATATGCATATTATTTTAAATTAATTGTCCAATATTGATTTGAATGATTCTGAGAACTTTTTAAAGACACATACTGATCATTTTATATTAGATATGAAACTTTTCCTTAATACACCAGAACTTCTCAAATCTCGTATCATTGGGACTTTACAGATTCCAGAAATTTCTATATTATAGAAATCCTGTAATATGAATTATATAAAAAGAAGCATATTAAACAGGTATAACTGTCAATAAAAAAAGACTAACCTGTCTTGAATAGAAAAAAGGATATATAAAGAAAAAATAAAACATATTTGAAAAGGAACCATACAGAATAGAGAGATATTTTTTTTAAACACACCTAATGAAATCTCTCATTTAAATTTTGGTATTTGTTGCATAACTTTAATATATTAAGGCTGAATTTCATCTGGATTATAAAATTGCAGAGTTTGGAAGTCCCACTGTATTAACCCTATTAGTTCTAGTATTCACTATGGGGCTTATTAAACATTGATTTCATTTTCAAATGACCATTCGATACATACTATTTAGGGAACTATTATAATTATGGGTGTAAGAATAATTTTTAGATAGACATTTTAATTTCCAATTTAAAAAAAAAAAATCAATTACATACAATACTAGGTTAAACTGCAGAAAGCTTTTATTTACATTTGTACTACAAATGTACAGCAAATGTTACATACAAATGTACAGCAAATACCAGGTAAAAGATCTGAAATACTGTTTCCCATGAATACATGTATTAACCCCTTATCAGTCGTATTTCAAGAAAATGGTCCTAAAAGTGCCTATTTTTTATTCAAGAAAACCGTATAAAAATAACTGTATGTACAATATATGTATTCATTTTACGTTTTAGATACATTTTTAGCATGAAAAAAAAAAAAAAAAAAGTCTAGGAAAAGTCAACATTTAGGATTACTGTGAATGAATCAGGGGCGTACTGTAAGCCCTGCACTGCAGGGGAGGGGGGGCAGCCACACAATGAATTATTTTGAAAATAAAATGAAATGCTTACATGTATGAATTTTTACTTTTCTTTGTTTTAAAGTAACAGTAGAGCATAAGAAATAAAAACTTTGTTTTGCAACACCTTCCAAGGAAAATAACTCGCAGAAAAATATACTTATAGACAGAAAGGATCCAAAAATTTACAGTGGGATTTTTCCCAGCTCTTATTCCTTTTCCATTGAACTCCCGGCAGTCCCCTTACCTTAAATAACTGTAACATCATATTCTTCAATAAATCACTGATATGATACTTAAATTCTATATTCCTGATAAACTAGATACTTAAAATTCTACATTCCTGATAAACTAGTACTATCAGATATAAATATGAAAGTTTGTCCCTGTATACAAATACAAATCCACGTTGTTCGATGGATAGGCTTGAAAATTTGCACAGATTTATAAAATGATATGGAAAAAGCCACAGGTGACTTTGTACTTTCGACTAGTCTATACCTTCTCCGATTTTTAGTGAATTTTTCTAGTTTTCACATTGAAAGAACTTCTCTGATTTCCTATCCAGTAAAAAGTGATGCATATAAGATTTCTTTTTTGTGTAAAGCTAGCTACAGCAAGTGATACTGACATCATTATGATGTTACATGTTTAGAAATGGCTTACAAACCCAATTATGTCAACAGACTGTGATGAAAATGTGATGTCAGACTTGAAACAATTCCGTAATTTCTCAAATTCTGATTAACATGAGAATAGTCCCCCCTATTTTATTTTATATCTTTGTGAGCCATCAAATCTTAGATTGAGCATCTTTCTTTTTTGTACCCTACCTAGTTATTTTTTTCCCTACCATGCCTAGTGATTGCCAAAGTTCGCAAATTTTGGAGATATCTCGACCAATATTTCATGAAAAATGATTAATGAAGTAATTTACATGCAACAAAATGTCAAGTTAGAGTACTTAAGCATGGAACATTCTTTCTACCCTAAATTAAAATTTTAAAAATACCTGATCTTCTGAAACTTCACATTTACAACTAGGAGAGTACAATCTTTCACATACCCACTTACTTGTTGTGCTTCAGTTTTTTTAACGTTGCAATTGTCCTCAAAATTTTGTCTCATCTAAAAGTTTCATAAAAGGTTTAATATGTTCAAACAAAATAGATAAGCTAAAGAAAGCAACTTTCAACGTGCAAAGAATGATCTATTTGCTAGTTCCTAATAAGAGTGTGCTCAACCATAAACAAAAAACTTGTGTAAAAAACCTATTTTTAATATTTATATATTTAACCCTCTGAGCGTCTTGGAAATGGGCAAATAATGTAAAGTTGTTTTCACGGTAAAAATTTCATGCAGTTGTAAAATTATTTAAAAAATAAAATTTCGATACGAACATTTGTAATTATTAAAAAGTTAACTCCGAAGATACCTATAATCTTTAATATCGAAATATATTTTATGATACCTTGGTGTTATAAATAATTTAAATTATAGATGCATTGCAGTGAAAACTGGAATGAAGTGAACGGGATTTTACGTCTCAGCCGCTTGGAGGGTTAAGTACCATGTTTACTCACATAATAGTCAAACTTTTTTTGCCATTTTTTCATAATGAAAGTCTAGGTGCGACTATTATGTGGGGAAAATCTACTACATAATGTTTTAACTCTAAAACTATTTTTTCTGCTTCAAAACAGGGGGTGCGATTATTATGTGAGTGTGACTATTACGTGAGTAAACATGCTAATCAGTTTGTTTTAGATAAACTTACAAATCCAGCATCTATTTCAATTTTTTGTTTTGAATCCTTACACTAATTAATATTCATTCACTTGGCATCACAAATGCAAGGGGTCGCATAAAAAGCTGGTAATTACATTAATAATTGAAAGAGGGTCAGAAAAAAATTTTGGAGGGGGGCACTCCGATTTTTGCAGAACGCCACTAGACTGACAGTGTGTTTTTTAGTAAACAGAGTAAAATTAATATATGTTTTAAACATGAAACGAGAATTTTATTAAACGTAACATAAATAAGTGTTTTTTTTTTTGTTTTTTTTTTTTGAGCATAAGTAAAAAAATAAAAGCTGAGATGGGAAAATGCATATCACAAATACACATATTTGAGTAGTGCTACCATCTATTATAAAAAAGCTATCTCCAATTAAGTTAAAAATATTCTGTTACTGTCAACTGTTATCTGTTATGATTTCAATTTTAAGTAAAGTGTAATTAATTAATAGCCTACTTAATTAAAAATCCTAACCTTAATTAGTGAATTTTAAATCAAGTAAAATCAAAATTTCTAAACAATTTGTTTATTAAGGTGGTTTTGTTTTGTCACCATATGCCAGTATTCATAAAGGAAGTAAAATAATAATGAAGTGTTTAAAATTTATTAAGGTATATGTTGAATTACTATTGATGACTCATGGTGGCTGACTCATTTTTATTTATTTGTTTACTTGTTCTATATTTTGGCGCCAAACATCTAAAAGATCGTTATTCTGGCGATCGTGTTGCCATCTTTGTGTAAGGTAACTATACATATTGTTCAAGTAATTAAAATAATTTGTACAACAATTTTCTTTTAAATTTTAAATTTATGAAAATACGTTTTGTGAGAGCTGACATTATTCGGAGGGTTGGTAATAAATTTTTAGAGCTGACAATAAGAGTTTCATAAAAATGTTTGTTTTGAAATTGGTAATTTTCCTTAAAAAAATTAAGTGGTTGTAATTACAGTTAAGTTTTTTTTTTCCTTTCACTATAATTATCTTTTCTGGAATTCTCTAACCTTCTTTCTAATTTTTTTTTTATAACATCCAATAACTAAGTGCATCGATACCAATACTTCGATTCAATATATCGAAGAAGAAAACAACAACGGCGCAAGGATATGGAGATCGGCACCCAAGCATTTTCAAATTTTTAAATCAAAAATAGAACTTCTACAATAGTTACAACGATAAGAACAACTTTCACATTTTTCATCATAGTAAAGAAATTAAGTTTCAATGCCCATCGATAATAAATCTACAAGTTTTCATTAATAATAATTGTATCTTCGACCGAACTACTTTACGAGCGGAAAGTGCCAACAAAGGAGGTAAAAAGGTGACCTAAGCCGGAGGAAGCGTGGGGTTGAGTGATTCTGGTTGTTGGAGTGATCAACTGAAGTCTGAGTCCCACGCGCTGCCTTGCTAAAGAAAAAGAAATGGCGCTGGTGTCCCTGAGGGAATTCTTGAAGATGACCTGATGAAAAATTTTTGATGGGGGCCCCCCCTCTCTTCTACTAACGATAAGTTTATCTTTCTTTCCTTTCTTTCTTTCTTTTATTTAAATTTTTTTTAATATAATTTTGTTGTGCACAAACGTTAGGTAAATTTTTAAGAAAAAAGGTCAGCTCGGGGAAAGGGAAAATGGAGTGTATTTGTAATTATAGTATTATCATATTTTTTACGATTTTATCTAGTTTAATTGTCTGATGTAAAAGATTTAAAAGTAATTGAATAAATGTAATTGTTTAAGTAAAAATGGCTCCTCATCATTTATCTCACTTCGTGTAAATTTATTTCAGCAGTTCTCTTTCAGGTTTTAATTTTTTTAGCCTAATGGCATTTGCACGTAACGCCGAGAGCCTGGTTGGTATATTGCGGTCACAACACTTTTAAAGCTAAGCATATATTTTTCTTAGTATGAACTACGAGGATATTAATTGATTAAAATTTTAAAAGGTAAATCCTTGAGTCAGGACAAAGTTAAATGAATGATAAAAGAATGGAAGTACAACATATCTAAAGTGAAATATAAAAAAAATCCATGCATATCAATTGAAATGCTCTAAACTTTCTGGTACATAATTTTTGAATACTCTTGTTTGGAAATATCATGGGTGCGGGAAATAGAGGATGAAAGCTCAGCGCATGATTTTGAAAGGAGTGAGAAGGAAGGGGTTAACAGCATTCAGCTGCATGGACGCTCTATAAAAATTGAGGCACAAGGACCCCCTACCCAAGGTCTTAATCAGGATCTCAAAATTCTGATAACTTAATAAAATGGGAAAAAATTGTAAAGCTTTGTAGCACAACTATTTCCCAATGACGGAAAGATGCAGACATTGACATTGCTCTATTTATCTACTAGCTGATATGCAATGCTGCACAGAACAGCAGGACGATTTGATCAACCACAATGTTGCTAGTAATGAAATTGAGCAAAACTTTTTCAGCATTGAACGGTCTATCTACTGTTTCTTCCATATTGATGTACATTTTCATCACATTCTCTAGTTCTCGGTATCAAATTTCGGTACTGATAAAAATAATTCTGACATCATTTTTACAAATACTTAATTTGGTAAAATCATTCAAGCCGGTGCACACCCCATGTAAACACGGCGACAGTCACTGGAGCTTGGCGGTTGCCAAGCTCCAGCGACTGTCACCAACCATTTTGCACGATCAGCAAAGGCAAGTATTTTAACACATTAAAATTGCACATATATTCCACTTACAAAAACATTAAAACAAAATACAATGTCCATATTTAACCAAAAGAACGTCTGCAAATTCAGTAACAGGCAATTTAAAATGAGCAAACAGTGGACTGTTTTTAACTAAAAAAAATACAGTGGATTCAGCAACCTAGTTGTACAGCTATGTAAACTATGCAACCAGTGGACCATTTTTAACTAAAAAAACTCAGTGGATTCAGCAACCTACTTGGACAGCTATGTATACTATGCAACCAGTGGACCGTTTTTAACTAAAAAAACCTCAGTGGACTCAGCAACCTAGTTGTACAGCTATTGTAAACTGGGCAAACACTGGCCTGTTTTCAACTCAAAAAAACATCGTTGGATTAAACAACCTAGTTGTACACCTCTTATAAAGTCGGTATGATTAGAATAGCACGTAAATAGCACTTACGAAAATATAAGCACATCAAATATCAATTAAAAATTCACATTAAAAAACCTTAAACATTGCAAAGATTCGTTAAAAAAGAGCACTTACCTTTATTTTTTTTTAAATAACCGCTCAGAAATGTCGCCAACACCCACCGGCTTATAATGTAACACCAGCATGCTTTCTTTTATTTAGCTTTATATTCACACCATATCTCTATCAAACACACACAAATTCTTTTCATACATTAACATAACATATTTCATTCCCTTCCATCAATAACATGAAACAATATCAAATATCAACCCAAACTGACGATACACGTATTCTTTATGGTTGCCAGTCACAACTACCACCGGCAGGTAACTTCACTTTGGCGATGCATCGCTTACTCTACTGTCAGATTGTTCACCATTGAATTGTAAACAAAAACATCGATATGTAAACAAAGCACCGTATACGGAATATAGTCCCTTAATTTTTATGGGAAATTATATGTTAAATAGAAAAGGATTCTCAAGTAACTATGCCCACAAGTATTTTATTGCAATTAAATTTATTCTTTGTGAATCAAAACAGTCAAAATGTCAGAGTTGTGTCCTCACAACACAAACACTATGCATGGGTTATGAATGGAGAAATAATTGTGAACAATCTAATCGTCAATTCGCACCTTGCTGACTATAGCCACAGTATATTGAAGATTTTCATAGACCCCAATATATTTAAATATTCTTTTGGCTGGCCCTGTAAATAAACTATCCAGTACATGGGAACCAAAAAAAGGAGGAACACAGCTAGATGTGGCCACGGGCGCCGACTTGTAAAAATTATTGGGGGGGCTCGTATCCTTACGGGGGGGACACAAAATCCTTCCCTCCGTCAGTAGAATAAAGGGATTCAGAAATTTTAGAATTGAGATTTCAAAATGTGCTTTTTTAACATAACACTTTCATTAAAATAAAAAGAATTCCATTTAATAAATTTTTTGAACTCATTTTTTAAATTAAGTATTTGAACTCAAGATCTCGAATCAGTCTTCAGTATACATATGGAGAAAGCAAATCTCTCTCCCTTCTGAAAGAATAGGTGAAGTTTAATTAAATTAATAACAGCAAAACAAATAAAATCTTTTTTGTAATGTATTTAATGATAATTTCATAGGAAAGAAAATGCATGCAGTCAAATGTGAAAAACTGTTCTGCAAAACATTACTCCAGTTAATATTTCAAAATACCCTAGAAGTACAAACGATTCGAAATACTAAAATCCGGATTATTTTATTTACTGGCAAACATTCATCAGAGATAATTTTTACTAATATAAAATAGTATTTTTTATTTTACTACATGATGAAATACCCATAAATTGAATCGACTTTAATTAAATGTCGCACTACTTTAAGACAGAAAAACTGATCACATTTAAATTACATTTCTTTGACAACTTTTTACAGATTACATTTAAAATTATTTTAAAAAACATAAGCAACGAAGTAATAAATACCTCCTTTCCATGTATTAAAGCAAATCAAATAATATACAAGCCATCATACAAAGTTACAAGTCCTCTCTTCTACACATACATATTAAACGGATTTCCGCGATTTGAATTGTAAAAACAAAAACAAATAAATAAATAAAATATACTTTTAAATTCATTCTTATAGTATTTGCACAGCAGGGAAAAAATTAATTTTCCAATAATATCATCCTTGTTAACATTTAAAAATGATCTAACAAAGAAATCTAAGTGCGAGAATACATCAAAATTTAGAGTCTGCATTATTTTAGGTCTTCATAAACATTTTAATACTGAAAACTTTCATTTTACATTAAACTAAGAATACTCATATCATCTTTCAATAACATTAAAAATGAGAAGAAATGTTGAAATGTGGTGTTATGGCCAATTATCTGCACGAGGGATCTAGACCGAGGGTGGGGGGTTTGCCCTCCGTGTGAGACTTGGCAAAAAAACTCGACATATAAAAACACCATTGCACTTTAAATCACACTTCTTTTTGGAAAACCGTTCCAGATTACCTTAACAATTATGAAAACAAATTAAACTAGCACATAATCAATTGGTAAATCGGAGACGCTCCTGGCTAAATGGACACATAGTAATCATTTTATATACTAAAACCATAATGAATTATGCTATTTGAAATTATTTTGATGATATTTGTGCAACAATATATGAAAATTAATTTTTATTCAGTACGGAAAAAACTTGTATAAAATATAATCGTGTTTTACATTTAAAAGTAGAATAACACAGAAACAGATATACAATACCAAAATTATCACTCTAAATTATTGTAGATATTTACAGACAATTTTTAAAAATACTCAACATTTTCACTTTACATTAAAATAAGAATACTCAATAATATGAAAAATGGAAACAAAATGAATGAAATCTAATTCGAAATCATAGTCTACGTCATGTTATTTTAAAAACATATATAAAAACTCCATTGCACTCTAAATCACCCTTTCTTTTTTGGAAAATTGTTTCAAATTACCTTAACAATTATCAAAATAAATAAAACTAGCACATTAGCAATTGGTAAGTCAGAGACGCTCTTGGCTAAATGGATACATAGTATTCATTTTATAAACTAAAACCATAACGAATTATGTTATTTGAAATTTATTCTGAGGACATTTGTGCAACAATATACGAAAATTAATTTTTATTCAGAACGGAAAAAAGTTGTATAAAATATGATTGTGATGACTGGGATACGAAGGGTTTTTTGTTTAAAAGCCTTCTTATGATTACCATAGCCCGTTCGTGTAGACGTAGTGCTAAAAGTTCTCCTTATTGAATTTGCAAAATATACATCCATCTAATGCAGGGTATCACTGAAATGTGCACATAAAAATCCAAGCTAAATAGTCAGCTTCAAACTTTCTAGCACATATTCATTCAAATTTCAATTAAGAAGTGTAGTGGCTAACAATGCCAAAAAGTGTTTCGTGTTTACGAAGTCACCAATGAATCAGAATTATTTTCTCAGAGTTACATATACTGTATAAATATTAACACTAAAATAGCTTTAATAACGGAGCCCACAGGGGAAAGCCTACTCAGCCTAATGGGTAATCCGGCCCTGTTAGGCATGGTCCCTCTTTCCCCATGAAAGCCCCTCCTTTCTCCTCTATAATTTTTATGGTTTTGTAGCAGTTATGCTAGTTTGATATTCCATAAATTAATAATTTACAAACATACGTGCTTCATAGAGTGCTTTTACAGAAGAGGAAGGCTATTTGCAAGTGTGGGGGCCGAATACGAGTAAAATGTATCACACACGCCCAATTCACACATTTTTCTATAAACCATTTTTTGATTTTGAGAGTTTTCTTTCATTGTGGGTTCGGGGCAACTAGCCCATCCACCCTTACCTTAATCATGCTCGCTGTGACTCCCTCTTCCTTTGCCCTCCATGTATGGATGGATATGGATGAATGCACATATTTATAAAACGGCTGCATATTTTTCTGCCAAGGAACAACGACTGAGCACATAGTCACTGTATGCATACTTTAGTGTTGTTATAAAATAAAGTAAATTAGTCAGAGGCTAATGGTTTTCTAAAGACGAATTCTCTTTCAGCAACACAATGTGATATGTATGCACATGATCAAGGCCTCTGAATTTTGGGCATTGTCCAAGCTCGGCTTGGGCCCTCGTTTTTTTTTTTTTTTTTTTTTTTCCTCCTTTCTTATTGGGGAGATGGTTAATCTAGGCCCAGGGGGGGGGTCATGACCACCGTGATCCCCCCCCCCTTCTGGAACCGCCACTGGCACCACATGCAGCCAATAGTAGCAAAATAATAAACCGTATACAAATCTTGAAATTATGAAGAGAAATTCGCCCAAAACAACGAAACAAAGATTTAAAATTTCATGTTTTTCAAATGTTCGTTTCTAAATTTTCGTATTTATGTGTAAAATAACAAAAATTTTTGAAAATCGTAGGGGGGCTGGGAGACAGCTATGTAGTGCTCAGCCCGCGTAGCCCCCCCCCCCCTCATTACGCCCTTGGTGGGGGAAAGAGTTTTATATGTAAAGATAGAAGATAAGAGGAAGCAATTATAAAATATAATCCAGAAGTTGTGCTCCTCGAAGATTTTTATGAAATCATTTTTCATTTAGCTCTTAACTGTAGCTAAATAAGAAACGTTAAGCGTTCGATATTAGTAAATTTTTGATAAAGCGTGTAAAGAAATGAATACTGTCTATATCCGAAACTGTATCAAACATCAATTTTTCGTTTATCTCACAAGGTTCTTCATGATTTAAAATCTTCAAGCTTAAATTTGACTATTAATTTTCTGCCTTGAATTGTTTTTAAGTCACATTTAAACGGTTTATTTTCAGCGTCGAAACTTAATACTGGTGGAAAATGGAAATGTCACAATCGTTTGCAGTCTTGCACAATGGGAAAATCTCCCTTATGGTCAGACGTCTACAGAAGAGTCTGCATCTCACAATAGAACAAAAGTGAAAGCTTTTGCTGTACTGATAAAAAAAAAAAAAAATTACATGAGAACGACCCTCCTAAAAAAAGCGCAGTCTTCTCCCTACTAGAAAGCAATTCCATCATCAATTGTGTCACGGTGTGAAATCCGAATGGTTCTTGTGTGGGAAAACACCCGTTTTACTTTCTTTTTGCCTAGCTATCTGATGGTCATTTGTTTGTGCTTGCGCTCTTGATAAAAAAGGTTGACATCCGTGCCTTACGGCATTACAGGCACCCAACGTAATTCCTGAATCCCTGTGAAAGAAAAAGCGGAGTGAGAGACAGAAAAAGCTAGCGATCCGATACATTCTCCATTTTTAGGATGTTTAACTGATTTGGAGAAAGAAATATGATTTGACACTAGATTGTCAGAGTGAAATTTTTGAAGGGGCTCAGCCCCCTGAATAAAAATATTGGGGGGGCTGAAGCCCCTTCAAGCCCCATGAAGTCGGCGCCTATGGATGTTGCCTTCAACACCCTGTAGTCACATTGATGCCGCATAAGTCAGCATTGGCCTTTAGACTGACATAATACTACTGCAGTCAGTTACTTATTTGCAAAGGCATTATGCAGTGGAAAGTGACGTCCACACAGCAGGTTGGGGAGAGTTTCATTGGGGCAAAGACAGATAACAAATGGTAGCAATTAACGTATAGGAAAAAATACAGTATGTGTTTGTGATATGTGGATTTGTTTGCAGATTTTTCCAGCTCTATCACAGACTTTAGCTCGTGGTCAGGACTTTGTTAATCGCCAGCTTTCAATTTTAATAGGAACAGTTTAAACTTCCAATTTTCAGTGGTGATCAGGAATTTTAAGCTTTACAGACATACATACATATGTATGTAACAGGTTTCTCTCAAAATTCTTCAAAGTAAGTTAGAGATGATAGTAATATGTGGAGAGTTATAATGGCAACCATAATGATGTATTATAATTTATTATGTACAAAGTAAATGGCAATAGCCAAGCTGTTTCAGTAACAGACAAAATATTTCTTAAATATTTTTTTTAAAAAACGCGAAAATTTTGTACACATAGAACCCACGATATAAATCAGCTTGATAAAATTTAAGCATAAAATAACTCATACCTTTTGTTTACATTTTCGAGGATTTTTCTCCCAAGAACTAACAATACTTCTGTTGAGAGCCATTGGTGTTTTTGAATATTTAGGAGCAGAAGAATCAACAGATGAATCGTAAGACTTTTTTCCATTCAACATGAATTTAATGTCACAAAGAGAGATGTACGGAACCTATTAGATCATTCAAAATAAATAAATATCAAAGTAAAACATCACTTAAAATACAGACATAATATATTTCATTTTAATACTTTAATGTTTTTTACTTTATCAATTTTATTTTCAGACATGATCAATCAGATTATCGGGGTTAAAGGAACAGGATAGAACGTGAATAAAATAACGGCGGCCCTGGGCTTTGAACAAAACCAAACAAACCTCTCACAAATCAATCTGAAATCAACAAACGCGCCTTTGTTTTTGTTGGTTGGTTGGTTTGGTTTATTGCGTGCAAGGAGGTTTAACATATGGAGGCGCCCATGTTTCCGGTGTTTGAAGCCAACGACCACGCCCCCTCTCTATCCCAGAACATCCGATATCGTCACTGACATGCATGTAAATTTTTAAGAACAAAACTGCTGTATTTCTCATTTTTTACTGATTGTAGTTTATCTTAAAGCCACATCTTTAGGCATAATTTTAATCTTAATTCTGTAATACTTTTACTGTTTATTTTTAAATAATCAATTATTTTTAAACACGTACTATTTACACACATATTAATTTACAGTATAGAATATTCCTCGGCAGCTGCATTAAATTCGTTGATAGGAGAAGATTTGTTTCTTTCTTTAAACGAGCATATGCTTCAAAATGAAGTCGTTTCTTTCTTTAAACGAGCATATGCTTCAAAATGAAGTCATGGATAACCATATTCTTCATCTGATAAAATCGGGGATCGATCAATATTTACATAAAAATGAGAAAATTACATAAAAATGAGAAAAATGTCCGACAATTATATACTAAAATCATTCTGTTCAAAGGACAGTAAGGACAATTGTTAAGATATTTCACTATATTGGAAGTTTAGGAGAATAAGATTACTTATGTGCAATGTATATAGAGCTTTAAGCTCCTTAATTGTTGTATGTTTTATTAAATAACAAAACTTAACTCGTGATGAAAAGTCGTCTTTTAATTTTTGATCTGTTTAAAACCTTAAACCAGACAACCCTGCTTCTTAGATTTAGATTTAAATTAGTTTCAAGAAATAAATTGCTATTTCATGATTCATATGTTTTGGGGGAAAACATGCAAAGTTTTCATTACAAAGTTCACTAGTGAATAAAAGTCCTTGAAAATCAAAAATATATAGTTATTTAAAATCAATAATAGTCCTTAAAATTTTAAATGTAATCCCTAGTAGCAATAACCCATCGGTCGATGAGAGGCGGGTGAGTTAAATCCGAGGAGAACGAGCAATGGCCAATCACGGCTTTTCATCCAAAAAAGGGGAAATTACATCGGCAACTGATACAAAATGTCCGCTCGGGGGTCCATAAAGCCGATCATCGTTTCCCGATGACTCCGATGAAATAACGAAAAGAAACCGATAAACTGTTTAAAATATATTTGTTAATAAAAAATAAACGATTGGCAGCAAAATTTTCAAAAAATGTCCGTTCTGTTTATTATGTTTTCGTTTATTGTATGCTAAATTTCCGTTTTTCTAAAAAAGAAAAAAAAATTCTTCCTCCCCCGGGACCGATACCTGAGCGCTCTGATTCCGAGATAAGCGCGCTACCCCTAGACAGACCATCGAATCTTGTCATATGAAAGGCAAAGTGTGAAGTACCGGTTATTTCAGTCTCAGATTGGGACTTTGGGGAGTGAAATTTTGACAAAGTGTTCTTCAGCTATTATTAATAATAGTCAAATTATTGGATTGGTAAGAAATTAATTTCATTTTTTACCAATGTATGTAAGTAGCAACAACATTCATAATTAATAATTAAAAAACAAGTGTGATTTTTTTTTTATATTTCTTGGATAACTTTTAAAAATTAACTGATTTCTCTTCTTGCTGTTTACATTATAGAGGTTTCAAAAGAGTTGCTCATTGTAATGAAGTTTCCATTTTTCTTATAATGCAGCTGATGCTCAAATAGATTTTCTTTTCTTTTTTTTTAAACACATTTTTTTAAAAATTATTTAAATATTACAAACGATTTTTATATAATAAACACTTACTTTTTTTTGTAAATATTTCTTTTCAAATTTAAATTTTGTCCCGACCCCAATACAAGAAATCTGAAGTAAATTATGCGATTAATTCAAGAATTGTTCAAATTTTCCCTTAAATTATGCAAAGGCATATCTAAATTACGAAAATATTTATAGGAATTTGGGTAAAGTGTTAAACCACTGGGGACACCTGCAAGGCCCGATAGCTATACAGCTGCAGTTTCGGATAAGATATTGTTTGTCGGCTTTCCATTGGCAAAACTGCTCGTCTAGATCACTTCTATCCATGAATAAAAATTCATCTATTGCAGACAAACAAAAGTGCACTTGCCGATGACTGAATTCGACGAGTCGATGAGTTAACGATGAGTCGATGAACGACCGAGCAGAAAACAAGCAGACATTGTTACTAGGGATTTAGTTAGCTACTACATTTTATTTGAAACCTTATCCTTTTTTTCCCCCTTCATATTTCTTTCATTACCTTAAACTGTTTGTCAGTGCAAAATATTATTATGATAAATGACCTAAGAAGGTTAGGGATGGACGCGAGACATCTCGCATCGTCTCCCGAGACGAGACAGAGCCTTGTCTCGCTCGAGATTTCTCGCCTCGCATAAATTTACAAAGTTTTCATCAAAATGGATGAATACGTATGTAATTAAATCTTATGGATATTTCATATTTTTCTCTTAAAAAATTAATATTTCTAAATAAAATGTTTCATCTGTTATCAAAAAAATGCCTCTTTCACCATAAGCCGAGCTATGCGAACGCAAATGAATGATCTACAGGAGCGATTACGCAAATGCAACGCTGGGTATCAGCGGAGCATTCAAAGATCCATGTTGAGAAGCCAGCCTGGTCTTCTCTGTTGTCTCTTCTTTTTGATGGTGTGAATGAGCAGGTTAAACTCGGGTTCCCGATTAAATGTGAAACCCATACCTTGCACTCTAAAACGAGAGGTGTGTGTATGGGAGGGGGAGGGGTAAGTAGGCTTTATTATAATTATCCCGTCTCCATTGAAACTTTTCATGAAAATATTATTCTGTACATTGGGGCCGCTTAATTAGCTTAAAATTTTATTTGCGCACGATGTCCTGAGTTCTGCATCATTTCTAACAAAATTCAAAGCTTTATATAATTTCAAAAGCAAATAAAACTTCCATCAACCATGCATATTACATTTACGCAATTTCGGAAGTAAATAAATAAAAATAAATATTTTTTCGGTGTCTTGTCCCATTATATATATATGGATTAAATCTGAATTTATTATCACTTCAAATGCACATATCACTTAATATGGTAATTAATATATGTACTAATATTCTAATATCTAACTAATTGTTGTTATTAATATTATTTTCCCATAAAATAGTAATAAGTTACTAAAAATATGGTAGCAAAATTTCAGCTCATAATTTTGCGAGACTCGCGAGACGCCTCGTGATAGAAAATTTCTCTGCGAGACGAGACGAGACGGCCCTGTTTCTCGTCTCGCATGTCTCTAAAGAAGGTTGAAGTGTATAATTGTTTCCTCGTGTCTAAAGAAGATAATGTTCTCTCACTGTCTGCAAATACCTCATATATCTTATTTAACATATTTGAAATTGCATTCTTACTTCTAATACCTGTAATATGACTTAAAACTATTGTTAATATAATGTGAGAAATTTAATAATTTAGTTTGATGTAATAAAACTTATTTTTACCCATGTAACAACCAAGGGCGGATCCAGAAACTTATTTCGGAGGGGGCGCAAATCCTGAATACTCATTTTATCTAGTGTAAAGCCGACTTAATATTGCTGAAAGCCCCATTTATCTAGTGTAAATATATTTTTCTCGGAGGGGGCGCGCGCCCCCTGCGCCCTCCCCCTGGATCCGCCTTTGGTAACAACAGAAATATCTTCCTGGAAATATAAAAAGCAATTTTTTATTATAATAAAACAATTATCATGAACAAATATAAACAGTTTTGCAAAGTATAGTATAATCCTAAGAATAACTGTTTTTTGTTTCACTTGATGTTTAAAACGCAATGCACTAAAATAAATTTGAAATTATGCAATAAAAAACAAGTTAATACGTGTAAACAATCTTCCATAAACGTAAAATGAATAAAAAAATTGGTTAGTAACTTTTAAATTATTTTTATTAACACTTTCCGGAACTTCGTGGCATGGCTTCACTTTCCTAGCACTGCGGAACGCAGCATGGGCGGGTTGCGTGTGTGGTTGTGTGTACCGTGGTACTCCGCCATGGTTGGTTGTTGGGGTCATGGTTGGAGTACAGGCTTCAGCCAGCCTGTGCGACTGAACCTGTAGCCGGCTTCAGTCGCACTCCTGCAGCCCTGCGTTCTCATCTAGGTTCACTTTACTTGCGGGAATGAATTGCAGCAACTGGCTGCTGCAACCAAAATTGCTCTGAATTTATTGCTCTAAAAATAGAGCAATTTTGGTTGCAGCAACCAGTTGCTGCAATTCATTCCCGCAAGTAAGTGAGTCTAGAAGATGAGAACGCAAGGCTGCCATAATAAACAAACTCTGATAGGGTTCACAAAGGCCAGAGATTCGCCGAATTGGTGGTAGCTAGAGCATGCAAATATAAATAACATATCGTTTGTTGTTAATATAAGGTGACCATACGTCCTCGAAATTCGAGGACAGTCCTCAAATATAGATCTTTGTTTCTATTTGTCCTCAAAAATACTACGACTTCTTGGGGACGCGAAACCCTAGTAGCAATGACTGCTCGTTTTCTGCATGGGCGTTCATCCATTCATTGGGCGCGTTCAGACTGCCACTTTCGGGTAAATCTCGAGTAAAACACGAACTGCTCGAGTTTTACTCAGGGAGATTGACATCGTGAACGGTTTTGAGTATTTAATACGGAAAAAAAGGGGCGGCACGTATTTACTAACCAGTGGAGCGAATGGGAGCGAACAATAACAATAAACAAAGGTCACGTGATCTATCTCCCCAACTTCCCAAGGAAAATCCTTGGGGAGTTGGGAAAAACTCGAGCTACTCAGCTTGGCAGCCTGTACACTTTGTTTATCTCCCCGAAAAGCTCAAATCGGGCATTGTGAACGGCTTGGGTTTTTCCCGAGTAACTCGAGTTACTCAAAAGTGGCAGTCTGAACGTGCCCATCGTTAACTCACCGACTTATCGAATAAAGACATCGGCAAGCATGGGCGCCGGCAGCATGGGGCAAGGGGGGGCAATGGACCCCCTCGATTTTTTTATGCAGTGTTTTCCCTTGCTTTTTTGCTCTTTCTAACGTGGTAACCATACATTGAAGTACCCAGATAACACACTTGTCCGTTTTATGTCTATTTCTGATCCAACTCATCCATGTCTAGCAGTCTTAGGGCAAGATTCAAGTGAAACGTGCGCGATCGAGTTCGAATCGAACGTTTTTCAGTCCACACTTCGAACGTTTTGGCAGAAATCTTCCAATGAACAAACCTATCGCGCTTTCCCGTGATCAAAACACGATTGGCTTGTTTCAGTTGAATAGGAAACATTGGCTGCATTCGTATACACCAAACGAGTTACACTCGTGCAATGAGTTTCCATCTAAGAAGTTCGTAAAGGAAACTGAGTGCATACAGTTTTTAAACTAGAGCGTTCGTATACAAAACTGAGTGCGATTAGTTTCAAACGAAATAAACCGATCTCTGCTAAGGTTTCCTCAGTTGTTTAGAAGATACACTTGCTGCACGTTGTTGTTGTTTTCAAATGGCGTCCGTTGTTATGGAAAAGTATGGTGTTGTAAAAAGTATTTTACGTTTTCTAAAGCTGCAAATAATATTTTTTTCGAGGAGGAAATTCATGCGTACGTTAGAAAATGCTACGAAGGTACATAATTTTTCAAAGGTAATCATTTTCTTGTATTTTTCATTTTAGTAAATTCAAAAATGCATGTTTTAGTGTTGAGATTGAAGTTGATTTAATCCGCTATTAGCGAAATTTGAACTTTTCTTGCTAAATAATTTTGAAAAAATGAAGTTTAAGTTGAAATGTCTAAATTTTGATCTATGCACTTCAATTATGGCCACTCTTTCTTTTAGAAATACTGTTGATTTTATATTGAGTATGTACTAAAAACTCTCCTCAGCAAAATTAACGTATTCGCGAATTGTAAACAAACACGTCTCCTAGGCGACTAAACTAAATAAACTAAGGTGAGGTTGTTCGTAAAGTCAAAGGAAACTGATAACCACTGACAGCACTAAACACACGCATTCCAGTTTTCTTACGAAAACTCGTGCAACGAGTTTGTTGCTTCGTTTGTCGTTTACGAATGCAGCCATTGATATCTTTCGAAGTTTCCCCTGTTCGACGCGGAAAACGTTCGAATTGTGTTTCACTTAATTCTCGCCCTTATTCTCGTCCTTCGACGCGTCGGTAGTAACCAATTGCTACTTCTGATACCTAGGCAAGATGAAGTACCGAAAGCTGTTTTGAATAGAACGCATAGGGAAATCCTTACCAGTGGCGGCCCGTGGTCAAAACTGTTAGTGCAGCCGGAAGCATATGAGCCCCCCCCCCCTTTTCCTCCGGACAGGAATGGAAAATATTTGTTACTGAATTCAAAAGCTGGCGGATTAAGCCCTCACCGAGGAAAAAAAAAAAAGAAATTACATAAAAAATGTAAGAGATCCTATTTTACTTCCATAAAATGGACATAAATTTCAACCAGCCGCTCTTATCCTCAAAATTCCCTTAATCCGTGTCTGATTCGAAGTTTCCTTAGAATTTTCTTTTGTAACGATAACTTGAGAAAAAAAGAAAACTTACTTATTTTTTATAAATCAAATCAATCCTCCTTTCTTTTAAACTTGCGAATCGGTCAGTGATGCCCTCATAAAAAGGCGTTGTTTTAATTCAGATACCAATAATTTTAAAAAATCTTTAAAATTTCCCATGTTTAAAGAATTTTCTCACTCGCCATGTCCTCTAAATGCGAGTTCTTGCTTACTTAAAAACAATACTGCTTTGATCGGTAATTGTCCATTCATAAGTGTCTATTCAGGCTTATCTTCTTGATAAATTCAGCAATATAAAGTCGAGAGTTTTCCGAACATATATTCTCCTTACCCCCCCTCCCTCACTTCTCGAGCCAATCAGTTTGTCGAATTCACAAGTGCAGCCGTCGTTTCAAAATCTTTCATTAGCTGAGCCTTAGCTGCGTACCCCCATTATAGCCTATGCCGGAGGGGCTGCTTACGTAGTCGTTGTCATTGCAACGGTGCTGCCAATTTTCTTATCAGCGCTCTGGGCTGAACCAAAGATTTTTCCAATTGAATTGCGGGAAGATTAAAGTGCTTTTTTTCTGAATGAGCGATCCGGCCACAATACGGTTTTTTTTTTTGTTTGGTTTTTTTGGCGATTTTTTAAATTTAGCGTAGGAATTCCATAATTCTAATCTGAATTTAGGAAAATTAGTAGAATAAATTATTTTAAAGTATGTGCTGATAATTTCAAGTGCAGCCCGGCTGTACTTGCTGTATCCCACGAGCCGCCACTGATCCTTAAACTGGAAGGGAAGGCCTTCCGTGATTATCTCGAACCTATCGGCCCTCGGGCCAACGAGCCATACCCTTTGGATGAGCTTTTTGGGCGTGCTGGGCGAGATAATACCTTGGTCCAGGGCACACGTACTTTCTTCAAAGACGTCTTTTTCAGTCTGCGGGCCAAGGAAGTGCCCGACAGGGCAACACCGAAGATAGAACGAGGAGTAAAGATATTGCCGGCAAATAGGGAGAGGGCACTATCACGCTTCACGATATAGCCTTGGGACCAGAGTCCAACGAGAGACGCCCAAGGCTAAACGCAGAACGCCAGTGAATGAAACTTCCGAGTTTTTTCAGGTCGGAGGCAGACCCAGCCTGATATCGGGCAGGCATTCTCTATAACCCCTCTTATGATCGAATTCCCCAGCCTCAGCAAGTCGCTGGTACGAGCACCCCAAGACAGGCACGCAAACGCCTTAAGCACGTTGAGCCTCCTGTCACACTTCCGACGAATCATCGCGAAATGCTCTCTAAAAGAGAGGATATCGGAAAAGGTACAACCCAAAATTTTCACCGTCTTCCTCCAGGGTAAAGGGGACCCCTGCAGTTGAACCTGATTTATATGGGCGAAGCGTTTTTTGGAAAAGTTTATGCCTCGCTTTTACCTGGGCGGAGAGAGAGCTTCCAATATCTACACCAACGGTTCGACCGATTGAGAGCCTCTTGCAGCTGAGCTAAAGCGCAAAGGGGTTCTTTGTGGGAAGCATAAACCACTACATCATCAACGTACACAATAGCGCGTATCCCAGAGTCGAATATCTCGAAAATATCCCATATATAAATCATAAACAATAAAGGGGACAGTACTATCCCTTCCAAGACGGCACCGACGTAGAGCACGTACCTCTCCAACGAACCTTGATGTAACGAATGCTTAGCCAATTGGCTATCCACTTTCCAGCATTGCCCCCAATGCTGATCATGGTCATTTTGTACACTAGAGCATCTCTCCTTACGGAGTCGTAGGCTGAGTTAATGTCCAGTTTGACGGCGAGAACCCACTCTCTAGTATCCCTGGCATCTTTAATATCCTTCCATAGAACCCGAAGGGCCCTGGTACAGTCCCTGTTAACTAAGAACCCGAAGTGACGTGGATGGAAGGCATTCCCACTGATCACATGATTTGGCAACCTTTCCAGGCGCATCCTTTCCATAATTTTGCAGGAAGACACGGAGATAGAAATCGGATGGTAAGAAGAGACTGAAGCCTTAGGGCCGCCGCTCTTCCAAATTGGGAGAATAAGTGCAGAAGTCCAAGCTTGAGGGATGCTACCAGTACTAAGCATCACATTGAAAGCGGCGAGAGGCTTCTTTCTACTCGCGGGAGAAAGGGCTTTAAACCGTTCTGCAGAAATCCGATCTTCCCCCGGGGAGTTGCACCTGGCATTACCGATAGCCCTGTTCAGTTCCTCTGTAGCAAACTCTCTATCCCATTCTGCATCCGATGAGCTCAAACGTGGCTGACGAGAAAGACAGGCTGCGGTGCTGACCTTTGGTCACACCCCTTTTGCCCTCGAACAGTCACGCCACCCTGGGGGGCGTGGCCATCTTACTGTGGGTACCTCGGACCAAGATAGCCACACCTCCTAAGTCACATGACTCTGCAAGGGCAAAAGGTGTGTGGCCAAACGTCAGCACCGCAGCCTGTCTTTCTCGTCAGCCACGGCTCAAGTCATACGAGATGCGTTCCAAATTGCTATCGCATCCAAAGTGGGTTAGATGGCTGGCTGAACCTCTCTGTCCGAATAAGTGCCGCCTTCGTGTTCGATGATTAAGTGGGAATAGCACCCAGTCTGCCGTCTAGCTAGAGCTTTAATTATAGGGTAAAGTCTACCCTCACTACTGTTCCTGCAAAGATTACTCCAAAAGGAATTTGCTTTAGTTCTCGTGCACTGTCTGATCCGGGCAGCACATTTCTTATAAGCTTTCCAGTATTCGCGAGAAAGGTGCTTTTGAGCCAAACGGAGATTTTTTCTCTTCTGTCCAAGGAGCCAGGAGCATTGAGCGTCACACCAGGCTGGGTTCGACCTCTCACTTGTACAGACTCTACTAGTGTGTCCCTGTACTGCCCTGTTCTGACTCTGCTCTAGGCTTTCTACAGAAAAAGGTTCCCTTGTCTCTATCTCCCAATTCAACAGTGCGTTCACCGCTTGCCAGTCCACTCAAGGGCTAACTCTGTGCTGGCTAGAGGGGTAAGATAACTGAATGACAATCGGAAAATGATCAGACTCAAAGAGGTCGGGATGTACATAGCAAATGTTACGAATTTTCGGGGCAACCCGCTGCTCTGGGGCTTAAAATGGTATAAAATTCGTATTCTACGCTTCAAATAGATAAATTTTGCTTTTTGTTCCATCAAAATCGGCCAATTAGAACCGGAGATATGAGGTTTCGGTTTGCCATTGTTTTTCAGTGGAGGTTCTAGAAAACTCGAGAAATAGTAGTCCTAGAGCTTAGATCTCTTCACTTTTGAGGACTTATTTTTGGCGCCAAATTTGGCGATATTTCGCCAAAAGTCGCCAAGCTTGGCGACTTTTTGGTCATTTGGCGCGTTTTTCCCAATGGGGACTGGAAGTTGTTTTTCCTGCAATAAAAACGCATAATAACCTAACATTTCTCTTCTATGACGTAATCAAAATTCACACTTTATGTAGAACCCTCGAGAAATAGACTTTTCTGGAAACTTCTTGTTTCTTCTGCGTCGGCTATTTATAGAAGCGCGCGTCGCCCCGACAGTTCAGTGTTGATCAAGCTTTGAGAGAGTGAATACGCTTGCTTTGTGAAGGAAGCTGTGTTTCGCGCTGTTTGTGAAGCTTTGAATTTAAGTGCTTGTGTAAATTCTTCATCGCTGAGTCTTGAGAGACTGTTAGTGTTATTTCTCGTATATTTTCACTGAATTCTTGCCAGTGAAAGCGTTCTATTTTGTGTGAGAAATACAGCATTTGTGAGAGCTTCTGATCTAAGCGAACTGTTAAAAGCACATTACTGCTAGATTGTGCTTGTGAATTGTGTACAGCTGATTGTTCTACGAAGTTCTAGAAGCAATAAAGTTTGTGTTCCATCCTGACAAGTGACTTTTTACTTGAACTTTTTACACCAACTGGACTTTAGAACGACGAACCCCAGGAGTAGCAGAGTAATTCCGCAACATTTGGTGTCAGAAGTGGGGTTCTAAAGAAAGACTTTAATTTTCCAGTTTATGGTTTTGACTAGACAAAAATTGGAAGAACAACTTCAAAAGCTCATGAATATGATGCAGGAAATGAAATTCGGACAAGATGAGATAAAAAAGGAGATGAAATCCGGACAAGATGAGATAAAAAAGGAGATGGAAGCCGGACAAGACGAGATGAAAGCCGCACAAGAACAGATGAAGGCGGATTTAGAGAAGAAAATTGAAGCCGGACAGACCGATTTAGAAAAGAAAATTGAAGCCGGATTGGTCGGACTAGAGAAGAAAGTGGAAGATGGACAAAGAAAAATAGAAACCGGATTAGATGAGTTAAAAACCGCTCACGCAGAGATGAAAACCGGGTTAGAGGAAGTGGAGAAAAGAGTATCACTCCTGGAAGAAAGTCAAGCGAAATGCGAGGAAAGAATTGAGGAAAAGATCGATCACAAGCTAGAAGAAAAACTGGACAGTTTGGTAAAGCTGGGAAAGGTACCAGAAAACATCAGGTTGTCGTCACGCCACCCAGCAGTGAAACTAACGCCTTATGACGGAAAGACTCCCTGGGAAGCTTACAAGACCCAATTTTCGATCGTCGCCAGAGCCAATGGTTGGAGCGAGTCCGAGAAAGCTAATCAACTGGCCGCTTCCCTTAGCGGAGATGCAATTAACCCATTTGTGCCTGGATATTTTTGCGACTTTCTTCGATTTTTACTGATAACAGAAATAATAGATAAATTTCTGATGTCAACTTCTTGAACAAGGGATGATTTCTTTTAACCCATTTATGCCTAGCGTCCCTTTTTTGGGACGGCATTATTGCTATCAGTCGAAAACGTTATTTATTTTTCCTAGCCTTTATTCACGAGTATTGAACCTCAACTCCACAAAATAGTGTAACATGACCTAGTAGGATGTTGACACTTCAATTTTTATACATAAAAGATTTTAAAAGAAACCATCCCTTGTTCAAGAAGTTGACATCAGAAATTTATCTATTACTGCTGATATTAGCGAAAATCGAAGAAAGTCGCAAAAATATCTAGGCACAAATGGGTTAAAATCATTATGCATAAAAATTGAAATATCAACATACTACTTGGTCATGTTAAAATATTTTGTAGAGTTGAGGCTCAAGACTCACGAATAAAGGCTAGGAAAAATAAATAACGTTTTCGACTAATAGCGAAAATGCCGTCCCAAAAAAGGGACGCTAGGCATAAATGGGTTAATATATTGCAAACTATCGGAGCGACGAAGATAGGAGATTTTGACGCCCTTGCCAGTGCCTTGGAGATGAAATTCGGAGAGAAGTGCCAGAAAGAATATAGTAGAATCCAACTTAAGTCAAGGATGCAGAGATCTGGCGAGACCCTTCAAGAGCTGGCTTCGGACATAGATAGGCTGTGTCATCTAGCCTACATGGACCACCTTGATAATGTCCGAGAAGAAATGGCGGTGCGACATTTTATTGAAGCCATCCGTGATCCAGAAACCCAAAAGTCACTTATGTTGGAAGATTATCAGGATTTGAAATCTGCTCTCGTCTTCGCAATGAAGCTAGAAGCAGCTCAGCGGGCCGTCAGGAAAGATCGGCATGCTGTTAGAGCTGTCACGGTCCAAGAGGGAGCTGACAAAGACACAGAGAGCGTCGAGAACAGGTTGAAGAGAATTGAAGATCTCATAGAACGAAAATTAAGATCCGATAGAACGAGAGATGGCCCAAAGAAAGTGAAATGCTGGAAGTGTGGCGTCGAAGGCCATGTACAAAAGCATTGTGGTCGAAAGTCTCATGACCAGCAAGAGAACTCTAAGATCATGAAAGAGGGAAACTAGGAGGTGGCCATCTCGCGGGGCGGAGATTGCCAGATAGTCAAAAGCCCCACCAAAAGTCTTGCAGATTTCATCAGTGAATGGCGGCAGTAATGGACTCTTCGTACTGGGATATGTTAATGGTTCCCCATGCCACATGGTGATTGATACTGGAGCGAACGTAACCATCATAAGGACGGATCTGGCCAAGAAATTAAATTTGAAGATTATCTGGACTCCGCCCTCGCTGACCCTCCAGACTGTGACAGGTGACAAGATCGAAGTGGCCGGAAAAGCGCAAGTAGAAATCACGTTTGGGAATGCCAGATACGACCATGTGGTATATGTCGCCAATATTACAGACTCTTTTATTCTCGGACTCGACTTTTTAAAATCGCACAAATTTAACTTGGACTTTAAGAATAATGAGCTTCGTTCAGACTCAGAAGAAATAGCTGCGTTCGATATTAAAAATGAAACTATTTTACCTGTTCAGCAAATAATAGCCCAGAATGATATCACTCTACCTCGCAGAACTGATTCAATAATTTCTGGAACAGTAAAAGAAAGCAATAAATTCCGTTTTGGATTAATCGAACACCCAAACAATAGTGATTCCGGCAGAGGAGTACTTGTGGGAGCAACACTTGTGGACTTGTCGAGAACAGAAATTCCAGTTAGAGTAGTAAATCTGACGGACAAGTCGAAGGTGATAAAGAAAAATGAAGTGTTGGCGACATGCACTCCTGTTACCTGCATTAATAAGAACATCAGCCAAACGACAGCTAAATCTTCCGAGTGCCTGACGAGGGAATTAATACAAGACGTGGAGTTAACGGCAGAACAGAGAAGCGCTGCGGAGAAAGTAATAGCTGAATTTGAAGACCTGTTCTCCCGAACTTCGGGTGACTTTGGCCGTACGAGCTTAACTCAACATAGGATAGATACAGGCAGCCATTCTCCCATCAAGCGACATCCTAGGCGGCTGCCGTTTGCTAAGCAAGAAGAGGTGAGCAAACTTTTAGAGGAGATGCAGCGTGATGACGTCATCGAGCCGTCGACTAGTCCCTGGGCCTCGCCAATTGTTTTGGTCCGAAAGAAGGATGGTTCCACCCGGTTCTGTGTTGACTACAGACGTCTCAATGACATTACCAAGAAAGACAGCTACCCTCTTCCCAGGATAGACGACACTTTGGACACTTTATCGGGAAACGAATGGTTTTCCACTCTGGATCTGAAAAGTGGTTACTGGCAAGTGGAAATTCATCCCGACGACCGTGAAAAGACTGCGTTCACCACGGGACAAGGATTATAGCAGTTCAAAGTTATGCCTTTTGGACTCTGCAACGCACCTGCTACATTCGAGCGACTAATGGAGACAGTGTTGAGAGGACTTTCCTACGACGCATGTCTCGTTTATTTGGACGATATCATCATCGTCGGAAGGACTTTCGAAGAGCATCTCGAGAACATTCGAAAGGTACTGCAGAAATTAAAAGAGGCAAACTTGAAACTAAGTCCATCGAAGTGCAATTTGTTTCGTCGGGAAGTACGTTACCTCGGGCACATAAGTTCCGCCCACGGAGTCCGAACCGATCCCGAAAAGACGTCCGCAGTCCAGAACTGGAGTCGTCCCGAGAATATCCATGACTTAAGAAGTTTTCTCGGTCTGTGTACTTACTATCGAAAATTCGTGAAGGGCTTTTCTCAAATTGCAAGACCTCTTCACAAATTGACCGAGACTGGACAGAAATTTCTATGGACTGAGGAATGTGAGGACGCATTCAACGAACTGAAGACGGCTTTAACATCTTCGCCGATCCTGTCGTTTCCTCACCTTGACAAGCCATTTATCCTGGACACAGACGCAAGTAAGGAGAGTGTTGGTGCAGTTTTGTCCCAGGAGATAGATGGCCAAGAACACGTCATTGCTTACTGGAGCAAATGCCTTTCAAAGGCAGAACGTAACTATTGTGTTACGAGAAAGGAACTTCTTGCTATCATTAAAGCCGTGGAGCACTTCCATCATTACCTGTACGGCCGAAAGTTCCTCCTCCGAACGGACCATGCCTCTTTAACCTGGCTTCTAAATTTCAAGAATCCAGAGGGCCAAATAGCCAGGTGGATATAGCGATTACAAGAATATGACATCGAGATACGTCATCGGAAAGGGTCATCTCATGGAAATGCAGATGCTTTGTCGAGAAGGCCCTGCATAGACAGTTGTCGCTATTGCTCCAGGGCAGAGAAAAATTACCATCTGAAACATCCCGTTGTCCACCAAGTTACATCACCGGCAATATCTCAAGATCCCTGGAGTGACGAAAATGTTCGGGCGGACCAATTAGCAGACAGCGACATCAAACCTATTGTGGACTTTATGGAAAAATCCAGCGCTAAGCCCAGTTGGCAAGAAATATCATCTTACAGTCCGGCAACAAAACAGTTCTGGGCTTTATGGGATTCGCTTCGCCTGAGGAATGGAGTCCTGTATCGTAAATGGGAGTCGGACGACGGCAAGATGCTCCAATGGCAGTTAGTACTCCCTCGTTCGAGGATTCCGAAGGTTCTAGAAGAACTTCATAATGGCTACACTGGAGGCCATTTTGGCGTAATGAAGACCCTGCAGAAAGTTCGTGAGCGCTTTTACTGGGTTAGGGCTCGAGGCGACGTCGAAAAGTGGTGTCAAGCTTGTGACGCCTGTGCCGCCCGTAAAATCCCGAAGAAACGAAGCCGTGGAAAACTACATCGTTATAATGTAGGAGCGCCTTTTGAGAGGATTGCCCTCGACATCCTGGGACCTCTTCCGCGAACTTCGGATGGCAACAAATACATCCTAGTTGTCATTGACTACTTCTCTAAATGGCCCGAAGCGTTTCCTATTCCCGATCAAGAAGCTACGACCGTAGCAGAGGTACTGGTGCAAGGATGAATTTCCAGATATGGAACCCTTCTGCAACTTCATTCCGACCAAGGAACGAACTTTACCTCTGCAGTTTTTAAAGGACTATGTCAACTTCTCGGAATAGACAAAACCCAGACTACGCCTTTACACCCACAATCCGACGGCATGGTGGAGAGGTTCAATCGCACAATTTTGAACAACCTCTCGCTCCTGGTATCTAGGAATCAAGAGGACTGGGACAAGAAACTCCCTCTCTTCCTGCTGGCCAATAGGAGTGCCGTCCATGAGACTACCGGCTTCACACCTTCCCAGATGCTGTTCGGCAGAGATCTTCGTCTTCCCGCCGATCTAGTGTTCGGCCGCCCTCCAGATGCGCCTTCATCGCCAGAGGAGTACGTGGAAAACCTTCGGGTACGGTTTGAAGATGTGCATCATTTTGCTCGGGAGCGGATCAACCTGAACACGGAAAAGATGAAGACTCGCTACGACACGAAGGCTACGGGACACGAATTCAACGCAGGTGACAAAGTTTGGCTATGGAATCCTACTCGACGGAAAGGCCTGTCTCCCAAGCTGCAATCGCCGTGGGACGGTCCTTACACAGTCCTAAACCGGCTGAATGACGTCATCGTACGGATTCGTAAGTCACCAAACTCGAAGCCAAGAGTTGTACATTACGATCGGCTAGCCATCTACCGCGGTGGTAATTAGTTATTTGACTATCAGACCATGGTCACTATGGCGTAATTCCTCTTTTCTTTCATCTCTCATTTCTTTCCTGTCTTTCCCTTCTCTTCCTCTTTCCTTTAACTCTCTTTCACTTACTACTTACGCCATGTTTAGTGTACATATTTGTAATATATTGGTTTTTATTAATGTGTATTTGTTTATTGCATTGATTACTTATTAGTGTAATTGTTTATTATGTATATTATTTATTTATTAGAGTGCATTTGCTTACTGTGTTTATTGATTATTTGCTTAAATTATGTTGTTAAGATTTGGTTAAAGGTTGGACACTGTATATTTGTGTGACCTCCTTACCGGGGATTGTACTGCCCGGGAAGGGGGTCCTTGGGAAGGGGGCAATGTTACGAATTTTCGGGGCAACTCGCTGCTCTGGGCTTAAAATGGTTTAAAATTCGTATTCTACGCTTCAAATAGATAAATTTTGCTTTTTGTTGCATCAAAATCGGCCAATTAGAACCGGAGATATGAGGTTTCGGTTTGCCATTGTTTTTCAATGGAGGTTCTAGAAAACTCGAGAAATATTAGTCCTAGAGCTTAGATCTCTTCACTTTTGAGGACTTATTTTTGGCGCCAAATTTGGCGATATTTCGCCAAAAGTCGCCAAGCTTGGCGACTTTTTGGTCATTTGGTGCGTTTTTCCCAATGGGGCCTGGAAGTTGTTTTTCCTGCATTAAAAATGCATAATAACCTAACATTTCTCTTCTATGACGTAATCAAAATTCGCGCTTTGTGTAGAAAACCCTCGAGAAATAGACTTTTCTGGAAACTTCTTGTTCCTCCTGCGTCGGCTATTTATAGAAGCGCGCGTCGCCCCGACAGTTCAGTGTTGATCAAGCTTTGAGAGAGTGAATACGCTTGCTTTGTGAAGGAAGCTGTGTTTCGCGCTGTTTGTGAAGCTTTGAATTTAAGTGCTTGTGTAAATTCTTCATCGCTGAGTCTTGAGAGACTGTTAGTGTTATTTCTCGTATATTTTCACTGAATTCTTGCCAGTGAAAGCGTTCTATTTTGTGTGAGAAATACAGCATTTGTGAGAGCTTCTGATCTAAGCGAACTGTTAAAAGCACATTACTGCTAGATTGTGCTTGTGAATTGTGTACAGCTGATTGTTCTACGAAGTTCTAGAAGCAATAAAGTTTGTGTTCCATCCTGACAAGTGACTTTTTACTTGAACTTTTTACACCAACTGGACTTTAGAACGACGAACCCCAGGAGTAGCAGAGTAATTCCGCAACACACTGGAGCCCGAGATATATGTCCGGGCTGGCAAACGACAGGTCTATGAGGGTCGTCCTGCCAGAGGGGGACATATGCGTGCCCTGCCAGGAATTCAGAAGACAGATATTATTATTTACTATCCACTGGGAGATTACCTCAGCACCCGGGGTATTCTCTGTATTTCCCCAACTACGGTGTTTTTGATCAAAGTCATCTAGGATTAAAAATGGAGCAATAATGTGCCGAAGGCAGCCCAGTAGCAAGTTTTCCAAAGCCTTCCCTTATGGGTAGACATTTACTATACCCTAGTAGCAATAATCCATCGGTCGATGAGAGGCGGGTCAGTTTAATCCGAGGAGAAGGAGCAATGGCCGATCACGGCTTTTCATCCAAAAAAGACGAAATTTCATCGGCAACTGGTAGAAAATGTACGCACGGAGAGCCATAAAGCCGATCATCGTTCCCCAATGACTCCGATGAAATAACGAAAAGAAACCGATAAACTGTTTAAAATATATTTGTTAATAAAAAATAAACTACTGGCAGCAAAATTTTCAAAAAATGTCCAAATGTCCGTTCTGTGTATTATGTTTTCGTTTTTTGGATGCTAACTATCCGTTTTTCTGAAAAAAAAGGGGGGAGGAATTCTTCCTCCACCGGGCCAGAACCCTGAGCGCATGGAGTCACATATGCAATACAAGAGCGCTACCACAAGGCCATCCAGACTTATCATGCATTAGCCAAAGATTGAAGTAGCGGTTATTTTAGTCTCAGGCAGTGGCGGATTTTGCTCTTGAGAGGCCCGAGGCGCAACTCAATTTTGAGGCCTCCTCCTCAAAAAAAAATAAAATAAATAAATCACTAACTCTAACTCCTTTACATTATTACTAATTATTTTTAAATGTTTTAATTCCTTTTATATCTAGTTTATGGCTACAAACCAGGGCCTGACTTTCACTATAACACTTTTGTGCCCAGGGCACTTTTCAGATTTTGTGTGCTTTAGCTGGCTAAATTTTTGTGCCCCTGTATATCGTGTTAAACTCAATTTTTTGGCTTATTTCTCCATGTGTGCCCAGGGTACGTGCACCAAGTGTCCGTCCGATAGTCAGGGCCTGTTACAAAAGGAGTATTAAAATTTAAAAATAATTTTTATGTTTATAGATTTGTTCATCTTAAAAAACATTTTTTATCTCAATTTTTGTACTACGTTTCACTTTTCATGATTAACACTAAATAAACATCAGCATACCTCTAAGTATAACCCAGCAACAGCAGTTTTATGTTGATTATTTTTCACTGTTACTTAATTACGTCGAATTACTTTTTGTGGACTACTGGCATATGTCTTGTTTCAGTCATGAAAATTTTGACTACTTAACAGGTACTTTTGAAGATCAAAACAAGAGAAACTTGATCAGAAACATGACTTTGACATCACAAAGTTCAGAAAAATTCTTTACTTGGATGAAATGAACCAAAATTTAACATTCCTTGAAGAACATATATTTATAAATATTTAAATATATTCATAAATTTTCCGTTTGGAACTGCAAAACTAAGCAGTTTAATAGTAAAAATAAACTTTCTGTTTAGTCTAATTTTTGTGTTTATTCAAAAACTGTCAATAAGTTTAGGACTATTTATAATGAGTAATTAAGTATGAGTAATACACACACACACACACACACACACACACACACACATTATTCTATATTTTAAATAAAATGAAAAAAACTACAAAAGAAATAAAAAAATACTTTAAGTAGTTAAAATACAAAAAATATTATTGACTTAAAAATAAATTCCACTTTATAATGGGTAAATGGGTATGCTCTAAGCTTCTGTCCTATGTTTAATATTAATGCTTAGCATTTTCATCTGTGACTATAAAATACATGCCGTATTTATAATATAGTTATCATAAATATTTTTTAGTTGGTAAAAAAAATTAAATTACTCATCATTTTTTTAAAAGTTTTTAATTAACTGTGTATGACATTCCAGTTCAAAATTTGTCTATGAATTTTAACCCACTATCATCCGATCGAGCTGAAACTTTGCACGCATGTGAAATTTCGGTGACGCTAAGTATTGCTTTCTTTAATTTTTCAATACTTTTTTTTAACTATCAAATATCTTCCCCCAATCCCTCCAAAAAAGTGTTAACGCACATGTATCAGTTCATATCTTTTTAATTATTGATCGGCAATTTTTTATCATTGCAGTCTCGGAAAGTTTCTATTCCAAAAAAAAGATAAAATCGGTTATCCCTAGCTCAAATTTTTAATTTTTAGTGATTTTTCGAAAGAAGATAAATTATTGTTTCCAATTTCTTTTACATCGTGAAAACCAACCACAATTATATATTCTAGGTATATTTGAAAATTTCACTGAATTCAGAGTGTCCTTTCCTAAATCATTTAAATGAAGATCGGCTGAAAAATATAAAATATTTAATTTTTGACAAATGTTTCAATCTCAAGCTGTAGAATAAAGCGGTTCAGGCTTTTCTCTTTTAAAATGAGAAATATTCTTATCAGACTGTACACTTTTTGATTTGGGGGGGGGCAGCAATCTATAAAGCAGGTATATTTGAATGTCCTACTGCAATACCAGCTACTGAGCCGCAATCTGATTCAGTGCGGCCCAATCAGTGGCTGAGCGCATAGCACTCTGAACTGGTAGACCGAAGGTGCCTGGTTCAAAACCAGGGCGCGTCCGCCAACCTAACCGTTAGGAATTTTCCGTGGTTTCTCCAAAACTTAGCGTAAATAGGGGTTAGAATCCCTTAGAAAGACCCCCAAGGGGAGCACCCACACCCATCCGCATAGATCCCACTTGTAGATAATTGGCCGTAATCCCCCAACACAACCCAACTAATTGATTCCGGATAGGAAAAAGGCATAGGGACCATCTGCACCTGTATTTTTTGAGATAAAATATAGTGAGCAAATTAAAACAATGCAAAAAAAATCTAGGAATTTTTCTTGGAAATAATGGACAGTTGACGGCCCTAAAATTCCAAGGAATGTTGCATGAAAATACCAGGAACTTTATTGAACAGCTCAGGAAAGATCCACTGAATTGCATATTGTTCAGTAAAGTTCTTGGTATTTTCGTGCAACTTTCTTTGGAATTTCGGACACCTCAGCTGCCTATTATTTTCAAGGAACCCTACTAGAATTTTTTTTTTAATTATTCTTTTTTTTTTACAATTCTAGTCATTTTTAAGTGAACTGCCTGTTTTTTAAGGTCGTGAGACCACTATTCGGTTAAGTGACGGGTTGAACGAAACAGTAAAGTTTTCAAAGGGAAATGTATACTTTCTGTATAGTATTTGTAAGTCTAACTTATCCTTATTTCCAAAGAACGTTTCTGGATATTTTTACAGTGAAATACGGAATTAAAGCACCAATTACTTATAAACTAAAAGTATTCGTATTAAAGTATTAGTTTAGATTATGGTCCAATGCTGTGAAGAGGAAAGGGAGTCACCAAAGAAAAGATTGTTCAAAAGCGCTTTCTACTCTAGAAGCAATCATGAAACTATGAACAAAGTTTATGTCTCTTGAACAGATATTTACATGTAGTTTTTTGTTTTCTGAAAACCGAATTTGGAGGCCCCTTAGAAATATGAGGCCCGAGGCGCGCGCCTCATGCGCCTATTGGGAAATCCGCCACTGGTCTCAGGTTGGGACTTGGGGTGAAATTTTGACTAATAGTCAAATTATTCGATTGGTAAGAAATTAATTTCACTTTTTACCAATGTATGTAGGTAGCAACAACATTCAAAATTAATAATTAAAAAACGATATTGCAAATTGTATAGGAATTTTAGTGTGATTTTAACTTTCATATTTCTTGGATACCTTTTAAAAATTAACTGATTTCTCTTCTTGCTGTTTATATTAAGGAGGTTTCAAAAGAGTTGCCCATTTTAAAGAAGTTTCCGTTATTCTTATAATGCAGCTGACGCTCAAATAGATTTTCTTTTCTTTTTTTTAACACATTTTTTAATTATTTAAATATTACAAACGATTGTATATAATAAACACTTACATTTTATTTTAAAAATATTTCTTTTCAAATTTAAATTTTGTGGGAGGGGTCAAGGGGGGATACCAGCCCCCATGCCCCGCCCCAACCCCAACATAAGAAATTTATTGAAAAAGCAATGCGATTATTTCAAGAATTGTTCAAAATTTCCCTTAGATTATGCAAAGGCACATCTAAATTATGCAATTATTTATAGGAATTTAGCAAGGGCGGGTTAAAGGGGGCGACCGCCCCCCCTAGTAAAAAGAAATTAATGTAAAAGATCCTATTTTACTTCCATAAAATGGATGAGTATGTCAATTTTCTAACTACACCGGTTAGCCAAATGACTTAAAATACATTAAGGTGTATGGATGCATTCAATTCATTGAAAGTCTGTGGTCAATTACTACTTTAGTTATTCCCAAAATCTCGCAAACTATCTGAAGCTTGTCGCTTTTGGTGAAATATCGCCAAATAAAGTGTCAGAAAGAAATCTTTCAAATTGAACTCAGCTTGGCGATATCGAAGTATTTCGCTAGAAATCGCTAAACTTTAGTATTACTGCAGTATTTTATCTCTTTCAAACAAAATTAGTTTAGATGAAGTGCGCTGAAAATATTTTTGATTTAATAGATGTGCAAAGAAGTCATGCGTTGTCCACATCAGATTTTTTAAAAGGGTAATCAGATCACACGTTTAACTTCTTTTCAAACTTTAATAGGCGTATCCTGAATTACCAGTAAGACAGCCGACTAGGGCAATCCTTAAAGGAGGAACTATTCAAATAGAATTTAGATTTACAAGAGCATTTTGATAGATAAAACTTGAAAACGGGTTCCCCCTTTAACTACCACAGTTCAAAGTAATGATCGACTGAATTTTATTATTATTTTGACATCTTCGATATACCACTGAAGCATCATTGATTAAAATCAGAGTTTGTATTTTTGTCTATGCATTTAATAAGAAAAATGTTATTAGTTAACTTTATAGTTATTAGCAAAAATCTGACTAACGCAAACTACTGTAAAATCTAGTTTCTATGAGAAAGGGTACGTGATTTGAAAAAATAGTTATAATTGTGAACTACTTAGAGATTGCGTACATTTTTCCTAATTCATTCAAACTCAACTACTGCGATGGTATGAACAGTAAAACGTAGAGTAGTAAAATCTTAAAAATATGAGGGAAGAATTATATAAATAGAAAGAAAAAAAAACAACAAAATATACATGAAAGTATAGCGTAAGGGATTTATTGTTATTAATACATTGTGCTGTTATAAAGCTTAGTATTTGCTATGGAATTATACATCTGTAGAATCGGTGTGTGACTTTTAAGTAAAAGAAAGATTGTTCTATAGTTTAAACTTTCTAAAGTTCTTGCCTTTTCATTTGCAGTGCACCAGTTCTCTAAACTACACTTTAGTGAGAGCTCCGTAGAATGTGCCTTCGTATTTCTGAAACTTGAAAACTTTTCATAGGAGTTGCTCCGTTCAGTAGAGTAGCAGTTCTTTGCTTTTCCAATTAAATTATATATCACTAGGCTTGGATGACTGTTTTTTTTTCCCTGATGAAAGAGTGTTCAAAAGTTTTCTTAATAGGTGGTCTTCTCTTCTGATATAATGTATCTAACTTTTAAGAGTTTTTTTACTGTTCTTGTGTTCAATTGCTAAGTGAACAAAACTGGCTGGAAAAAACTGCAGGAATTATCATTGGCATAACCATAAATGGTAGCTTGTGTGCTTTGTATTAGTTTTCAATATCTGCGACTAGACAGTTGTAGAAGATTCCTGTGGAATTGGTAGACATGCTGATGATGGAGGCTTTCGATGTGAACTGGAGCTATGGTGATAAAAGCTTCCCATGGAATTGGTAGACATACCGGTAACAGAGGCTTTTGATGAAAACTGTAGCTATGCTTGTGGTAAAAGCTTCCTATAGAATTTGTAGATATGCTGGTGATGGAGACTTTCGATATAAACTATTCGTTTTGGTGGTAATGAAGGCTTCCTATGGAATTTGCTATTCTGGCAAAGAGTGACTGACGCAGTCAGCCAGAAAACGCTCCAGAAGATCCCCGGGGTAAAGTACTGGAAGTGGAGCGATGGACACCCACCGAGGAGGCTTTGGAGGGGCAGGTGCCCGCGGAACTACTCTTGGCAAAGAGTGACTGACGCAGTCAGCCAGAAAACGCTCCAGAAGATCCCCGGGGTAAAGTACTGGCAATGGAGCGATGGACACTCACCGAGGAGGTTTTGGAGGCGCAGGTGCCCGCTCCGGAGCTGTTACGTAAGAGTCCAGTCCTGAGCTAGCCACACTAAAATAATCCTCAGCAGACGACATTCTGCTTAGCTCGGATAAAGTTCAGAAGTACAGTCAAAATAATTAGTCGGGGAAAACGGTACGGTGAGAGCAGTTACTTTGTATAACAAAATCAGCAGTTGATGTTTGAAGTTTAAAAGTAAGCGCAAAATAGTAGTTTATGCGTAAAAACAATAAGTCGTAGAAAATATAGGAAGTGAGTAGTTACACACTAGCAACTTTTCACATAAAAAGTCGAGGAAATCGCAGGTTTTATTCACAAATGATCGCCTTTCCAACTCACACTTTATAAAGCTTCGATAGAAATGATTTGTATTTTTGATTGTTGCAAATTTTTGGGGTTCGCAATAATATATCATAATCAGGTTTCTAACAATGGTAACACCAGTTCCCAGTTTTCTTAACAATATCAAATTCTACATTAAAACAATGTGTTAGGTTATTGTTTCAGTTCCATTTTTTCGTTGTACAAGCATATGTTTTTGAACAGCTAATTGAGCGTTAGACTGTATTTTTGATACGTGACATTATTGTAAGAAGTACAAGTAGGGGCGTAGCCAGAAATTTTTCAGGGGGGGGGGGTTACGACTACTGCAACTCACATATATGCATACATGTGTGTGATAAGGGAGAGAAGAATATACATTTTGTATGGCAAAAAAGAAACTTATGGGGGGGGTGTTATGACCCCCTAACCCCGCTCCCCCTGGCTACGCCCCTGGTATTTTTGAAAATATTGTACCGTGTGTTCTAGTGGTACAATACTCCCCCGTCATAACATATACTATTTGTTAACCCCTTGAATAAAATGTTGCCTTTAAAATATATCTCTCTGTAGTAAGATTTTGACCGAAATATTTATTTTGAATATCCCCGATTCCATTTTTAAGTATTTAGTGTATGTCTGTGAGCAGGTATGGATGTAACATCCGTTTTGACAACCCGTGAATCCATTTTGATTTGCTTTTGCATGGTATCTGTGTGTACATACAGGGGCGGATCCAGAAAAACCATCTGGGGGGGGGTGACTCCGTTTTTCATTAGGATGATACATTGATTTCCCAATACTGTTCCTTCCAGTATATAACTAGACTTGGTATATCACAACTAAATAAGTATGTTGTCTGATGCCAGGCCCGTCGAGTGAAAACTCGGGTTTGGGGTGGTGGTGTCAGAGCTGTCGGGCCCCCTATACTGATCAAGTTAAGGCCGATTCTGATAAGGCATGTTTTCTGTGCGTTTCAATTGATGACGGGACTGATACGGGGGAAGAAATGTTTCGTTGCTCTCTCCATTGTGTGGGGGGACGGCATTTGCAGTTTAACAGATTAATCTTTTGTTGGTAGATCCCTACTGGTAATAAAAATATCTTGTAAACTTCGCCAGAAGAATGTGGCCTTTCTCCCTGTAGTGACGACAAGACGTGGTATATCAGCAACGGCCTTTATTCATGTTGTTCTCGGGCCCTCCCCATCAACATTTTAGTGTGTACAGAGAAAAATTACTGAACCCAATTCACAGCTACCGAGCAATATACAGTGCTCGCAGCATACATTTTTCGAATTTTAGGATTGCAATAGGTTTTCCAGATTAAGTATTTCCCATCCTTTTTGTGTGAGGACTGTAGTAAACCAACCTCAATTGCTATTTACAACTACCACTATTACCTGCTATTTACAACTTCAGCTTTCTTTTTAAAACCAGATTACCTATACACTGCCAGACACTCGCTTTGTCTGATATCTTAGAATATATTTTACTTTTATAAAGAGGATTTGTAACCCATACGTATGGGTGGTGTGGACAACTTATGAGAGCACTCAAAAGAATGAAAGCTGTACAAATTGGAGAATGTTGGATTGTTCGTCAAGGCTTCAGCATCATTTAAGACCGCTGCGTCTAACGTGACTGTAGGATAAGAGGGCATTCTCGTCACGAATTTTACGACTTTTTAATGACCATTCGGGGTCCACCGACAAAAAAATTTCTGCCCTAAACCGCAAACCCCGTCAGCTATACAATGGAAAGAGCAACGGAAGATTTTTCCCCCGTATCAGTGTTCCGTCGTCCATTCAAATACAGTGGAACCTGCTAAAGTGACTACCTTGGTAAAGAGATCGCCTATCTATAGTGACTACTTTTATGCAATTTAGCTTTACAACCATCACACTTTATCACCTTTGTAAGGTGACGAGTTTTGTTCTTCCCAAGGGTAGTCCCATTAGACAGGTTCCACTTTACATATAAAACTGAGGAACTGTGCTCCAGTCTTTACTGTGGCGATGGCGAGTCAATAAAATTTGCCCCTCCTTCTGTTTTAAAATAAAAGCTGTATCTTATTTTTGTAAATAGAGAAATTATGTTTACCCCAGAGAAGGATTCAACTAGTATTGGGCAGTGCCACGCCGACTATGGCCAGTGCCTGTGTGCGAAACAAATGAGGTGCCTCTCAGGGTTTACTACCTGCCCACCTACTCCCCCCCCAACTTTTGAACTTTATTTTTAATATTGTTTGATCGTAAACAGTGTAATTATTAGTTAGATACTAAAGAAAAATAAATAGTCTGCCAAAATAATGAAGTTAATAACCTGCTCTTTCAACAGACATATTTAATTTGCAGAAGGGCTTGAAATAAATCTCGGCAACTACTACAAAGGAAGTGACACTAGCCAAACAGCCTCGATGTTCAGCAGCTCTCACCACAAGTTTAGCTGCGAGTGTTTAAAGCTTTTTGAGCGTTTCTTTGAATCTCACGTATTTTAAGGTTACATATGAAATTGCAGAATGATTACAAAAAAAGTGAAGGGCTTTTTTTTCTGTTTGTTTGTCTCAATGCATTATTGATTTAATTTTGTGAAAGTTAGCGAAAGAACTGCAACTGCTATTTACTGCTATTACGAAAGTTTGAGATTTTGCAGTGACTGGAATAGTTTTTTATGCCAGCTTTAAAGTCTTATTTCGAGCCCCGATTCGCAGTATACTACTTTTTATTAAAATATAACGAATGCACTTAGTATCCATGTTAGAATCAGGCTTATATATATGTTCTTTTAATTCTCCTTTTTTGGGAGGGGGGGGGGTAGAGGCAATTGCCCCCCCTTTTCTTTAGTAAGTTATGCCTACATATTATTATATTCTTAGTCAACCATTTTGAACGTATATTTTCTCTAGTAAAAATATTGCACCCCCCCTTGAAGAATTTCTGGATCTGCCCTTGTATATTGGTCATTTGGTGGGATGAATGTCTTACTTACCTTAGCGTAGTTGCCTGTCTTAGAGAATTTAGCTGAATCCTTTGTTGGGCCTCAGCAAAAAAATGCAAACTTGATGTACTCATACTGCAACTGTTCTGATAAAGAGGATTGATCCTGTAAGAAATATTGTGGATCCACCTGCATTTCTTGAACTTGAAATGACGAACGGGTGCATGGGACACATCAGAACTCCACTATTCCATGCCCGTAACCACATGCACCCTTTTAAACTACCGAAAACCAAAAAATAACAGAAACGACTTACCTAGCCAAAACCACTCTTTGCACAAAACAACCCACTCCTTACTATAATAGTCACTACAAACTTACGAACAAAAATTCCACTCAACTACCCAGATGCTACTATAATTGATTTAGTGGTAGCCCACAAAACAGAAAGGAAAATAAAATAAAAAACTCTCAAAAAACTAACACAAAAAGGAACTTTTATCGCTATTAGGCTTTATTAAAGCCTTCAAACACAATCTCACCTGCTAACAGATTTTTTATACACCAAAATCTTTTTGTTTCTTTTCATAACATGTATTTCAGATTTGTGTGCTTGGCCTGAAGCCTGCTTATAAATCCACATCAGAAGGACAACACAAGCTGGGGGCTGCCCTCCATAGGGGTCTTTCTAAGGGGTCCTAACCCGTATTTATGCTAAGTTTCGGAGAAAACAATGGAAAACTCTCAAAGGTTAAGTCGGCAGACGCGACCTGGTTTCGAACCAAGCACCTTCCGTCTACCATTTTGAATGACTTAACCACTCTGCCATGGTGGGGCGCATTGCCTGATTTGGCATGGATTTCCCCAAATTCCCGCTTGCATCCAGGCATAAAGCAATTGCCAACAATGAAATAAAAGTTTACACATATTGCAGAAATGTTATTTTCTCCAACAAAACTGATTATGAATTAAATCTGATAAAACCATCTTTGACTTTTATTAACAGGCATGAAAACACCTGAAGAGCAAAAAAGAGGAAATACACGTGGACATATTTTCCAGCAAAAAATTGAAAAATTTACGTGCACGTATTTTCAGGCATATATAACAAGGTTGATAATCAGGGGCGTAGCCAGGGGGGGGGATATCGGGATATATCCCCCCCCCCGAAATGTTTGGATTAGTGATGAAATTCCATCTATTTATACACATATAAGTTCATATCTCCCCCCGAAAAATTTTCCTGGCTACGCGCCTGTTGATAATGCAAAAACATGGAACTGGGGAATAATGTGTGAGCTTAAATTCAACCACTGTTAAACTAAATGGTGTACTAAACAATTTCTACCATTTAAATTTCAACCACAAACAAATTGACTGTGATCCTGAAGAAAATAATTATGCACTGTAAATGTTTAATAATCAGTTTTAGATATACAATATTTATTAAAAGAAAACAGGCTATAATTATTTAAAATAATTATCTTAAACAATATCGTAAAATCCTAGATCAAAACAAATCATAAGTCTCACATCCAAATTTCAGATTATTTTTTTGATATGAAAATAAAATAAAAAATTGATTCTCAAAAATTTTTAAGACCCATCTTTTTTTTTTTTTTTAATTTTGATCAGAAATGGAATGAAAAATTATACATATGGCATTGGCATTTTCTAAAATAAGCATTCAAATGATAGAATAAAAGTGAAGTTTTCTTGTTTTATTGGAAAAAGAATAATTCTTTAATAAATGTCTAAATATTTTCTCAGGTAAAATTTTAGAATCTTAGCAGTCTTGCAGCACATCAGCACACAGAAGTGGAACTTATGACAGGGACATATGTTCTGCTCCTTCCTATATTAGCTGCAAAATACCAACTCACAAGATTATGCTTTTTAAAATTAACTGTAAAAATAATTACCAAAGAAAAACCTGCACATGAGAATAAAACGAAATAGCGATTTTCCTGATTTTAAAATTGAAGTGAAAATGTTTCAGAAATCAATAAACATATTATGGGGAAAATAATACTTTTCTGTTGAGTTACTAAAATGCCTTAAATTTTAATTTAACAATAGAGTATTAAAAACTCTGTTTTACATCTTGTTTTTAAAATTATTCATTTACCAAAAGGCTGCAAATAGATTGAAGTTCAGTTGGCAAATATGGAACCCGGAGATCGGGGATAGTTAGTTACCATAATTTCGCTAGTATAGTCCGCGGACTATGCATGTCAAAAAGGGATTTTTTTCCAGGACACGGACTATCTGGCTGAAATAAATTTCTTTTGCAAAAAAATTTAGTATATTGATCTTGCTTTTTGATCTGTAGTTAGCGCGCAAGCTCCAGTGAAGCCGATGCTAACAAATTTATTTCTGTAGAAAATAAAGCACATAGATGCACTTGAAGTGACGGCACGTCGGCATGCAGGGAGCATTTGAATTCCCCCCCCCCCCATTATGTCATTTAAAGCATCGACGTAGTTACAGGTGCGGACAAGCTTCGTGAAACCATTTTAGAAATATTTCCGTCCGATATGCAGAAGAACCAAATTTTGAATGTGCTTTAAAAAAAAAAAATAATAATTTATGTAATACGGGGGAAAACGGGCCTTCACAAACCGAGGTACCGACGCCGCGTCAACATCGAGAAGGTTGTTATTGTTTTGTCTTCACTCAGCGAGCTGGCTAATAAAGCAAGAGAGCGAATTCTGCTGAGACGTTAAAACATGACTTGTGTCGCCTAGTCGCCTCAATTTCTTTCTTTTTTTTCCAATTGCGAACGCGAATTTTTAATAAAGAGCATTTTTAAATTTCATATTTCGTTAACTTTTAACCCAGAGAGAGTATCAATTAAATGTTGTTTAAAATTAAGTATTATGTGGATTGACCCATGAAAATTAGTAATGATCTTTTCTTTTCTTTTTTTTTTTTTTTTTTGCTTGGTTATGTACATTTTCATAAATGATTAATAAAAGTAATCTTTTTATTTATTTAAGGAGGCGATACGTCTTGCCTAAGGACAGATTAATGCAATTTTATGGTCGGTTAGTTGAAATTTGTCTAGTTTATGGAAGTAAAATAGAATTTCTTTTTCCTGTAGCGGAGGAGTAATCGCTCCCCCCCCCCCAATCCCTTTAATCCGTCCGTGGTCTTACCATTAGTTAACTTTTCACGAAGTTACGGTACATATTTTTAGTAAAATCCGCGTAACTGTTTAAAAAAAAAAAAAAAAAAAAAAAAACTGAAAATTTTGGTTTTCTTTTTCTTACGGATTTCTTAACATTAACTCACATTTTAAAAAAGCGTTATTCTTTTATTCAGCATAAAATTAAGACGTGTACGTTTTAATAGCTATAAATATCGAAGTATTTATTTATTGGAATTATTATTAATAATTTATTTATTTAAGAAAAGTATATTTAAACTACCATAAATTATTTTACTTCCTTTGCATGTTGAAGACCTAAAGGAATACGACAAGATTTATATTTTAAATACCATTACTAAAAGCTGCACTTTTATACAAGTTTTATTTGTCGTGTAGACCGTCAGTTTGCTTTATTTAAACAAAAATTCCAGTTTAGCATGCATAAAATGTCTGGAAGTTCTCGTTCGGCCGACGATTTTTCCAAAACCAAGCAAATTTTTGGATCCGAAAATGACCACAAACATTTCGTTTTCAATCCACGTTTTCTAATATATTCGATAAATCTGCCATTTTCTCAATAATCCACAATAGAAGTATCAGTTAAGCTGGTACGTGTCCGTGAAAAAAATTTATAGATTCATCAAGTGCGCAAAACAGCAATAAAAACACGTCGCGAGTAACAATAGCTCACCGACAACGGTTTTCCAGTGGCGAAAGGTCTCGATAGATAATTATTGTTGTGTAGTAGTTCGCCAAGTACATAATTATGTATCAGATGCCTTTCGAAACATCGAAGATCTAAAATAAGAATTTGCCCCTCTGAACTAAGTTTTGAATTTACCAACTCAGGAAATCAGTAACATTGCACTCTAGCTGACTTTAGTCTAGGCGCAGTGCGAGATGCAGTGAAAACGTACATCCCAGGCGCGCATTATCGTCCTCTTGTTACTCTGCTATGTCCGCTATGTTTTGCTTTAGGTTCGGTAATCACTGTTTTTTTTTTTTTTTTTTTTTGAAAAAGCGGAAAGGTTTTAAAACATTTTCGGAAAGCGGAGGTCTTCCAAAAAAAAAAAAAAACAAAAAAAGCGGAAATCCGCCGAAAAGCGGAAGATTTTCATGCCTGTATTAAGGTCTGTAAAACTCTCATATCGTGCTCATTTTCTATGTTGATAGGCTGATGTTTAAGGAATTGGAATCATGTCAGGAATCACTTGGTATGATTCGCAAAATGAAACTCATTCAATTCACCGTTGTTTACTCAATATGAGAGTCACAAGCATTTTTGTTTTTGAAATTCTAAACAAAACTCTTTGAGATCGCAGTCAGAAACCTCAAGAAAAGCTTTCAATTCCAACAACAATAAACAAGATATGTTGTTCTTTGCTTACATCTAATGGGTTGTGATTTTTGATGCAAGTTCTATCAGGTATAAGGCTTTGTATATATGGACTACATTTTATTTCCTTGCATTTAAGTTAACGAGGAATTCAGCTGCTAAGTCTTTCTCGACCTACAGCCAAAAGATGGCGGATAAATGTTTGAATTAGACAAAATGATTGCACCAGAGTGTGTTCGTGGCATCACATTTGGCTTGTTTCATTTGAATAAGAAACTTTTGCTTTCATTCAAAGTTTTCCCCACTCACGGTAAATCTGGAGATTAGCAGTTGCCAGATAGGTCAGTGGCAACTGTAGAATGACTCCTGGCAACTATAAAACGGTCTATAAATTAACAAAAAACTTGGTAAAATAACACCTTAAAGTTTATTTCAATGTCCAGACGGCTGTTTCAAGGAATAACTTTTTTGCCCTTTCTCAGTGACAATCACCTGAAGATAGGAATGGGGGATTGAAAAGAAAGCAAACAGAGGAATTGCCTCTGTTTACTTTCTTTTCAGTTCCCCGTTCCTATCTTCAGGTGATTGTCATTGAGAAAGGGTAAGAAAGTTTTTGCTCGAAACAGCTGTCTGGCTGTTGAAGTAAACTTTATGGTGCTATTTTACAAAGTTTTTATTATTTTATGTTTTAAACACCAGTTATTTTGAGTGATTTTATTATTATAAAATGGTCTGTCTAACGCCAAAATATGTAATCTACCTGCCCAATTGACTTTTTTGTAAGCTAGAGCACAATACTGGGATGAACTGAAAGCAGAACAAGTCCAAATTGACACAGAACAATATTGGGCGGATGAAGAAATGAGGGGGTGAACAGGGAAGCAATACAAATAAAATTTGGATTCGTTTTGTGTCTTTTTTACAAAAATGAAATTGTCGAATGCGAGATTGCTACCGTTCATCATCAGTAGGAGGGGGAAAACGCTTGCCTTTGATGTATGCTTTTACTGCATCACACACCTGGATGGTGCGCGTTAAGACTGATTTCGTCTGTAAGGAAATTCAAACCTTAGCCAAGAGAGGCAAATTTTTATTCTAGATTCTCAAAATTTTCAAAGACATATGTGATATAAACAGGGTTTTAAAAATCCCAACCCAGGTGAGTTTTATTAAGATTTTTTATAGTATAACACTTTTTGGATTTAAATTTTATAGTTCTATTTCAAAAGAGAACAATTTCAGTCACTTTAATGTAGTACCCTCTTTTTCTGCAGGCATTCCTAAAAAGGCTCCTATTTTGTTTAATGACCATAGAAAAAAGTATATTATTGTTCACTTAGAAAAACGTTGTTTTTGATTGGTTGTTTTCTATTACTTTTTAATATATGAATTAATTTTTTTTTACCTTCATGTTTTTTAATCATAGTTATATTTTCTAGTTAGAATAAAAGTCAGTAAATCCTTTGCAGGCCAACTTACTACAGAACTACTATTTATTTAATAACTTTCTTTATAGTTATTCATTTTTGCTTTAAATGTATATATTTCTTTTTACTTTAAAAAAAATCTAGAAATAATATGTCTGATATTACATCCCACATAAATAATGCATAATGTTTTATATTTCTCAGTACTAAAGTAATGCAGCAACTAATACAATACAGGATGGTTTCCTGAATCTGAATTCATTCTTGAGATGCATGCTTGTGAGTTGTAAGAAATATCCCATTCTTCTCTTATCTGGGAAAGAACTATTTTTTGTCATTGTACTGATAACTACATATTTTATTTGAAAACTTATTTATTAAAGAGATTAAGTTACTGCCTGCACTCTACACCTGTTCCCTTCAAGATATTGATCAAGATAATTATCAGCTCAAGGTATTATTAAAAAAGTTATTGTTCTTTATGTTGAAGTTGGAAAAATAATTATATAAAATTAAACTGCTATAATATAATGCAATAAGTTATGTTGGTAATATTATGTATATTTAATGTCAAATAACAAATGATTTAAATGAGAGAAAGGATACATTTTGATGTTTAATAAAACCCCCAAAAAAACATTTCAGTGTGGGTTTTATTGGGTTTATGGGCGGGTCTGAAACCCTTGATATAAATATTTATTTGGCAAACTACAACACAATAATTTTAGAGACCTTTCGTCACTAGAAAAGTCGTTATCCACATGCATTATGCGAGCTACTGTTGGTTCTGATATGTTGTATTGGTATTTTGTGCATTCCATGAACATATATATTTTTTCCGTGGACACGTCGCAGCTTATCAGGCCCTCATATTATGGATTATTTCTAAGCATGATGCATACATTTTGAGAATATTGCTGATGATACCAAATATTAAGATTTTTTTTCCCCCCAAATGGGCGGGCACTTGCTCATCAACATTTTGCCACTACTAGGGACCGTATTGCAGCATAGTGATATGATTGAGTCACACGAAAAAGGAAATTCAGAGAGGAAGTTGGCATTTACTTTTGGAAATGGAAAAACCCAAAAAGCATATTTTAAAGAAATTGAGAATTTACTATGGCAAATTCAGAATAAATGAACAATATCAGGATAAATGCTCTTTTGCCAGATGTAAAAAACAAAGTAGAGGGAGAAGCATTCTGAGACAGTAAAAAGAATTAAAATATTCTGAATGTTTTATTAAAATGTAAAAATATGTTAGTATACCATATATCCTGCTGTATAACACACATCAGTAAATTAAGGCTATGTCAAGCAATGTATTTGATATATTCAGTGTATAACATGCACACGAAAGAACGAAGTAATTTTTTGAAGCTGAAAGTGCATGCTATATGTCAAGATATACAGTAATCCAAATTTTCGATTATCGACCTAAAAAACAGAGCAGATTGAAACGAATCAATATATATGTAATTTATGTCGGTTAAGACATAAACATTACCAGTATAAACACTCGCAATATGGCTTCTAAAAAGTAAACAAAAACGGTTTGGTTACGCTTTAGTACGCAATAAAGCTTTAGTTTTTTGCCTTCTCAAAATGTGGCCTTTTTAAGTACTTGGGTACACTTTTCTAAAAATCTGTTTCAGGTAAATCGTTGAAACTTTCCAAAATTGTTTAACTTGTTTCTTTAAAAATAACATTAGAGATTGGAATAAAAAATAATGATTGTTTTTTGTTTCTTTAATTTTAGAGATTTTTAATATTTTTTTTAGTAAAATATTTTTAATTTTATTACTTTTAGTCAAAATGATAATCGCTTCTTATAACTTTCAGGTAGTATACTTTCTGATAGCATAACAAATTTAAGGTGATAAACTCAATAGTTTTCCTAAAGCATGTATCAAACTTACATACTGTTCACAAAATTTTTGTAGAGGTATGTAAAACGTTAATTAGTTCTTAAAAAACTAATTTATGAATCAAATGAATTCTTGCTGCGATGTTCCACGTGTCATTAAAAATACAACTAAAGCAGTACAAGTGTTTCTATTAAAATAAATTTATTTAAATTTATGATATGTACATCTTTTCATTTTTTTACAAAACTGTGCAAGACAGAATTTTAAAATACAAAATATTATATATATATATATATATATATATAGTTCTTTCCTGTTATTTTAACTGGAAAAATAGCTTTTCTTTAAGAATAGAATATTTTTTATTTCTTAGATACTTCAGAAGACAATTCAGGTAAACACAGATATTCTTCCACTTGAATTACAACCAGCAAATGCTGATCGGAAAGGGTGGAAAACATTAACAGAAGTAATTGCAGTCAAATTTTCACTTGTCAGTTCATGATAAATATTCATATTGCTATCAAATACTTGAGCTCTTCGGGGATGAGTCATATTTCCAACAACAAATGTGTCATCTGAGTTAGGCAGCCATGTGGCTCGAAATATACTTAACCATCTTCCTGTTTGGTTATCATGCCTGTAAGGTTGAAAATAAATTAATAATAATCATGCAAAAAAATTTTAAACTTTTCAACAGCTATCATTTTTAAATAATGCATAAAATATTCCTCCCATCCCCGTTGTAAAACCATGGAATACAAATTAATTTTATAGGTCAAATTAAAAGTTTAATAATTCTAATACACTGCTACTAAGTTCTTTCATGTTGTTTTAAATAGATAGAAGTAGCTTTTTTTTTTTTTTTTAAAATAAACAAACTAGGGGCCATGGCTTCTAGACTCGCTAAGCTCGCTTTTTGTATGAGGCATTCATCCCCTAATAAGGCTTATTCGTAAAAAAAGGCATAATTTCAACAAACAAAACCCAAAAGTTGGATCAGATAGAATGTTACCGAGCTACACATTGCTCAGTTCTTGCATAACCTTTGAACATAAAAATTTTAACTTTGCACTATTTTTAATTATGTGAAACCCATGGAACACTTTGCGTATCAGCCAATTATGGCGATTTTTCATAATTAGGTGACCTGCGTGTATATATCTATATATAAGAGGAAAGTCTGTTTGTTTGTTTGCTATACGCTTCCAGACAGTTCGACGGATCTGGACCAAATTTGGGACACTGACTAAATAGGACAAGAGAAAGCTAATGTCGTAAAAATGAAATTAATCGGATTAATAGTTTTTGAGTTATTTTGTACAATTTTCAGCCACTTTTTCCTCATCCGAAGCGTAGAGTGAATACAGGGGGAAAACGTAATTTCTCAGGGGTTTTTCATTCTCAAGGTCAGCACGTTGCCATACCAACTAAGTGTAAGCGACAGGCCGGGGTCTCCGGGAGAGAAATAAAGCTTTTTCATGAAGGGTCTGGGTGGTGGACTTCATGACGTCAAAGTAAAGGATGGGATTCTCCACGTTTTGTATTGAATCGTATGGGAAGTTCAGTTAATTAAATGCTAAAAATCGCGGTATTTTCATTAGACATAGTCCAATCAAATTATGCTATTTGTTTCAAAATGCTACATTCATGAAAATATATTGTGTTTATTAAATTTACTTACGAATATACGTATAATAAACAAGCTTGAAATGAAAGACTTTTAAAGAAAATTTTGAGTTTTATTGAGTTATAAGCAACTGAACAGTGCTTATACCATTTATGTGATTATTTTTATTAGTAATTTTTTGAATAAAAGCTCTTTAAACATTTATATGACACTGTACAAATAACTCTGTGATTATTTGCAATCTTTATTGATTCTACGTTATTTTAACACAATTTATATCTATTTTCTTTGTGTTTTTAATTAATGCATATAATTGCACTTTTTACTGAAAATTAATAGTTGAAATATTTATACTAATTACTAATCTATATATATATAAAAGAGGAAAGTCTGTTCGCTATACGCGTCCAGACCGTTCGACGGATCTGGACCAAATTTGGCACACTGACTAAATAGGACAAGAGAAAACTAATGCTGTAAAAATGTAATTAATCGGATTAATAGTTTTTGAGTTATTTTATGTTTTGTAAGGTTTTTGGCTATTTTTCTGGCATTTTACTTTATCATGAGCTAAATTTTTGTCCGAACACTATACTTTTTATATCATAGGAAACTACAGAGTTTTCTTTTTCAAATAAAATTTGTTACAAAATCTTACTTACATTTGCCGATTTTTGGGAATTTTTTAAAGGAAATCCTGTTTCGAAGAAAATGTACTGCTTTTAAAAATATGCTATTTTTAAACTGTCACATCGGAAAACTTAACGGGCAAAAACTTTCCATCTTTTTACCGCAGATTAAACATTTTTCCGTTGGTACGTATGTATTAGTGATAAAAGACTACATATTAGAACTCAGATAGGTAGAATGGGAGAAGCCTAGCCACGACAAGTTCCTGGTAACTCGGTTCGTTGGCAAGCCCTCTGTTAATTTTTTTTTCTTTGCAGTGGGAGGATTCTCATTCCAGCCTACTCACGTCCAATTTCCGGTAACCTCTGCAAGGCCGTAGCCAAGGGGGGGTTTTGGGGGTTCAAACCCCCCCCCGAAATTTTCAGTCACATAACTTACTGTTCGTAGAAAAAAAATTATCCCTTGTATCGCCAACTACAATTATTGCACTTCAGTTCATTCAAACCGCATGTAATTTTTTACTTGTGTTTCTCTGAGGATCGCAAAGTGATAACTTTCACTTAAATATGCTACTCTTTTCTCTGTACGTTATATGCATACCTGTCTTCTGAGTATGGCCAAAAGGAAATGCAATTTCCGTGGCACTTGCAAGCAGAATTTCTCATTCTCATCAAATAATTCTTTAAATAAACAGTGTTTAATGTATCATAGTAGTAGGAACATGGGCGCCCATAAGGGGGGGCAAGGTAGGGCACTTGCTCCCCCCTAGAGTTTTAGATTAATGTCTCAAGATGTTAAAAAATAGCAAAACCAGCACTAAATTTGTTAAAAGTTTGAAATTTGCCCCCCTCTAGAAAAAGTTTTTGGAGTTTGCCCCCCCTAGAAAAATTCCTATGGGCGCCCATGAGTAGGAATTTGTGAAGGTGGTAGCAAAAATGTGCCCTAAGTACACTATGTACGGCTGCTTTATTTACACAATTTTACACAGTATTTACATTTCCCATAATTAGAATGCAGTATGATCGGAGCAAAAGCTCACATTCGTCTCAATGCTTCTCCACATTGGTTCTCTCTCTTCTTCTTTCACCCCCCCCCCCTTACACGTAGAGAGAGACAAAAAAGAAATATCGTAACTAAAAAAATTTCTCTTTCCACAAAAAATAGTGAGTCATCTCTCGATTCCATCGGAGATCGAAACACGAAACAGTTTCACAGTATCGTGTTTATGACCTCTATAAATAAAAAAGTCAGAGTGATAAGTTTGTGATTTTTGGAGTTTGGGACATGTAGGCTCCAGTCTCGACCCATGTGGACCGGGAGGGAGATCCTACGTTGCATTATTCACGTAACCAGTCCGCTACTCCTTAGAATAAAAAGAGAGTGACACTGCGGACAGCAGGAGTAAAAAAAAAAAAAAAAAAAAAAACATCCGCTGCCTGGCTAGTGTCGCCCCTCTCGAGTCAGCGCCCTAGGCAGTCGCCTAGTTTTCCTATATGGTCCAGCCGTCCCTCCTCTGTCACACAGTGCTTGTCATTCTTTAAAGGCTGCACTGACACAGAGGTTCGCTACGCCGGCCGATAGGATATTGCTTACATAGCACTGTTTCAATTTGGATGCATTATTTTCGCGTTTTAAATAAAAATGAAAAAACACAAAGCTGGAGATCATACTTTGTTTAATTTTAATTTCAGTGTGCTGAAAAAAGTACCATATTAAAACATAAAACTTGAAACCCCTCCCGAAAAATTTTCCTGGCTACGGCCTTGAACCTCTGTATGCTAGCAGATGCCATATTCATTTCTTTTTTGTTGCAGTGGGAAGTCCCATGTTCTTTTTTTTATTGCTGCAGCAGGAGGATTCACATATCTTGTCTTTATAATCTCATACTGACGACTGGGTTCTATTTGTTTTTAGTAGTTGCGTATTTATTAGCAATAAATAACATTTAGAACACAGACAGGCAGAAGAGGAGAAGCCTAGCTATGTCCAATCCCCGGTAGCCTCTATGCTATCAGGTGCTTTGTTCTTTTTTTTTTTTTTTTTTTTCCCTATTTTGCAGTGGGAAGTCCCATGTCTTTTTTTATCATTGCAGCGGGAGGATTCCAGCATAGCCACGTGCAATTCCTAGCAACATCTGTATTTTATCAGGTGACGTGTTCATTTTTTTTTTTCATTGCAGCGGGAGGATTCACATTCCTTCCCGTTACAATCTATATTTAAGGTAAATGGGCATTCCTCTTCCATTGCACGGGCAACGCTTCTAGTATATATATATAGTTAGTAATTAGCTCTAAAAACACAGTACTTCATATGTTTTCTTTGATAAAAACTATGGAACAACTAGGATAACTTACTACCAATGGCGACTTTTCATTATTTGGTGATTTACAGATGCTTACAACCTATAATTACTGCTCATGTAAGGTTCACGGAAAACCATTATCCATATTTTCATATACATAATCCTTTGCAGATTGGCATACTTAGCACCACGAGTTATATTTGGATCCCCCTCCCAAGTTGTAATTTTTTAAAAATATAATTGTACTTAAGTATTTTTTCACTTGTTCACTTCTTTTTTCTTAAATAAATGTGTGCTTACCTTAAACAATTAATTAATACTGTTCATATATTTCGATTTATTTTACCGGTTCTATCTGTTCTGGAAATTTGCAAACGGGGACTATGACAATTCATAAGATTGCGGTTTGAAGCAGACACCTGCACTTGTTTGTTTTTGCGAAGTTTCCTGCACCTGCAATTTGCGAGCTTTCGTTCAGAGAAAAAACCATTTGATAAGTGGTAAGCATTTATTTATGAATTCTTTTCTTGTGATCTATTAATGCCCCCCCCCCCCCACAAACAAAAATTTCAAGATTTATTCTGGTATAATAAGGCTTGTGGCCCGGTAGAAAGCAGGAAGTCTATGACAGTCCATAGTGGGAAATTAACAACGTTAGTCATGAATAAATAACTCGCAAAAAGTCATTTTTCGTTTCTAAATGAATCCATAATTCTCTAATGCTTAGTAAATATCTTTAGTCCTAGTAAATATCTTAGTAGATTATTTGAAGTAGGAAGGCGAGATAATGATTACACTAAACAATCATTTAGAACAAAAACTTGCCAGTTATAAACAATAGAAGCTGCCATCATTTATACTGAAAGTCTTCACTAAAAAGCTGCAGCCTAGAATCATGATTTTTTAGTAACTCTTGCATTTAATGAAAAACAAATCACAATAAATTATATAAATTTGTGACAAACAATCTGCCTTATAGCATACAGCATAAAGGAAATTCATTCTCAGTTGTAAAGGAAGAAGCAAAATCGAAACTTACTTTGTAAATGCTCTGAGCTTTATGGGACCAGTCAAATTTGTCGTATCAAAGATACTGAAAAGAAAAAGAAAAATATTGACAGAACACTAGTAAGTAGTTAAAAAAAAAAAAAAAAAAAAAAAAAAAAAAAAAAAGGGGGGGGGGGGGAAGAGAAAATCTGAATTTTTACTGAACTATTGTAATCTTTGTGTTGTATTTGCATATAAAATTTATAGAATTAAAAATTTTAAAATGAAACAAAACACCTTTTTTTCTCTTCAAAAAATAATTTCTGTTTTATCAACCCATTATGCTTTTGTTTTGTTTTCATTTCTCTTTCACTTCATTATAGTTACAACTTTTTGTACACATCTACAAATTTCCAAAGCTGCAGGGGGGGGGGGGGGAAAGTTAGACAAAACAGGTACAAACTACAATGAGTGATTAATTATAAGAGTTTGGTTTGCTATGTTCAGTTACATAATGATAATAAGTTTTATGTTTAATAATGATAAATGTACAATAATATTTTTTAAATTATGAATTGTTCCAGGCTTTTTATATTCCTTAAACATCTGAAGGGAAATCATTTTTATAGTCTCTAATTTTTGTGGATGTAATGGAAAATATATTTTTAACATTCATTTTACGAAGAACTGATCAATTTTCTAATAAACATCTAATAAGCAGCTATAGGCTTAAAACATTGCTCATACTTTTGTATTTTGTACAAATTAAACATTCATTGCAAAACAAAAATTAAATGTTCCATGCTTACGTATTCCTGTAGTAAGTATTCATTCTAAAATTAAATGGATAATATGTATATCAATGCATGTTAAAAGATTTAAAACCACTTTTTTTTTTTTCCATTTAGTATTCTATTATTTACCCAATTAGAAACTAAACTAGGTGAATACAGTTAGACAGTGGTTCGAGTAGAATATTGGCAGGCTGCCAGTAAAGGTGAATCCAAATGAACTGGTTGAGGAGGAGGGAATGTTATCAGAGTAGATGCATTACCTCTTTCTTATCTCTATGTGTATTGTGGTGATGTCAAAGCACAGTAATCTATGATAATCTGTAATATACTGAAATATAGCATGCAGGACTTATTATTATTGTTATTACTGGGGATATATCAGTGTGGAGTCTGAGTGGCACAGAATGGTCAGTATGAATGCAGCTTTACTTCTTCAAAACTGCGCCTGAATAATCAAGCAGCAAGTGCACATCTGACTGCCATCCCCATCATTTAATGGACGGGTCTGTTTCCTCCTTTAAACCGGATGCTTATGTTTCGACATAATTGGTAGTCAAACAGTACTGTTAAATGGAAACAATAGAATTAGATATTTGAAAAACTTTCCTGTTTTGGAAAGTGAAAAATTGGCAAATAAATTTTCAAAACAGTGCACCCCCCCCCCCAAAAAAAGTCAAACTTGATGGGATTTTTTAAAATTATTATTTTTTTTTATATTAAGGTTTAAGTTACTGTATTGATTTAACACATGAGAGTAAAAAGTAATATACTAAATTAAACCTAAAAACAGACATATTATAAAATAAGAACTATGTAAAACAATTCAGTAATCGTGCAAATGCAACTCACATTTTTCAATGATACTATTATTTTATTGTCAAAATAGAATTAGAATATCTATATAAATAAAATTAAACTTTTTTTGATATTTTTGCTTGGAATTAAAAAATTTACAGACTTTTTGTGTTTCAAGGACCTAGGAACCCAAAACAACCACCAGAAAAAAAAAAAAAAAAAAAAAACACCACAGTCATTTTGTCTGTGATACTTTTTGGTTTGCAGATCTTTATTACAACTGAAGCGATAGGTGGTCACTCAACTTAAACTATAGGCATCTTTTTATTTTATTGATTAGATTTTGAGAAAATTGTTTCAAAGTGCATAAATTTTTGTTTGTGCATCATCTTAATAATTACTAAAGATAATGGTATGAAATTGATGATGTAATAGGTGAATATGGTTACTTAAATATCAAATAAGATTATTTAAAACCAGAAAATATTTTAGACAAAACTTTTTCAATGATAGAATATTGTAATTGGTTTCAACAAAACTTCAAACATTAAAAACACATAAAATATACCAGGAAGGTTTTATGTTTACTAAAATATTCAAGCACTAATTACCATAAGGTGTCATCGAATGAAGTTGTAAGAAGGGAATTTCCAGTTACAGGTGAAAAGAAAGCCGAATTTATAGATCTTTTATGATGTAATATATTAGAAATTGGTTTTTCTTGCAACTTTCGTAAATCCCACAAATGAATCTCCCTGAAATATTAAACAACAAAAGAAACAAAGTGAGTGTCATTTTACTGAAAATTAAATGGAAAACATATAAATTTCAATTTCATAAACAAATTTCAGCCAAGTAAACTCAAAATGCATTTACATGACATTCAATTAAAAATAAATAAATAAATAATCAAAATTTTTTTTTCAAACAATAGAATCAGTGAAAAGTGTTATAATGGGAGATAATTTTAATAATAATTATTTTTTTAAAAGAAGTTTTTATACATTATCAAAAGCAAAGCTCATAAACAACAACTATATTGGTAACAGAATAGGGAAAGTTTCTACATAAAAATTTATTTAAAAAGAACAGTGCATTGAGTCTCTTGTTCAATACAACAAAAACAGAAAAATAATTTTTAACCCTACAAGGCACCCGGTACTAGACATGTTACTTTTTCGCCTAATAGCAGAATTCTGCCTTTTCAGCATTAAATTTTATCATTCCTGGGATCGATGCAAATATGCATTAAAAATTTCGGACATGTATATGGGGAAAGAGTGTCTTTGCCGATTGCAATCATATTTAAACTGTGCATATATCATCAGACTTTTTTTTTTTTAAATGGCCTCATTAGAAAAATTTAAAAAACATTAATTTTTTTTTCACTTAAAAAGTGCAACAGAACTTCTGCTGCACTGATGCAGCTTAAAAAGCTTATCTAAAAACTTTTTGCTAAGAGTCCTAATTTTTTACTAGAAATATAGTCTTAAATTTATAAGTTGTTTTAACTGAATTCAAATTTGATTTTATGTTAACATGAAATGTTATGTTAATCTTGAAATTGTAACTTTGAAATTAAATATATTTTGTTTGAGAATACAAGAGTGTTTTCTTTAGTTTTCAGATGGAGTAATATTGAAACCCATGACATTGAAAAACTCACTTGCAACAGAGCTTATTAAATTTAATTTTGAGATGTTGGGGTTATGCATAGCTAATCAGTATTTCAAACATTTATTGAAGCTACTTTGCTAATGATGTAACTTTTGTGCAAGAACTTACTAAGTTGCTAGAATTCAGTAAAAAAAAAAAAAAAAAAAAAAGGGGACATAATTAATATAGATATAATGCCAAAAGTCGTCAAAACTTGGCGATATTTGGAGCAATTTTTGGGAATACATACGATGGCCGTCGTCAAGCCGATAACGAATACTATGTATTATGTTAATGAGTATCCCCCCCCCCTTGTGGCACCTTTTGAATTTCCCACGATTTTAAAAACTGCAAGTTTCCTTTCGTTATTATGGTTGCTGAAAAATCATATTACTCAAAAACTACCAAGAGAAGCTCATGCATTAAACAAAATACTTTTGAAATTTTATAATAGTAAATTTTTACGTACATTTCTAACTCATTTTTAAACCCATGATGTCAAAATTGCATCATCCTCAGTTGCGATATCTAACATAAATTAGTGAAAGAATGAGCAACAAAAAAAAAAAAAAAAAAAAAAAAAAAAAAAAAAAAACCATTATTTTACTTTTCTACAGCATCTGATAATTTATAAGTTTATTATTTTGCTTATGGTGTAATATTTTGTCAAATCTTAATAACCTAATTTCGATTTCTAATGCATTTTTAAAGTTGTGACAACAAAATGGTCTTGATTTCATTTACAGTTATGTGTATCTCCAGCATATAGATGGTATGTCACATGATCACAATTTTACACATTAAAATTCTAATGCATTTTTAAAACTCATGACATCAAAATGATGTCATTTCATTTATAATATGCTACTTTATTTTACAGTTATGTCTATCGCCAGAATATAGTAGATGGTATATCACACGATCACTATTTTAGACAATTGGAAACATTAAATGCTTTCTGAAGGTGAAAATTATCAAAAAAGCAGAAAAAATCATGGAATGATTGAGTTTTCAGAATTTTAAAGTTGACTACGGACTATTCTATGTCGTTTTACATATATGTGCAAAATTTTAAGTCCATCAGTCGAATGGTGTGGAAGGAGTTCCTGGACAAATAAACAAACTTTCAAATTTATATAATAGATAAGTAATTACACTCACCTTGCTCTGCTAGCTGTAACAAAGACATTTTTATTCACTGGGTGCACATTCACGGATTTGATGGAAGACTCATGACATTGATGTTTTTTCTCATTCGTATTTCTATTAAATGTATAGGTATATATTTAAAATATGACAGACATTAGTTATGAAGAAAAATATAAAATTTAATAGGAAACAATGAAAGTACAGTGAAGCACCGTTCATACGTTTTTAAAGAGACTAGGGGAAAAAACATGAATGAGAAAAACGTATCAATGAAATTCTCAAAAGCACATGCATTTTTTAAACAAACAAACAATAAAAAGCCAGGTTTAAATTAAAACACTGCATCTTATATTACTGCATGAAAATAAAATACACAATAGGTAAGCAACATTAAGTTTTATTCTGAATTTAACGTACAACTAGTACTTGTATTCATATTCATTCCACACGTACAAAATATTTTGTAATTTTTGGCTGTGGCTGCATGGGAATGCACAAAAAAAAAAAAAAAAAAAAAATTCATCGTACATAATTAGCTTCACTGTACTTAAAATTTTCAAAACAAAATGATAAGCCCAGTTCTTTGGCAATCCTAATACTCTAGAAGCATTGGTTCCCGAGGATCTGTGAGAGGTGTTAAAGGGTTTGCGAAAACAATATAATGGTATACAATGACATTACACAGGGCTCGGGCCAAGAAATAGCAACAAAACTAGTGAAATAAGTGACCAAATATTATTAAAAAGTGACTAAAATTAGACCATTATACAGATAAATTTACACAATATTTTGTTAACTGTATCATTTATTAGATTAACATACGAAAATATGTTAAAAAGTTTATAAGCTTTTAGGAGTGATGTATGGGCAACATAGGAACACATAGTAAAGCAAGGCTAGAAATACTGACTTCAAAAGTCGGTTAATAATCACTTTAAAAGAAGTTTTGAACCAATCATACTTCTTAACGGGCTTCATAAACTATTTATTTCTTGCTTGAAAATTGAGTCCTTCAAAACAAAATATTGTCACGAAATTCTGGGTTGTTCTGCCCTTCAGGGATTAAATGTAGCCTAAAAAAGTGAATTCTACGCATCAAATACTTATAATTTGCATTTGTTGCATCAAAATCAGTCAACTAGAATGCAAGATAGGGAGTTTTGTGTGTACCCATCGTTTAGGAAAGGGTTTTATCAAATTATATCTCAAAAAGTATTGATGCTATTGCTTACATGACTTCACTTTTGGACACTTATGTTTGGCATGAAATTTGGCAATATTTTGCCAAAAAGTTGCCAAGCTTGGTGCAACTTTACTAACGGGCCTGTAAGGTTTGCTTCCCTGCATTAGTATTATGCAAATGCATTTCTATAACGCAATCAAAGCTTGCAATTGATTGGCACTTCTCTGGTCAGCCTATATAAAAGATGCAGATCACAGCCAGGAGTTCAGTTCCATTTTAATTCTTGCTGTGAATATGGAAGCTTTGAGCCTATGTGCTCAAGCCTAAGAGCCTGATGTTGTTCAAGTTCTTATCATCAAGAGGCCAGAGGTTAAGGAAAAAATGACAGAATTACGTGACATAAGAGTAGTCAGCAGGAGGATTTAATTCCGATTTCGCTAAATATAATATGAATAAACTTGTATGTAATAAAATTATATGTTTAAAAAAGCGAGAAAAGTGATCAACTGTCAAAAATAGTTACTGATAGTGACAACTACTAAAAATAGTGAGAAAAGTGACTTGGGTAGCTCTGCAGTACAAGGGGTTTCACAAATTTCTTTTTTGATTTTCAAAGGGGTTTGCAAGAAGAAAAAGGTTGGGAACCACTGCTCTAGAGCAGCGGTGCACAAACCGGGGGTCGCGAGATAATTTTTGGGGGTCGGCAAATTCAAAGAGATTCAAATTTATGAAATATCTACAATTATTAATTTAAAAGAACTAAAATAATTCAATAGAAGAAACTGACAATTATTATTTTACGAGCGCGATCGCTATCACGGGGCTTCAAAACCACGTTATCATGCATAGTGATCTGCAAAATTATTTTCCATTAAAACAAAACATCGATCTCGATTGGATCAGAGGATGATTTAAGACTTGCGATTTCAAATACAGATCTGAACATAGAAGCAATCATGAGCTCTTTGCAAGCACATATTTCACATTGACTTTTTATGATGTAAAGTTTTTTTTAAAGTATTTTTCATTAAACAATATTTATATCCATATGCATAAATAAAGCATTGTTTCATAAAATTATGTGTTGATTCATTAACTGATTTTTATGATGTTACAACTTTTATAAGATTTTTATGGTGGTTTATAAGTTTGGTGCGCTAATTTAAAAACGCGTTATTTCAATCGATGACGTCACGACACTCTTTTAAAACCACCCTGTAAGAGCAACTCCCAGAAAGAATTTCAATATAACTTCCTTTTCAATTAAACAAATTGTCTACTGTCTATCCAGGGGTCGCAACAAAATTTTACACAAATTAGGGGGTCGCAGATGAAAATAGTTTGCGCATCACTGCTCTAGAGCATTGACTCCCAGGGGATTGTTCATGAACTGATAGAGGTTTAGAAGGTGTATAAAGGGATTCATGAAAATAATATACTAGCACATGACACACTGCACAAAGAGTTCACAATATATATATATAAAATAAAAATATACTAGCCTACCATAAATACTTAACCTTAAATATGATAATCTTAATTATCCTGACTTAGTACTAATTCCTAAATTTCATAAAACTCCTATTAAGTTTAGAACTGTAACTATTGGATGTAATACTTACAATAATATAGCTAGAAAATCATAACTTAAAGTACTAACTTCTATGCATTTCTCTGTGAACATACACAAGGAAATCATTTTATATGAATAAATAAAAAAACTTAGAAATCTGGAAAAAGCTTGTTCAGTGTGATGTCAATATGAAGAAATCATCATTTGCAATAGCTAATTTTGTCACTCAAATAATTAATTTTTTTACTCTCGGAAATAAAATAGAGCTGAAAATAGTGAAAAAATTGCTTAAAAATGAGGGAACGGGTGGACTTTCAGATTTTTAAAGTAGCGCAGATTGTTTTCTATATTTTTATACATAATTATGAAAAATTTCAAGGGGATCATACAAACGGTGTAGATGTTATTAGGCTTTTTGTGTTAACTTTGTCAACTTTTTGAAGTAATGGTGGAAAAAGTTTTATCTTGAAGTCAGGGATCAGCATAATTATATAGTAAGGATGACACGCTTTAAAGAATAACTTCCCATAGAGTGCAATGTATTGGGAATATTTTGAGTGCTCTGTTGTGTTGTTTGAGTGTTCTTTCCTGTAGAAAAACTATAAATGCTACATAGACCATTTTTAATAGGTACATGCTACAGTAAATAAGAATAACATATATAAATCTCGTCAAAATTGATGCATATTTACGGAAGTTAGAGCACACACGGACAGACAGACAGACAAACCGAAATCATAAACACTTTTCAACCATGTTGCAAAGTGTTAAAAAAGCCAAAATAGCTTACCTTCCTAAAATTTAAAATGGAAGCAAATATAAAAAGAAAACTAAGAATAAGTACTAGAATAAGAAAGTGAAATACAAACGAAGAAGCTCGCATTGTACTGTTTGACAGACTAAACACTAATCATTACTGTGGCTTCTACTATGGGTGCTTAATGTATGAGATGTAAATTCAATGAACATTCAATTTATTTTTAACTTTGATTTTTATGACTACCACAAATAACATGGTTATGACACTAAGCCAGTGTGATTACTGCTTTGACTTATATAAAGACTATGATACTTTAACCATGCATTAGAAAAATTCAAGAAATATTTATTCAAAAATTAATGAGAATTTTTTTTAAACCTAGAACGTTTATCTATAAGAACTACTTGCCCATTTGACTGGGCTGCTCGTAGATGTATGTTCAATGAACATTCAGTTTAGTTTTAACTCTGATTTTCACAGCAATCACACATAACACTTATGACAAAAAAGCCAGTGGGATAACAGTTTTGACTAATATAATGACTATGTTATTAAAATTCTGCATTAGAAAAATCTAAGAAATATTTATTGATGCATTAATAGAAATTTTTTTACCTTGAACGTTTATCTACAAGAACTATTTGTCCATTTGTCTGGGAAACAATGTATGTTGTTTCAGATAAAAAGTCAAAAAATGTGCATTCTACTTCAGCAAACATATCATATACCTGCAATAAAAAAAAATTGGTTAGAGGAAGGTTTGGGGGGGATAGTTAACATGCAAAACAATCACCTTTCAACTGGTTATATTTTGATGTTGCTCAATTGGTAGAACACACTAAATCATATATATTTTTTAATTAAACCAAATTGATTCTAAATCATGTACACATAAAAATAATATACACACATTTATGAGAGATAATTTATTATAAAAGGATTTACTAAATTTTATTAATCAGAATTCTACTGGTGTTGAATATCTCCATTTACTTCAAACATTCTATTATAAAATGAGCAAATTCTCAGAAATTACAGCTATGGGATCCCTAGTTGCCAGAGCAATAATGCACAAACTTCCCAACAATAACCTTTTTTGGATGTCAAACAGATTCTGCTTAATTTGTGTAGCATCACAGTGTTTCTGTTGGACAGGTGAAATTGCCAATCAAAGTATAAGCTAATTAATGTACCTTTACCAGTAAATTGCAGAAACAACTTATTAACCATAAAACTCTTAGGGAAAAATGCTTTTTAGAACTTTGAAAAGCTTTTGAAGTTTTAAAAATTAGTCAGAAGGTCACAGGCACTCTGGAACTTAATTGAACTAGACTCATAAAAGAAAATAAAGAATTGTTTATGTAGAAAAACCTCATCCCTGAATATAACTCTGAGCAGAACCACAATCCCAAGTATCGTACCACACACACACACATACTATAGATCACTATTACTTATTCATTAGATACCATACAACAAATGAAATAAGATTTATTGACAGTCAGCAATATTCAGATACAGAAATGTAATTTTTAAAATGTTGGCATCTAGAACTAATCAACCAACAAAAACCTAGAACTTACCTGAGTGAACATCTGTTTCACCACATCACAACATCGCAGTGTACCATCATAACTTGACGAAATTATCTGAGAATGATTATAGGGGCTAAACTGCATGCAAGTAACCCCTGATCTATGAATACGAAACAGGTATGGTTCAGATTCTGATTCCTACAAAGAAGAAAAAAAAAAAAAAAAAAAGGGGAGAGAAGAAATTTACTGGCAATTTCAGAATGAAGAAACATAAAATTGTGACAAAGTGTGAATGGGGGATGTGTCAAAATGTACTGAAAAAAAAAAAAGGGGTTACATATTTTATGGAAGCCCTCATAAAAGGAAAGCATAAAAAATGCTCTTAGAAATACCAATTCAACAAATACGTAAATAAACTAAACACATTTCAAATATTACATTAATATAAATAACAGTATTTAATTTCTAGATACCACTTTAAGCAATTACTTGAATGACAGCATAAAAAAAAGCTTTCAGAATTACAAATAATAAAAAAAAAAAAGACAAACTAACCACATTCCAGATACCATAATTTCCATACTTATCACCAGCAGCAATAATTAACTTTTCCACTGGACACCATGATGCAGCAGAAACTCTTGATGGAGTAACTTTAGCAATATTGCTATTTTTGAGGGTAAGAGCTTTTAAAGCAGATCTGTATGGGACATAATGAAAATAAAAAATAATTTATTTAAAATATCACAAATTAAATATTTATAGTGGTATTGTTTATAAAAACACAAAAGATTTTGTATCCACAAAAGTAAGATATAAACTAAGTATTTATTATTAGAATACAAATATTTATTATTTTCACTTGTTAACCTAAATCTGTTCCTTAAAACATTTACCATTAGAATGCAAACATTTGAAAGAACATAGTGCAACTAAATTGAGTTTTAATATAGGTAACTGAAATGCAGACTTTCCAGATTTTACAAACACACACAAAAGTCAATAACATTATTTTTTGTCAATTTCCTAATGAAGCAAAAACTTAAATACATCAAGGAGTATGTATACAAATAATGTTACCCCTTGGAGTGGAGGAGGAGGGGGGGTGGTGGTTCATGAAATTGTAATAGTTGGTAAAAGAAAGGGGGAAGGGGATAACAAGAAATGTGACAACATACATTTTGGTTCAAGTAAAACATTTAAAATCAGCAGATTAAAATATTTTGAGATCAGTACAATTTGGGACATTTGCTTTTTACTTGGGGCTATACAACTTCCGTGTTATTTATTTAATTATTTTTAATTATAATCCTTTCTTTTTGAAAAGGGTAAGCTCTGGAAGCAAGCAGCAGCAAAAAGCCTTTTAGAAAAAAATCAAACTCACAAATGTCATTAAAACACTTATAGATTAAAATTAAAATTTGACACATGATCTATAATGCAGTGCTTTTTTTCTCAACTGCAAGTACAATAGACCACCTATAACACGGTAAATACGTTCCGTACTATAGGAATCCGTGTTGTACAGATTCTGAACAATACTCACCTGGAGTGCAAACTGTGCCGTATAATTGCTGCAAAACTTACTTGCATTCCTTAGAAACACAATGATGTTTAGTGTTGCCATTCAAAAGTTATATTAATTACAGGAGCTAAAGTGTAATAAAATCAAAACATTGTCTTATTTTACCATGCTGTACGAGTATCTTTTAATGTGTTATAGGAACATGATCACAGGGATGCTACAGCTGAAACCCCAGTTTGTCTCAGCATCGTCTCGATCAAAATCCTTTTTTGTCTCAGTTTGTCTCAGCATCGTCTCGATCAAAATCCTTTTTTGTCTCAGTTTGTCTCAATTAAAATTCCTTTTTGTCTCTGTATCTCTCAAATAAAATACGTTTCCCCCCCCCAAGTTTGTCTCTTTCAACTAATTTTATTTATTTTATCTCAGTTTATCTCTAGAAGAAAATTTTTAAATCTGTTTCCCCTTTCAGCTTCTCCAAGCTCTTTTGCAATGGCCTGAATTTTTTGGGTGGCCACCTCATTTTTAAGTGGAACAAGCCTGAAATCATAACAATTGAAACTGCATTTTACACATGTTTGGTTTCTATGAAATTATTATTAAGATGCCAAATTTAAAAAGTCTTGCGTAAAATCCTAAAAATCCGTGGAAATGTAAAAAAACAGGAGTTTCACGTAAAATCGTAAAAATACGTGGGAAAAGCGTAAAAAAACGGCAGTTTCGCGTCAAATCGTAAAAATCGGTGAAAAAGTGCAACCTTCAAACTGAAAGCACATAAATTGACAAGTATGAATAGGTAAATTTCAAAATTACTACCGTAATTTATGGAAGAATAGCCGCATCCATGATCTAGTACAATAGGGGGGGTAGAATGATTAAACTCGCATCGGGTGCAACAGACTAGTTTTGGTTGATATTCAGTAGTTTAAGAACAATCAAGCCCGGACTGGCTCTTATGCCAGCAAATGTGAGTCAGCATTACTATTGTCATGTCATGGTCAACAGGGAACCACCTGCACCCGCTTTTAGGCACGCTCTTCCGGTTTCAAGATGAATAAGCGATGGGATGGGAGGGAAAAAGTTTTTTTCGTTAGCGGCGTAGTGTTTATAAAGGTTTCTGCCGGAAGCTCAGAAAAAAATAAGCACTTCCTTGCAAATTCAAGCACCTTAACGGAATTTATGAAAAAAATAAGCACTTTCAAGTGTGCTTGAAAACAATTTTTAAAATCAAGCACCTTTTAAGCGCTTTTCAAGTCGCTACGCACCCTGCCTTTACACCGGGAGCTTTTCTTTCTCCAATACCGGCCGGAGGTTTATTTTGAGGACCGGAATGTTCGGCACAACTCTCAACACGTGGTCGCACTCCCGTGAGTCAGATTAAAAATTTACTCATGTTCACTGTTTTGGCGCAGAATTGCGCAGATACGGCCAAAATCGTACCGAATGTCGCAAAATGGCGCAGGCCGGCGGTTTTGTCTCAGTTTGTCGCAAATGTCGCAGGTGTAGCATCCCTGTGATCACAATTTTTTTACCGTGTTCTATGAATCCGTGTTGTATGGACCAGTGTTATAGGGATTTACTGTATATGCTTATGTAATGTTGCATGGGATGTGACAAGCAGGAGGATGTAGGGTAAAATATGTCACTTTGTGACAGGACAGAGGGCTAGTTAAAAGTACTGTATAAAAATGTGATATTAATTATGAACAGTCCCCAGAAATTTATTTTTGAATATGTATATAGGGGGGGGGGGTAAATTGTTAAAAGGCTGCCAGATAAATTTATTCAAAATAGTTGTTTTAGTAGCTTTCAAAGTCAAAATTAGCAGCAAAAATAGTTGCATAACACACTGTAGTTTAGTAGCAAAATAATTGCATACAAAGTTAACAATACCATTGTTCTTAACATTTCAAATAATCACAAGTACCTGAACCTTTAATATTACATTTATTATGGCTTATTACAAGAAAACATTTTAATGAAGATATAAAAATATAAAACGAATACAAAGTGGCACACAATTTTAAGCTTAAAAAAAAAAAAAAAAAAAAAAAAAAAATCAAGAGTACTGGATATTTTTTTTTTTTTTTTTTTTGTTAATAATGTTACTTAGTTTAGTTTAGTCAGAACCACAGATTTAGCTTGCATGTTTAACGCATCTCTTCTGTGGTACGTCCAGACTTGGGGTGTGTGCCCTGGGCACACATGCAGAAACAAGCCAAAAAATTGAGTTTAGAGCAATGCATAGGGGCCCAAAAATTGAGCCAGCTATATATAAGGGCGCATTTTGGGCACAAAAGTGTTATAGTCAGACCTCGCTCCTATGTGCTACATTCAACTGACAATTAGCACAAAAACCATCTAGAATGCAAAAGCACAAACAGCAGTGACCAAAGGGTAAAAATATTATGAGACTTAATTATTTTGTGCCAAAACTTATTTTTTCAGCCCAAAGCTTAGGTGGCTGGTGCACCAAAAATGTTGGGGAGGGTGGGGGCGGACTAGGGTTAAAGCCCCCCTTTTTTAATTAGGATATATAATTGGATCTTAATGGCCTAATGATATTTATCTTTTCCCCCTTACGATTAAATGACCTTCAGAGGCAAACTCTAGCTAGCTCATACTTCTTTTCTTCTCTTGGTTTGTGCATTAGGTTTCCCTTCATCATTTTTTGATGGATCATTACTTTTAAACTTAGAAAAGTTGGAGAGGGGGCAAGACCCTTTACTTTTGTAAGTGAAGGGCAGTTACTCCCTTGCTCATGGTACGAGCCGCCTATGGCCCAAAGTATATTCATTGGATGGGAATGGGACTGAAGGAGGGGCTTTGGAATATAGTTAGCTGCACTGCATTGGTCAAATGTTTGAATTGGTAATTCCAGGTTATATGGCAGCATCCATAACTGCATATAAAAACATTTATCAGGAGCACCTTGGGAAAATATCAGGAGTTTATAAAAGCCTCCAGGAGCAGTTATAACTTATTCTCGATAAACAGTATTTAAAAACTAACCGAATAATGCTATAATTAACTAATCATAATAATTAATATAAAAATATTAATCATAAGATATGTTTACACTAGATCCTTAAAAATGGAGTTCAACTGATCTTATATATTTAAAAAAAAAAAAAAAAAAAAAATAGATCAATGTAATTACTATGAAATAAATATGAGTACTGAAGTCACACACTCGTACTTTTAAACCTGTACGGCAATGGACCTTTTTTCTCCTTACAATAAACATGTTTTTTTTTTTTCCCCCATTTCTTTCTTTCTCTCTCTCTTTTTTTTTAAAGTTCTCCAAGTGGCCAAAGGTTTGGGACTATTCATATGCACTTTGGGTAAAATAGTAGTGTCACAGATACTGGAAATAGTTGCATTTGGCTTATAGCAACAGATTGTCTTAAGTCACTCCAATGTCCCATGTTAAGTAATATTGTAGGCTTTCATCTTTAATCCGGGGACATTAGAATATCATTTCAGGCAATTATAATACAATTTCATATTTGTTGTATTTTTTACTGTTTAGGGTAGCGTTTCCTAACCTCGTGCATCAGCAGACCAGAAGTTTTTTTTTTTTTTATAAACTAGTATCAAATATATGACATACCAAAATAACTATTTATTAAACCAAATGTTGCAAAAATACAATTTTTAGAAGGTGTAACAGTTGCTAATGCTTACTTTTTAATAAATTTGATTTTGTGTGAACTAATAGCAAAGTCTCGTGGTCCAGAGGTTCAGAAACAGCAATTTAGTATCTCTAAATTGAAAAAACTGGCTTCAACTAATTTCTTTAGTCAAGATAAATCAGCTGGCAGCTACATTAAGGGAGTAGAATTTCCTTAATATAGTGAATTGTGCTTTAAATGCAGGAAAATAGGTTAATTGTCCAGTTTTACAATATTATTATATTTAATGTTATTAAAGATAACCAGAATCTAATTAAATTTTACTGCAAAGTAGTTGTTAATTGAACTTCTTGACATTTGCCATCTTGTTAATAGAAGAGGAAGAATTTCACTCTCTAAGCACCTGCTGCATTTTAGGTAATTCAAAATATACAAAACTTAAACTCGATTCAAAAAATTCCACCCTAAAGTTATTGATTTTAAAACAATCAAATCAGTTTAACACTGAATATATATTTAACATACAGACAAGAAATTTTATTTAAGTCATAAAATATTTATTACAAATTAAAGTATTTTCTAAATATGAAAATTTGTCACAGGAAATCAATTTCATTTATGTCTCAATGTCTTTTTTTTTTTTTTTTTTTTTTTAATGTTTAGAATTACGTAGTTAGACTGAAGAAAAATCTTCATTTTCTTTGTTAGATTCACACTATATGTGTGAGATTAGTAAAATGTTTACTTATGCATACAACTGTATATCTCTGGAAGAAAAAGTATTCCATAAAATTAATAAATGAAAACAAATAACTCACTTATCATATAGACCGAATTTTTGGTCAGATTTTACTTCTTGGCAAATGATGTTCTTCATGCACCCTTCATAACTTTCTTCATAACACAGAGCTTCTTTGAATGATTGATCAGATGGAATTGGTGGCTAAAACAAAACAAAAAGATTAAATAATGAATAGATTTAACTGTCAAGAAAAAATGTTTTTATTTACTAAAAATGACTACGTAATGCTTTTCAGTCCCATAATTCATTTATTTAATCAAATTTCATAATACCAAGGGAATACAATAAATCTGAAATTACATGATTTTACACAGATCTTTCTGGCCAGGTGCATTGCCCGACAAGTTTTAGTGACTGCCAATTGGAAAAATTAAAATAGAATTTTGAATGCTTTAATTTGATAGAATTATAGTTGGAGATTCATAATGCCACCCGGCTGACAAAAATTTTGAGAGATCACAGAGTTACTTTGGGTTTAAACATGAGTAAATGTTGGGTGCTTGGATGTTGAATTAAAAGAATATTTGAAAACTTAAAAGAGATAACATTTCATACCTCTTTTTTTATTTCTGCCTCTTCTGTTGATTCTCTCAAAGCTTTCTGATACAATGCTTCTTCTGAAAGGTCTGCAGATATATTCGCAAGTCTTTTACTTCTACGTGTTGGTTCATACACCTTTGGCTGAGTCCTATTTTGTTAGTAGAATTTATTTTTAAATTACATGAAATATAGCTTTAAAGAAAGGGGGGGGGGGAGGGAATAACAGAAGCAGAAATCTTAAATAGGCTATAATGAACCTGTATAACAACAGCAATATTATTTTAGTGGTCAATTGAGCATGACTTAGTTTCAATGAGCTAAGAAAAAACAATTTTATATTTTTTTTATTTTGTATGTTTCTGTGACAGAATAGTTTCCACACTTGCTTCCATTGAAACTGCTCAGGGGAAAGTTACTTCATACTAAATTTACAAATTATGCTTGTTCTAATGTGGAAAGCTGAAGTTATCATAGTTTTGCATTGAATTAAAACAATTAGAATTTTGGTTGATTAAACTTACTGAATGCAACCCGAAAAATATTAGAAGAAATTAACAGCAAGATGTATCACGAAAATTTTGCATTAAAAAGTTCCTGAACAGCATTTTTTAAAAAGAAAATTCACGTTTCATTTATTTTTTAACCATAGAATAGGATTATTACTTTTAGTTGTACACAATGCAGACCAAACTACTACACAATCAAGCTAAAATGATAACATTTCTTTCATAACTTATATTACCTACAGAAATTCTAAAAATCTTTAAATGATAAAGAAAATTCAAAAGTGTTCAGCCAGCTAATAGGTACCCAACTCATTATAAAAAAAAATCAAATAAAAAAAAAAAAGGATAAAAACAAACAAAAATTTCACATTAAGAATACACCCTCTGTTGCTGGTATGAGAAAAATATTGCCTCTCATCACTAGTTATACCTCAGATCAAATGCACTTTCAAACATTTTAAAAATTATCTTAACTCTGGTTGCATGTAGCAATAAATTCAATTAATATATGCTGTAAAAGTAAATTGCATTCATAATGTTATATCAAGCTGAAAAAGGTAAATGAAGTTATACTTACTTAATACTTTTGATGGACCTGATTTTCTTTACTGGTTTAGATTTTTGTCTAAAATCACCCACAGCTTCTAATAAGCCAGCTTTAATCTAAGGGAAATAAAATGGGAAATTAACTAATAAAACTTCTAACAGGGGTGAAACTGGCCCACATTCAAAAACCCTGAATTTTTTTTTTTTTTTTTTTTTTTTTTTTTTTTTTTTTTGCAAGTGTTGCTTGGGGGGGGGGGGGAGGGAGGGAGAGAGAGAGAGAGAGAACATGTAAACCTTTGAAGCAGCCTACACCCTATGATAATCATATTATGCTTTAATAACATTAGAATCAAAACAAATCTGAACTAATTTTAGTAAAATTGTATAGTACATTTAATAATAATAAAAACTTACTAGTATTTCCAGAATACCTTCATAATCATTACATAAAAAGGCTGGTGCAAATAGCATGTACTTTTTTTTTTTTTTACTATCTTCAGTTCCTTACTGATTGTAATGCTGCTTTTTATACAAAAAATGAAATACATACAAAATAATATAATACACATGCATAGAATTTTTGGTTAGAAAATACAAATGAGGTATTGCAAGCTATTTAATCCAGAGTCCTTTACTCTTTAGGAAGTTGTTTTTTAAATAAATTTGTTATTTTCGCCTGCTTTCTTTTGATTTGTTTTGTTGGTGAATGGGGGTTTTCGCTGTTAGATCCGTATTTTTGATTTTTACGTTGTTATGATTCGTATGTCCTAACCATTTCCATACAAATATATTTTTAATACCTGCTTCTAATTCCTTCAAATCATCTTTTACTGTTAAAAACCTCTACCGCAATCGCAAACTAACAACTGTTAACACATGGTTTAACTACTAATATCATAATCACTTCAGATCTCTTCACGAACAGCAATCACTTCTGAAACCCATGGAGTTGAGAAAAAATAGTTTTCATAGTCCGGAGCTACGAGAAACACTTTCTTCTCCATGATTGGACAGGAAGCCAGTGACGTCATAGGAGGCACCGTTGCTATGCTTCTCACAGCCTCGTGCCATACGCAATTGGCCAATGAAGAATGACTTTCCGATCACGTACAAGATGTGCACAGTGCTTACCTGGAGAATGCGCCGTAAGGCAGAAAAAACTCAACCTTGTGCCATGACTTCACGAAGCTTAAGTTAAAATTTGCAAACATACCTAAATTAAAGTTAAATAAAAATATCAAATAATCCAATTTCTTTTCCTAAAACAAATGGCATATAGGCCGAAATAATCGTATAGTTTAAATGTTCTAAGCCGCCAAAGACCCAGGTTCTATCCGTGCATTTCGCTGAAAAGAAAAATGGCGCAACGACGCCATTATGGACCCAGTAACGAGACAAAGAAATAATGAAGAAAACACTCTGTTAAACTTTAAAATCTTACATTTATTTTAAATTAACTCAAAAACAAATTCATGGAAACACATTTTCTTTTACAATATTCAAACTTAAAATACCCATTATTACAAACATTTTAAGGTTCCCTTGTTGAAGTGCACTTAAAGTTATATTTTTAAAAGCCGACAAAAAAATCAAAAAAAAAATTAAATAGAGAAAGGGAAAGAAAAGAAAAGGGAATGACTTATCGTCTGGGGAAAGAATCTGGGGGCCCCCATCGTTCAGTAGTCTCAGGTCAACGGTTCCATGTCTCGAGTCAACCACATCATGTCTTGGCTTCTCTCCAAAAAAATCAAATCACGTTCCGATCTCCGACGTAAGTACCTGCTACTCGAAGAGGAAGAGGAAGAGGAAGAGACCAGCTCGCTCCCTGACGCTCGCTTTTCCCTTCTCACTTCTGTATTCATCCGACCATCAAGTTCATTCATGAACTTTAATTTTTTCATATCTTAGTGCATAAAATTTTAAGTGAAATTTATTTATTTGGTGAAGTTACGTTGCATTAAAAAGAAATTTAATTATTTCGTTGGTTAATTGATGTATTTTGAGGCATTTACATTTTTTCTTGCACGTGGTTGTGTTCCTCCGCCGATTTCGATGTCTGTATCGAAACTTCATCCAATCTATCGAATTATGTGAAATGATGCAGGGAAAAAGGGTAAAAAGAAAAAAAAAAAACAGAAAAGGCAGAATAAAAGTTAAAGACGGAGAGAAAATTTTAGCATAAAAACTTTTTAAACCAAAACTTAAAATTTAGCAAACACTTTACAAAGCCAAAATATGATGTTTGTATCAAAAAATTTATTTAAGAAAAAAAAAATGTCGGCATAAAGAAAAGGAAAAGTCGGCTCGATTTTAAAAAACACATATAAACATTTCTAACATTAATTATTTATCAAAAGTTACAATCATACCAATACCACGTATCAAAAAGAAAAAGTTTTGTTCATCCGATCTGGCAACCTGTTTTGACGTTAGCGCGCAAAACGAATCAAAACAAACTGCGAAATCGGAAAGTTTGTGCCGTGAAAGAAATAATAAACAAACCCAAAAGATAAGTAGTACCACTTAAACATTACACAAAATATTACTCTATAATTTGTTTTTACTACTCATAGATCGCTAGAACAAACATTATTTTCAAAACATTTTTCAGATCATAACACTTGGAATTTCCGGGTGTGTTACCTTAAAAAACCCGGAATTCCGGGGTACCCCCCCCCCCCCCGGAAAAGTTTCACCCCTGTTCTAATTAGATAGCCTATCATGAGGCAATGTTTGCATTTACGTATTTTTATTGTCAAGTTAACCAACTCAGCACACCAACAATGTACTTTATGCTTAAGTCAATTGGCAGTTTGCAGTACTTATCCAACAGACACACATCAGAAAACAGTTAAAAAGCCACTAAAATTGCCGAGAGAGGGAATATATAAAAAGGGTGTGATATATATAACCCAAAGCAATTGAAATGATTTTTTTGCATTCACAGGATAGCCACTCAATTTTTGAAAAAGAATTCCTTGCCTTTACAGAACTTTTTTGATAAATTCCAGATTATGTTGTTAAAATGTGCATATAATTGGTCATCATTAACTTTCAGCATGTCTATGTAAAATGATATTTAGAGCATATCAGACTTATGAAAAGCAGGAAATTGTTTATACCCAGTAGCAAAGCAATATTTCGTCTTTTGTGCTTCAAATATATTTCCACTTTGAATGTTGTAAAAAGAAATTAAGAGCTAAAATATTTTTGTGGCATAACACAGGTTCACTCCAAGCCTATTTGGCACCGTCGTGCAAATGTATAATGAGCGCTTGATATGAGAAAAACGGCCTATCCTTGATTGCTTCGAGGGGGGAGGGGGAAGACCTGAATACAATTCAGAATTACATGGAATAAGTCATTATTATGAGAAATTCCATTTATTTAGGGTAATTTATTTGATTTTGAGACCCCAGACTAGTGCCCCGCTTACCCATGTGATACTCGGCTCTGTTTTTGCCACAAATATAATGGAATCTTACATTTGTTTTCTTTCAGGAAAATTATTTTCTTTCCTGGGTTTCTTTTGTTTGCTTGTTTTTTCTTTTCCCCTTTAAGGGTAGAACTCAGAACCTTTTAGCTTGGCGATGGCATGTGCCGCATGAACTTGCATGTACGGATGGCACAGACAGCCTGCATAAGATGCAGAATTTTATAAAAGTGCAGTATTTTGCAGCTCCAACTTTTTTTTTTTAAATATTGCAGTAATTTTATTATTATTAATTCATTTGCAGCATTTTCCTACATTTAACATTGTACATATTTACTTTCCTACTTTAACATGTATATATTTACTAACCAAACTTTAATCAACTTTAATCAGTATTCGTACTTGCCTATGATTTGATTTTGAATGACTACAATAAATAATTTCAAAATTACGCCTAAGTAGATCACAGGTATGGAAAATCAAAAAATCAGTTTTGGAGCAGTCTTGGAGCAGAAAAATCTCAATATTGGAGCAGAAAAATCTCACTTTTGGAGCAGTTCAAATGCATAATTATAGCAAGAAAATGTAGATTTGTAGCAGTTAATTTCAATTAAAAAGCTGTTTAAAGCTTCTGTGTGATTAATAGAAGTGTAATAAACAGTAAAAGGGGGGGGGGAAATTGTAGTAAACTTAAAAAAGAAAGAAAAAAAACAAAAAAACAATATTCTAAGTTAGAAAACATTAATTACTAGATATGAGAAGAAGGAAAAAAAAAAAAAAAAAAAAAAAAAAAAAAAGACTTTGTTTAAATTAATCAAATCTAAGTGCATTTTTTCTTTGTAGTTGAGACAATTGATAATTGTAGATGTCTATTTTTTTCTAATTCTTTTAAGTATTACGACATGTTATCTTTAGATTCTTTTAAAAGAACTTGACCACTTTCTATAACAGATGTCTTTTTTTTGTAAACCATCTGAAATCATTCTTAATGAAACCATCTGAATTGCATTCTTAATCATTCTTCTTAAATAGTTAATAAATAATTAATTAATTCTTTTAATTAATATTTTTTATTTCTTTTAATTTATAATTAAAATTTTTGTTAAATAATTTTAAACTATTTTATAAATATTTGATTTTTAGTTCACCATTTTAAATCAAAAGGATAAATCATACTATTTTTTAATAATTAATTAATCTTTTTTATTTTTAATTATTTATTTTGGAAATTGGCCAAAAAAACTGTTCTTTAAATGAAAACAAAATGTAGTCAAATTTTACTTTATTTGATTTATATTGCATCTTACTTGTAGTAATAACCACACCTCTACAAGTTTGTGGGACAAAATGGTCGCTACAAATTCGGAGTTGCATTTTATCGGAGCGCTTTTTTTTACCATTGTTACTGCCAGATGTACGCTCATAACACGTAACCGTTCCCCCGTATAGTGGCTTTCGGCCGCGTCTTTCTACTTCCGCGAAGTGGTGAATTGGCAGGAGTGGACAGAGACATCGACCAGTCGAGCCAAGGGTGGATTAAAGGGGGGGGGGGGCGTAGGGGACGAACGCCCCCCTCCCCGAGAAAAAAAAATAATGTAAAAGATCCTATTTTACTTCCATAAAATGGATGTATATGTCAAGATTGCGTTATCAGTTCTTTCCCAGATCATTAATATGTATGTGTTTTAAAACATGCAATCTTCCAGTAAGTTGCAAAACCACGGTAAACACGCGGCGTTCGGCACCTACCAGACGCATTGCGTTGTTTCCCCGCTTAGACCATGGGACACTCGCCCAATAAACACATGGAATTTAAATTCCGTTTGCCATAACTTGGGACTGCACAAATTTGTTATTAGAACCTTCTATTTGGTGCAATTTATTATTAATTGCAATGTTCCCACACTTAATCTTGCACATTGTTTTAAAATAAGTCAAATATACCTGGAACTATATTTCTGTCCTATTTGCAACTAATCTTAGAAATCACCACGAGATGGCGCATCGATAATCTCATTAATTTTTTTTTAAATGCTGCTAACTAATAATATACTTCTTTTTATTTCATATTATGTCAAAAAAAGCATTAATATGCCAATAAATACAGTTCGTATTTTCATTTCGGTTTTATTTCATCACCAATAAATGGCCATTGTAACCTTCCGCTGTTTGTTTACATTTCGACCGGCGGTTGAGCAGACGAACGTAAACAGACATCTTACGAAGTCCTACGTCCTACGTTTTAATTTTGAAAATTTCCAATTTTTTTTTTTTTTTTTTAGAATATTGATCTTGAAATATACATATTAATATTTTTATATTTTCACTAGTATAAATTTTTTTAGGAAGTTGAAAAAATTAATAATATTTAATTTACTTACAAAAATATTACTAGATTTATTAAGGATTCATATCTGAATCTAAGTGACAAATATTTTGATTAGTACTAGTTGCCCAACAGGGATTCTATGGCATACCGAATATTTAATTAGTATTTTTTTTATTTTACATGCACTTTTTCATTTTTCATATTTATTTGCATTAAAAAAATAAAAAGAAACTTTTCTAAAGATTTTTAAACTATGAATTAAATTCAAACACCTAAAAATAAATTTTACACTGTAGGTAGAGTTTTTTTTTTTTTTTTTTTTCAAATAATTGTTGCACATAATGTTTTAGTTACTTATAAAATTCATATGCTGTATTTATATATTTTTCTTTATTAAATCATATTCGTCCTGTCTTGTTGGAAGTACTCCACCACAAGTTCAGTATAGGCACAAGGTGTGTACATTAAAAAAAAAAAAAAAACTACTTTTTTTCCCCCACAACTTTGCTTCTACAAAAATATATATAATGTACACTTTCAGCCAGCTATTTTCTTCATTTAAATTAATCTTCAGAGCATTTATTTTCAATAGAAAATGACAGAAGGTAAACACCTGACAGTGTTTCATTTTACCCCACATATCAGGAAAACAATAACACTCTAGGAACAAATAATATGGGACAGAAAGCAAATTTCAGCAAATGTGTTTTATTTACATTAATAACGAACACCAATGTCAGAGAAATATGAAATGTAAATTGGAAAAAGTAATTTAAATAAAAAAATACTACTACATAAGCAATACTAGCTACAAGTTGTCATAAATCAATAAAAATACTACACTAGGGGCATACCTAAAAGTATAATAGTACTTTTTTTTTCTATTTCTAATGGCACAGATAAAAAGACAAATACAGCAAAGAATAGATATGAAAAAATATAGAGAACAGCTGTATCAAATAGTCTATGTATCCAGAAGACCCCCTAGCCTCCCATATATGTCCACAAGAGAACGTTTGGATAAAGCTTGGCAGTGAGCGAGGTGGTAACCCGTCCAAGATCAGACTGCAGACATAGCACTTTAAAGGGCATATTTTTTCAATTAAAATGCTATACTACAAACTCTAAATCGATACATATAGTTGATCGATATAAAGAGTAATATTAGTATACGAAAAAGTATTACTTACATTAGGGAATGCAATCCCGCTTTTGCGGGATTACAATATCATGGCTATAATTTTCATATTTATGTAAGGTATTGTTTTAGTTATGAATTAAGATAAAGTATTAAATCTGACTGTGCTTATAAACTTACTTTTTCCCACTTTTCTCTATTAAAATTAAGTTTTATTTGAATGAAATGTCAATCCCGCGGGATCCCGCAATCTCGTGCGGGATTGACATTTTATTCAAATAAAAATTAATTTTAATAGAGAAAAGTACGAAAAAGTAAGTTTATAAGCACTATCAGGATTAATACTTTATCTTAATTCATAATTAAAACAATACCTTACATAAATATGAAACTTATAGCCATGACATTCTAATCCCGCAAAGGCGGGATTGCATTCCGTAACTTACATTAATTTATTCTGAACATTCACTTAAATCATCAATACAATCTAAAACGTTTCTTTCATTGTTAGAGTTTTAACAGTTACTCTCATAAGAGCAAAACTCTGAACATGCTGAATTATTCAACTTGCAAGTACATTTCTTTGACATACATGCAGTTTTAAGGCATGCACATGAGATGTGTTTCAGTAAGAAATTGCTGCAATAGGCAAGTTACCCCACTGAACAGAAATGCAGTCATTTATAATCCATCCATGTTCAGGTGGGCTTGGATCATTAATACAATTTTCCAAACACCTACGATAAATATTACATTGATAATTACATCGTTTCAGCCCATTTTCCGAAGTTCTAATCATCTATTTCTTTTTCTTTGCCATCAAGAAACAACCCCCACTGTCTTAATTTTTCAAAGCTTTTGTCCGATAAAAGAATTAGATCATCATTTATATCTTCGAAAAGATGAATGCAGCAAAATGGGGCGGCAGTAGCACCCATTTCAACGAGCGTTACTATTATAGCGTAAGAACGATGGGATGTCAACAAACGAATGTACACAAACAAACGGCGGAGTGATACGCAGAAAGAAATGTGGTATAAATAAAATAAAGATGTGTAATTTTACTATATTTACCTAGTATTAATTATTTTAATGACATGAAATGAATTAAAAACTAGCATTTTGAGTTTAAAATGTTATTTATTTAATTTAGTAAAAAAATTTGCACACGCCATCTGGTGGCTATTCCATGTATGGCTGCAAACAAGACAAAAATATAGTTCGCGGTAGAGTTGTTATTTTATATAAAACGTGCACCTTTAAGCGTGGGAACATTAAGATTTAAGATAAAATTTAACATTTAGAATAGTTTAATCATGCGTTTGCGTAGTCCCAAAGCATGGTAAACGAACTTGAAGAATATTAATGTTCGTCCCATAGTCTAGCTAAGGAAAAAGCGAAATGCGGGGCCCCTTTCGGGGGCATTTCGCATATGTCACGGGCTTTCACTTGCTTCTATAAAAACCAAACACTGATGGGCTCTTCTCACAGCTCGACGACATGAAAGCGAATTCCAATCTCCGAAGTCATGTGATCACATTTTGGTATGGATAGTGGGAGAGGCTCAGCCATGCAGTTACAGATAGAGTTCCAATCTAAAGTCCATGGGCTTAGCTCTCCCAACGGGATCAGGTGCAGCTGGTGGGTTTGCCGTAACTAATGATAACGGGGTTGCTTTCGTGCGCATCGTTGCCGACTTTTCGCAACTTCTTCCCAATTCTGACATTTTCCAACTTTCCATTATACTGCTTTTAAGAGTTTTTTCTTTCTTCTTTTTTGAGGGAGGCGACAAAAATGTCTCTTAGTTTTGGCGCAGTTTGGCGCAAAATTCGAATTTTTTGCAATTTTGTAGCAGGATGGCACTTAATGTGGAAATTGGCGCAGATTTTCCATCTCTGAGATCATTTTGGCAACTAAGATGAAATAGTTGGTTGCCATTGGCACCTCACTTTAATATCTTAATTTCTAACCCTGCCTGGAAATAATTTTTCAAGCAATATTTAATTATTCAACCAGTTTGGGATAAAATGTGCTAACCACGAGACAACATGGGTCTTGCTCCAGAATGTAAAAAGGTTGAAGTGAATATTTTTTTAGTTTTAGAATGGGAACTTAAAAAAAAAAAAAACATGGAGCTTTTCCCTTTTGGATGTTGAGTTACTAGGGAATTTTGTTTTTTGTATAAGGTAATAATGAGATTCATTTAACAAAATGCCATTACATTGGCTTTTTCTCAAAAATCAAATTTGTTCAAAAGTTTAAAAAGTGCTTTTAATACAATTTTAACATTTTATATTTAAAAAAAAAATAAATTGAAGAATATTAAATATCTGACTTTGTATAAACATTTAATATCACAAAATCAGTATTCAGCCTCTGTTCAGAGTACCATTCTTCAGAAAGATCGACCAGTATTGTCCGGGGGAGGAAGATTTTGTATAAAATCGTCTAAAAAAGTAAAAAAGCTACACCCAAAGCCTAAAAGTTGGCAAGTATGCAACCCATTACAGGGTGCCTACTAAATTTCTGAAATTCAATTTCCTGTAATTGCCAGATTTCCTGTAATTGCAATTCCCAGAGTTTTGGGAGCTTCTGAAAAAACATTTCTTGACCATAGATTCATTTTACTTTAGGAAATCCCTCAGCATTACCACCAACTCTTGAAAATTTCTATATTTTATTACTGATCTTACATAGCTTTTTGACCCTTCCTTCACAAGAAACCTCAATACAGATTGTAAAACAGAAGTAAGTATAGCATACCCCCAAACATTGTGATCCGTTCATTCTATTTAAACATAAATCATCTTTATCAGCCTTTTCATACTCTAGAGTCTAGAGAGAGAAAAAAAACATGCCAAGAAATTTTTATACAAAGAAAAATTTATTCCTTCAGAGAATTTTCCTGAGCGATTTTCCATGCTTTTTCTAGACTTTCCTGACTGGTGCACATGCTCCATAATTTGGCATAAGCTATATGTTTAAAACAACGCATTTTACAGCATATAAAGCATACAAATAGCAGATTAAAAAAAAAAAAAAAAAAAAAACAGTACTAAAGAACACATTACAATATTCAAATTTGACTGAATACAGTATACAGATAAATGAAATCTGTTTCCTTTTACTTCTCTTGATATAATAAGTAAGTATGTATGTATACATGTACATCAGTGGTGCCACAGAAGTTTTTACGTTTTAGTTTATACGTGAAGAAGTTTAGGCTTTTCTTATCAGAAAAAATCGACTTTTGTATTAGTTTTGCAGGCTTTCGTATAAGAAAAAAATCTAACTATGTATCAATTTTAGACTTTCATATCATAAACTACTTTAGTATGAGTTTTGCATCAAAAATATCTGCTTTTGAATTAGTTATGCAAATTTTTGTGTTAAAAAAGAAAATTCTATGCTTGTCAATTTTGCAAACTTTTGTACATATTATGTATCCCCCCCCCCCGAAAAAAAAAAAAGGTTAAAAGAAAAAGATTGTTATTAGTAAAGCTGTTTATTATACATATTTTTTTTAAATGGTGTCATGTAATGATAAACCTTCCTATTGTTGTAACACCTTAATATTTGGGTAAGACAAATTTGAGCAAATTACTATAATTAATGAGGTAATCTGTTATTGATGACAAGTACTTCTGTTTTTCTATTCTGCATTAATTTAAACATGTTAAAAGCCTCAATTTCTAAATATAAGTGTGTGTCAGAGAATTCTCTTTGACAGATAAACTTTACTAAAAATCACAAAATTGCCGTTAGTTAATCCATCTCCTGTTTTTATCTCATAACAACTTCACTTGGTAATGTATATATTGCATTTTTATGTGGAAAGGCTGTATTGCTGATTACAAGCACCATTGTATCAGCCATGTAGGCCAGGTACGTGCACTGGGATGGCTCTCATATCCCATGAACATGCCGATGACACAATACCACGCACCTGCGCGTTGCCAGAGGGGGGAAACAGATTGGCGATCAGCACTCCATATGAGTGCTATTGTGAGATCATGGCAGTGCGTCAGCATCGCCATCATACGTGATTGGCTGTTCATCTTTCTGGCAAGCACAGTGGCTAGATTTGGGGGGGTTTTCTGAATTCTCCCCAGCGCGGCTAAGGAAAACTATCACTTCACTTTCCTTCTCAAGCATCAAGGGATGCGACGCACACTCCAATAACGTGCGTGCCATACATTCCATTGGTAGATACACTTCCAAGTGCTTTCAAATAAATAAAATTAAATGAGTTTTTTAACACATAGAAATAAAATAAGTACTTTCTATGAACTCTACATCAAAAACATCCAAGAGTCCTTAAAAAAGTAAAATCCTATTCAAGTGCCTTTTAAATTGCATAGTAGCATGCACATGTCATGTTGGACTATTCAATATCATAATCAGTCTTCGAGTTAGTATTTGAATGATTTTAACATATTAATAGTTAATGATAAATTTTAATATTAACTCCATAAATTGCTTTAAAACTAGGTTTTTCTATGCCATTGTTAAATATGGTTTAAAATGTCATGCGTTGAAAATCTGCTAATGACACATTTTAAAATTATTTATAAGGTTAAATGAGAAAAAGAAAATAAAACAATTTCTACAATTAGGTTCTAACAGCAAGTATTTTCTTGATTTTGCTGCAAAATTCAATTTTTCTTGCATTTCTCCAACCTTTCTTCAATTTGCCTGACTTTTTTCCCAAATCCCTGACCAAAACTCATTTCCCTGACTTTCCAGGTCAATAGAAACCCTGGTTAATTTAAGTTAAGGGGAATTGCTGGTTTTTGAAATCTTTCTTAGTTGACGGCATAAGCGAAGAAAAAAAAGCAGAAAAAAAAATTCTTTTTTTGCTCTTTGCTTACTGTCCCACAAAAAATGCTTAATAAGAAAAAAATCATGTTTAAAAGCGTATACAGTAGAACCTCTCAAATCCGGAATCGCTGGGACTTTACCGGTTCCGGATTACAGAAATTCTGTAATATCAACTATTAAAAATGGTGCAAAAGCAATGCATATCATTAATACCGAATAAACAACACTCCCTTATGGCATTATTAGAGTAACAGTTCAATTAATCGGCATGTTCGGAAAACGCTGATTGCTCTTAAAATAAATACAAAAGAAGTAAAAATAAAACATCGCACAGTGTTCAATGCTTAAAACAAACAATCCGATGCACGCTCCACGGTCATACTGGTTTACTTTTCTCCCCTTTCTTCTTTCCCACACTTTTCACTCTTCCATTTTAACAGCGGCGTGCATTTTTTATCTTCAAATCGAAAGGTTTATTTACATTATTTATCCCTTTTATGAGATAAGCACAGGCTATAAAGTTATTTAAAAAAAAAAATAAATCAACCTTATTGTGAATAGAGAAAATCAACAAAACAAAAAAAAAAAAATATATATATTATATATTTACTCAGATTTGATTATGTACAAAAAGATGCTATTTTCTCTTAAACATATCTAACAAAGTCTGTTGTTTTAATTTAGGTTTGTGTTGTATCACTTTTTCTCGAATTTTATACAAACTCATAACTTCATGTTCAGTTATGTAGGATCTTTGCTATAATCCTTTAATGGCACTATCAAGAATGCCGATTACATTGCTAGTCGATATTTCTTCCACTTCAAAATCATCACTGTCGCTGTTTTTACTGCTGGAGTTTCTTACGTCACCAGTATGAAGTACGCTTTCAATTATTTCAGAATCTGAAAGTTTGTTGATTGTAGGCGCATCGTCATCACAGTGAACGATTTCATTTATGTCTTCTTTTTGCAAGTGAAAATTTTGCCGATTTGCATAATCCAATAGCTCAAACAATTTTTTCTTCTCTTTAGAGACACGAAATCCTGGGAAATCTTTTGTTTCTACTTCAGGATCCGAAAGAAACAAAGTTTGTGGCAACAAATTATGCCAAGCATTTAGTAAAATTTCCATGGGTAAATCTTCCCATGCACGTGCAACAAGCCAGATAGCTTCTGTGATATTGAAATTCTTCAAAAACTGCGACGAGGGGCTGGCTGGCTAATTTCCGATTTATTGTTATTTGGAAGGCCAAATTTTGTCCGTATTATAGAAATTCCGGATTTGAGAGGTTCTACTGTATAGCATTTAGAGCTATTCCGAAGCATAGAAGGAGTGTTTAGGTACATTACTGAATCTATTATTGTTGTTTGATTTATATCAGCTATGAACTATGCTTACTTTAACTTATGGGATACATTTTCTGTTCTTTTGCTGGAGCATTTGCCTCATTCTGAATGCATATCATTTACCAAACAGGGTAAAAAGCCAGGATGTTTTGAAGGCCTTCGGTACCTTATTTATACATATCTATTTTCTTTTTTGTTAATTGTTTTTATTTTACTATTATTAACTCTAGGTTTGCTTTTAAAGCAATGAAGTATATTGTTTGGATTTGTTGATTTTGGGGAAGATCAGCTTTGGACTGTACGCGCTTTATGAAATGAAAAAGAGAAAGTGATATATTAGTATGTAATTTTTGGTTTTATTTACTTTTTTTTAACCCTGGGACAGCATGGACTTGGAGCAGAAGTTGCTTAAAATTATACTTTTTGTATCAGGAAATACCAAGAGATTCTTTCAGCGCAGATACCTTCAAAAATATGCTTTTTGTATCAGAATGTATCAAGAGATTCGATTTGGCACAGCCGTGGCACCCCTGATGTGCATACATACACATATATGTCAGAGAAAACATTCAAAAACTTACCTCATTTAATTTTAGCTCCTCCAATAAAGCTTTATGTTCAGCTCTCTTTTTTTCTATCATTTTTTCATAAGGTGTCTTTTCATCAGAACTCTGGTGAAAAAATAATAAAATAAATTTAAAATAAAGTAAAAAAAAAAAAAAACACACATACCAAAATCAATACAAGTTGTGTGATAGTGACTTATAATATGCATACACAATTTGAATTTATTCAAATGCCCAATTCAGACACTAATACCTTTAAATGATTTGCGTCCATAGGCCATAATGTGCAAGAGTTATTTTTTGAAACACTGCACAAAAAGTATCAGGTGTACACACCAAAATCTATGCAGGTTATGTGACTGTGACACATATATAACAAATCCAGTTTGCGGCGAATTGAAAGCAAGATTTAGACATTAGGCCACTTTCAAGTTTTTTTTATCTATAGGCTATAACGTATAAGAACTCTTCTTTACAGCCATGTTAAAAAAAAAAAAAAAAAAAAAAAACATAAGTCATAGAAAATGAAATTAATACTGGGCATGGTCTATAATATATGTATATGCATACCAAATTTGAGCTCAATCAAATGCACCATTTGGGAGCTGCCGTGGAAACATACATACATCATCCTAAAAATAGCATAAATAATTTCAAAAGACCTCAAGCGTGTAAACACAAACTCTCAAACAGGAATTTTTTCATGATTACAATACTTTCCTTACATGGTGCATGTTAGGTAAGTAAAAACAGCACAACTGGAAAAAAAATATATATATATACTTCAAAAGCAGTAAAAAGCAACAGATAAAGAATAATAAAAAATAGTTTTAAATCATGGCTCAGTGGTAACACATGTACTTAACAAACAATAAATAAGACAAAACAGTTTCCAAAAGACTAGTTGTAAGTTAACTTTTTATATAGAATAAAATGAGAAAAAAAGTTACTAAAATTTGCAGTCAAACTTTATTAAATTTATATACTATAATTTTTAACTTGATTTCTCTATTAAAAATTATTTTCACATTTTTTTTTCTTCGTTAGCATAAAATTTATTCTAAGGAAAAGAAATATATATATACTTACTTCAGATTGAGATTCTGATTCAGAATCCTTTTTAGATTTTGAAGATTTAACCTTTAAAAAAGAAAAATGCTCTAACATAATGCAAGCTACAACTGAAATTTGTAATTCAAACAAAAATTATTTATTATATAGATAAAAATCAAAGACATTATTCAAGACTAACAAAGTCACTTCTAAATAAAATAATTAGAAAGCTTACCCTAATAATTTTTACTGTTTTCTTTTTTGAAGTCATAAAACCTTTCTAGAGAGAAATTAATTAAAATTAGAACAATTTTCAAATAACTTTAAACTAATCAACATCATGATATATAGAACATGAATCATACTCAATTTGCTCGCTGCCTACGTTGCAAAGATTCGGCGAAGCAATGGGGCACATATGAATATAGTTTAGAGGGTGTAAATACAGTTGAACTTGTTTATAATAACAATTCTTTTATAATGTCACTCTACATATCTCTCTGATAAGACAGAAGCTTACTCAAATCAATCTTAAACATCCATTTGGTGATAGTAAAGTTTGGCTCGGATTGGAGCACCTGGCGCATAGCCCTGGCATAGGACCTTCAGACTACTATTTATATTATCATTTATTATTAATGCCTTGTCTTCTGTGCACTTTCCCACAATGGAAGAAGTACGAAAATCCATTGATGACTTCGCATCTTTTTATGCTGCTGGCATCCGTGTACTATCTGATCGTTGGCGGTGAGTGCTGGAAAATAATGGAGATTACTTTGATGGATAAAGGTATTATTGCATATTTATTGCATTTTCTTTGACACGCTCTTTAAAACTTATAACTAGGCCCAATTTACGAAAAGTCACATGAAAATTTTATAATTTTTTTGATCAGCTTCTGAGCAGAAAGCTAAGATGAAATATTCTTGGGATGTAGTGGCATACCATCATAAGAAGATATAAAAATTTAAAACATGTGCTTCTGATCAAGCATGCCGAAAAAAATTCATGGAAATTTTTAGCAAATGCAGAGCTTATGCATAAACTATAGATGCAAATTTTGATACAATTTTTGGAATCAGCTTAAAAAGTTACCACTAGAAACAAATCTTCACTTCAGTAACTTCTACAGTTAAGGAGTTATTTAAGAAATGCATAGAAAAAATGGCGTATCTTGCAGAAAACTTAAAAATTTGCATAGTTAATTTCTCAGTAATTAATTATCATAGAACCTGCAAATTTGAGAAAAATCTGAAATGGCATGGTGAACTTTTCCCAAATTTCTGCTTGATTGGATGAGGAATGACCCTGATGCAAAATATGAAAATAATGATGAAGTGGAGGATAATGTTTATGCTGAAGCAGCTGAGCCTAGACTCGTACAAAGTTTGTCTGAAGGAATAGCGGTATTAGAAACTGTCTGAACTTTTTTATACAAACATAAAATAAATCTCAGAAAAGATCCAGAAGAAAATTGTAAATCTTGAAATTTTACTGTTTAACTTAATGTTTAAAAAATGATGAAAAGCCCAACATAAAATTACTGATTAAAAAAAAAAAAAAAGCATGACTCAATGGAAAAAACACTCAAATTACTGGGGTTAAACGATAAAGTAAATAAAAAACTTTGTAAAAAACACACGTAACATGTTAAAGGTAAGAAGATATGAACGTTTCGGCCAAAAATTGTTTTGGCTTTCTTCAGTCCAAGCTGCGTGTACATACTGTGAACATACTTCGTCACAAGGAACCTTCCTTGTGACGAAAGGCTTGGACTGAAGAAGGCCAAAACAATTTTTGGCCGAAACGTACGTATCTTCTTACCTTTAACATTTTATGTGTGTTTTTTACAAAGTTTTTTATTTACTTTATGACTCAATGTTCATCTTCCATTTATTTGTTTTACAATTTTGTAGCAAATTAGTATTTGTTAGTATACAGTCACTGTGTGTAAGTATAAACATTGCTTTCTTTGCATTTTAACTTTTACTCGCATTCATCGTTTTTTCCTATGCACCCCCATGTAAAACGATGAATTGAGGTTCTATTGTATTCGGAAGATAAAAGAGATTGGTTTTGGCATGTTGAAAAAAAAAAAAAAAAAAAAAAAAAAAAAAAAAAAAAAAACGGCTAAAGGGGAGAAAGGAAGTTCTTGGAGGGATGGAAAAGTATGCATTGTTGTGTAGACCCAAGTTGGTGAGAATTGTGTAAATGTGGTAACCTTGGTGGCTTTCTGTGAACATACGACACTCCATGTGAAAGCCACCATTTTGCACCTCGGTACTACAGGGATGAGAACACACAAATATGAAAAAAGAGGAAAAGTGTGTGAACGCAATTTCGACTTCGAGCAAAGTTCAAGCGTGCGATGCCCATTTTTGATATATATATATATTACAATTATTTTATATCAATAATATATATGTTACAATTATTTATTAAAATACTTTTATTTAAATTATAATTTTTATTATCTTTAAAAATTAAAATTCATAAACATTTATGTGCAATTTTAGATGCAGGACATTCAATAATGAAACAGAGGATATCATTATTTAAAGGATGATCTTAATCAATTTTACAAAATCTACAGTCAAGACAAAATCCTAGCTTTACAAAACAATTTTACTCTATTCTTTTGAAAGTGAATGCAATGTAATTTCTTGGGGGGGGGGGGATTACCTGATTTTCTATGAACTGTCTCTCATGAAACTCCAGAATATGATTAAATATTTCAAGCTTCCACAGATTTACCACAATTCATTATAAAATAGCCCAAGAACACAGAATATGGCACAGCAAAAGAAATATATATCCAAAATGTTAAAAGTAATTTCAACTTTTCTCTTACATCAGACAATAAAATCTATCCTGTAACTTTAAAAAGTTAACACTAACAAAAATACATAGATATTAAAAAAAATTTAGGCCATAAATGTTCCCATTAAAAATCTGCTGAATGCCATCTTATTTATTTTTCTCTTTCCTAACAAATGGGAGAGGGAGGAGAGAAAAGCTGACTGTTTGTATACCTGCCAACAACTAGGGTAGAGAATCCAGTAGATTTATGTATTATTACTATATCACAGTTTTAAACTTACAATTGCTTATTTGTGACATAAACCATACATTGAAATTTTTCACACATTCAATTTCACTATCTATACAAAGTATTATTAAAAGTATTATACAAAGTATTTTAAATAATAGGATTACATAACATTACAATTTGTAAAATGAATAATTTGCTTTTTACAATAATTTATGTTTGAAATTTCAATTTTGCAGAAAGTCAGGAATGTTAAATGCAGGATTAGTAAACAATATCAGAATGTAAATAATTCTTTTAATATAAAGTACAAAAAAAAACCATAATGTTTCTATAAAATTAAAAAAAAAAACCTTAATGTCACATAATTATAATGCTTAAAAATAATTTTTAAATACAAATACTACTTTAAAAAGCAAAAATATGTAATTTATTTATTTACAGAAAAAAAAAAAGAAATTACTAAAAGGATTAAAGTTTGTTAAACAATATATTGATTTCGATTCGTTTTAGAATTTGCAAATAACTTTTCTTGCAGCCTGTGAACAAATAATTCTACTTCGGTTACACAGTCTAGTGTTTCTAGGAATTCAAAATATTGATCTCTTATGGAAATTTCTTCAGATACTGAAAGTTTTTCAACTTTCTCTCCAGCATTTGAAGCCGTTTCAGAATTGTTTTCCTCTAGTTTTGAAACTGAGGAAATTATTTCAGCACTGGTCAAATGATTAACAATTTGTAACTTATCAATTACAAAAAATTTAAAATGTTTTCTTCATGCAGGTTTGCAAACCGAGTACTTTCCATTTTGTGCACAATGTATTACATCAGCAGTTTTGATTTCAACTAATGATGGCTTAAATCCAGTTATAGTGTTAAATTGAGAACTCTTCCTACCCTACTTCTCATAGACTATTTAAAAGTACTTTACTGCTAAGTTGAGAACATAAGCATATCGTAGGGCAAAGGGGGGGGGGGGGGGAGAACTTTGTTTAGAAAACCATTCTTTCCAAAACCTTTTTTTCCTTCTTTAAAAACTCAAAGAAACATACCTATTTTTACTTTAGAATATGCTATGTGCATGCTCCCCCACACATAGCCTCTCCCCCCAAAAAACCTTGCGTGATGCTAACGCCTATGATTTAGGAAGCCAAATAACAGGGGGGGGGGGGGGGGGAAGAAAAGAAAAATATGTGGAAATAACCAAACCACAGAAGATTCTCATCCCTGGTACTATGATTTAACTCGGTATGATTGGAGCTAAAAGAAAATTCTAGCGTTTAGAATTTAAAAATTTTATTTTAGATCTCGCACTGCAGCTCTCAGACACAGGGAAATGTGCCAAATCAGTGACTTTTGAAATCATGCCAAGGGGCGTCCTAAAGAAGAAATCAACCAAATATTCTAAACTGTTGTTTTTCCACAATTGCTTAATGAAAAGCAAAGTAAGAAATAGTGTTTAATTTTGTTATATTTTAAAATAGATAAATTTAAATAATTAATTTTTAACATAATTGATAAATGTAACCATTGAAAATTTCTTAAAGTTAAGATTTATTTTTAATTCTGTACCTGTATGTATTTTTCTCAAGTCAAATTTAAACTGAATTTTGTTCAGACTGACGTCATTTGTTTCTGTTCCTGTCTGTACACAGTGTTACCCACTCTACCCTAGAGAAAGAGGCTGAAATCAAATTTAAAGTGGCCAAATATGGCTAAAAGTGTTTTCAAGCTGAGAAAAAAAATTAATCATTCATTTTGCCATTTACTTTGATGTGCCTGTGCTGCTGAAATATGCTCGTTTGCAAGTGTTTTTTTGAGTTATTTTGACTTCCATTTCCAATTTACGAAACACTTCGGTATAGCCAGTTGGTCAAAATCTAGCCAAAAAGTGTGCTAAATTGGCAGATATAGCCACTAAGTGGCTAAATTGGCACCCTGCCAACATACAACGGAGAATTTCTTGTACACCTGAACATATCTCCCCTATTTTCAGGTTGTGAAACAAATTGCAGAATCCTTTTTTTTGTCAGCATGCCAAAGCCAATCTCTTTCTTTGGGCGAGTAGTATCCGAGGAATTATGGAATGAATAGCAGCTGTAGTTCGCTAGTTGAGTTGTTGCAGATTAGAACATGTAGTCATGTAAGCAATATCTTTATTGTAACCACATGAAAACACTCAAGGGGGTTTAAATCCTGTGATCGTGGAGGTCAATGAATTGGACTACCATGACCATTCCATTTTGAAATGTTGATTGAGGCAATTGTGCACTGTTGACCTATGTGGAAGTGAGTCATTCTACTGAAAAATCACATTGCCAAATCTTTACCACAGTCACCATTTCTATTATGCTTTTCTAAATCTCTTGTTGAAGTTCTGACACCTAGCATCACCTATCGGATTTTGTAGTGCAAAATTATAGAAAACGAAAATCTAGCACTTAAGCTGGCCATCATTCAAACACCCAGTCCATTAGTTTTCTTAATTTAATATTCAAAAGTGTTCAACCATTCTTGGCATCCTGTGTAATTCTCTGACTTTTACCTGATATGTAGCCAATCTAATTTCTGAATAAAGTAAAAATGTAAGAAATAGAAAAAACATAAAAAAAAAATATATATATTAATACTATATTACATCGGAGGAGTGATTGAACTTTTCGGAGGAACTGGAATCATCTGACACAGCAGCTATATTCCTCTAAGGATAAAAAAGAAATATTATAACTCTTTCAATAACTTATACAACCAATAGAACAGTATTATCAGAAGCAAATGTTATAAATTTGGATAATGTAGACTGATGCAATGTTTCACATTAACCCATTTGTATAAACAAAAAGTAGAAAATTTATTCTAAATCTGTTTTGATTGCATTTTCAGAATTTTTCAAAAACAGATAGAAAAATAAAGACAAAAGTAGAAAAGGTGAGTAACTAAGACATGCAAAAGGTGCAAATATATGCACTCTATGTCTGCTGGGCAAAGTATAGTACAATCTTGATAATCCAGCGGTTGGTTAGTTCAGAACAGCATTTAATAATCCAGTGCCCTCACAAAACACATGAAAAAATGTGCATATCTGTAAATTTCCTATACTCTTGATGATCTGGAATTGTTTAGTTACCCAGCAGTTGTCAGGTCCCATATTATGTTGGATTATCAAGATTGGATTGTATATGCACATTATTTTTAATTCATTGTCCAATACTGATTTGAATGATTCTGAACACCTTTTAAAGGCCCATCATCATTTTATAGGATGTGAAATTTTTTTCTTAATACAGCAGAACTTCTCAAATCTAGTATCACTGTAAATAACGCACAAAATGCATTTGATTTTACTAAGTTCAACATGGGAGAGCAAATAAATATTCATTCATTCTAAAACAAAACAATTTAATTCAATAATTGACAGGTAGAAAAAAATATCTTCCCACAAAAGTCAGGCATTACCACATATCATATATATCAACTTAAAATTCGCGCATCAAATTCTCCCGAAGCACAAGCAGTCAACTGGCAAGCTGTAATGAAAGAAAAAGTGATAATTAATTCTATGTTAAAGTGGCAACCTCGCCAACCAAGCCAAGGGCGATATTTAGCCAAGCCACGAACATCATGCAAATGTGCTATTCAGCGAAGGATGAAACATACTGGGACTTTACAGATTCTAAGAAAATTTTTTTTATTATAGAAATCCTGTAATATGAATTTTAAAAAATCAAATTGATCAGGTATAACTGTCAATAAAAAGACTAACATAACTTAAATAGGAAAAAATATATCTATAAAAAATAAATAAACATTCAAACAGGAATTATACACAACTGAGATATTTTTAAAAACACAGCTAATAAAATCTCTTTTTTAAATTTTGCTTTTTGTTGCATAACCGGATTATTTTAAGGGTGTATGTCGAAGAAAAAAAAACTGTTTTCAGTCTTGGTACACACATTGAAATAAACTAATAGCACCATGGTCTCCAAAAAATTCCAGATGGTCTTCATAAGCTGCTTTACACACTGCAATAAGCGAAAAAACTGTGGCTTTTGTGAAATTTTCAGAAAAAATGCTTAAACATGGATTTGAGCTGCAAGATTTTTCAAAGAGTGACATGTATTGTGAAAATTTCCGATTTTAAAGAATTTTTCCTAAAACTTTTGAAACTGATACAGATTTATCGTTTATTTCAGTATTTAATACAGCTTGTAAAGAGACAGTTTCAAAATTTTGAAGTGTCTGGCATAATTAGTTTATTTATACTTATGTACCAAAATCACATGATTTTTTTTAACAACACCGTTGAAGCTGAATTTTGTCTGTATTATAGAAATTCCAGATGTGAGAAGTCCCACCCTATTAGCCCCAGTAGTTCTAGCATTCACTAAGGGGCTTAAAACACATTGATTTCAATTACAAATTATTATTTGATATATATTATAATCATGGGTAAAGGAAATATTTTTTAGAAAGAAATTTTAATTTTCAATACAAATCTCTCTCTTTTTTTTTTTACAATTAGACTGCAGTCTTGGACAACGAAATAATTAAAATAAAATTTTACATACTTTCAGTGAACTTAACATCGAAATTACTTAAGCTAGCACAGTAAAAAATATTAATAGGAAAAAAAAAAAACTCAATTACATACCATACAAGGTTAAACTAGAGAAAGCTTTTATTTACATTTCATACAAATGTATAGCAAATACCAAGTAAGAGATCAGAAAGAAATATTTGTTTCCCATGAATAAATGTACTAACAACATTCAGCTGCATAGAACAAACACTCTATAAAATTTGCGGCACAAGGTACCCCTCCCTAATGCCCGAATCAAGATCTTAAAACCGTGTTAACTTAATAAATGGAGACACCCTTTAAACCTTTGAAACACAACCATTTCCCAATGCAGAAAAAGTGCAGCCATTGCCATTGCTCGATTTAACTACCAGTTTGCTGGGCGGTGCTGCACAGCCAGCTGAGTCAAAATGTTCATTAGCTCTGTGGCACACAATGGGCAATTTGATCAACCACCATGTTGCTGGTAATTAAATCAAGCAATGGCAACGGCTACACTTTTTTGGCATTGAGCAGCCTATATACTGTTTCTTCTATTTCAAAAAATATTTTCATTATATTCTTGAGTTCTCAGCACAAGTATAAAAATATAAAAGCATATATATTAAAAAAAAAAAAGTGATAAAAATAGTTCTGAGATTATTTTTACTAGGGATGCACCGAATACCATATTTTGACAAATAAGGAATATTTGGTTAAAATGTATTAAACATACTATATCATTATTAATGATTACCATGATCAATTTAATTAGTTTTTTAAATAATATTTAATATGGTGTAAAACTTCAGAAATTAAAATCCTGCAAAATTAAATATCCAAGTGTTTCCTTTATGTAGAATTGATGACACAGATATATTATCTGCATATTTTATTTAAAAAAAATTAGCAGTTAATTGATTCTACATATTTATAAACACTTCATAGGATTTAAAAAAAAAATTCTGGGTACTGTTTCACATTTAAATGAATTTGTAATAGTAAGGTTAAAATCATGTGTCATAAGACTTGGGAAAATTGATAAGCAACAAAATTTAACAACTGAATGTTTTCATTCACATAATTACTTAAAATATGAAATTAGTAAGTAACAATTTTAATTAATTTTATACTATATGGTACTATATTCTAACTTTCATTCATGGTATAAAAAAATATAGGTTTGTTTACCAACTATTGAATATTTAAATCTTTTTACGACTTGGTTGTTGAATATTAACGTATTCGGCCAAATCGAATAGTCAATGCATCCCTAATTTTTACAAATAATGATCATTTTTAAGGGAGATGATGTACTAAATAGAACTCTCATGTAACTATGTCGTCCTTAAGTATTTTATTGAAATCAAATTTATTCTTTGTGAACCAAAACAGTCAAAATGTGAAAATTTAATCAACAAAAGAGATACTGTATATAAATAAAAGATCTTTTATAAATTTACATACTGTATATCATTAAAATGTATATTTCTTTAAATCACACACATACATTTAAATCAGTGATTTTACTTGAAAGGCAAATAGTATGAAAAACAAAGCAGATCTGTAAAACATACCTTCGGAACAACTCTTACGATTCTCTTTTTCACAGGTTTGTTTTCCTCCTTAAAGTAAAAAATAAAATTAAAAAAACATTCAATAATACTTAGTAACTTAACCTAATAAATATAACTTAAAGCATTTCTTTTTCACATTTTTTTAAAAAACATATATTCATTTGAAACTACAGTTTGTCTCATAAGGCGTGTATTAATCTTAGGAAAAGCCCTTTTTTAATTTTTACATGTATTAGATATGCTGCAGATTACAGCATTTAGTATTTTTTTTTTCAAAAACATGAAGGGTTCAATGTAATTTTTATTATTTCCTGAAAAAATTAGTCTATCACAACTTCTCTTCAACTTGAAATTCCTCCCAAAAATACTGACAAAGGTTTTAAATTACAAAATTACATTAAAAATGACACACAGAGATGCCACTTCTCAATGAGACATTTCAGTAGTAATTTTGAATACTTTCCAGTAGTAATTGTGAATAATAAAAATTGAGTATTTCATCATAAAAATGCTCAGAGATACAAAAACAAATGTATGTTGACTTTCAGGGTGTTTGAAGAAACAAAATCTCCCTCATGGACTTCATAAAAAAAAAAAAATGCACGAGGGAATAAAATAAAATAAAAAAAATTAAAAAAATTCTGCCCTGTTGCCTTTTGATTCATGTTAGTTCCCATTGATGAAAAACTAGACATCTTCTTTTGGCTGAAAAGTTGTTCTTTTTTAAATCTTTACAGAAGTTTCTTTAGCTCTTTTATTTGTTCAACTCTTATTTGGTTGCTCACTCATAACATTCTAATGATACTTGACAAATGAAAGGAAGGAATTTGCGCAACTTGGTAATAGGACCCCCCCCCCTCCTGGATGCGTGTAGGAGGTCCTGTAGGGGTAGTAGCGACCCATCCAGGGTTTGTGATGAGAAGGGGGATGGAAATCAACTGTGTAGTAATTCATTAATCTATAATTCCTTTATTAATAGAGCGATTTATTTGGAATTTTGGAGATCACTTTTAAATGCAAAAATTGATTCAGAGTCCAAATTTTAAAGACATCTTCATTTGTTCAAAAGTGAGAAATTTACTGTCAAAACATAACTTTTTTTTTCTTTCCTACTTTGTGGTTTTCTTTCTGACCTAGACGGGGAGGGAAAGGGAGAGAAAGATGGGGTTGAGGTTCTTATTTCCTTTCCAGCTATTTCAATATTGCCACTTATATAGGTGAACAGCTGATTGTTAAAATCAACTGAAGAATACTCATAATGGCTGCATGATAATCCTGAATTTTTTTTTTAAGCTATTATTGTCCATTTTCAAAAAATGTAATGAATAACTGGAATTTGCAGTTGAATATATACTAAATAACTGAAATAGATATTTATACCATCATATGGTTATTTCGAACAGAAGTGTTAATAATATTTTCATGCATTTTAATTGTTTGTACTATTGAATTAATTCTTACTAAGACAAGTGAATGATGAAAAATTAAATGAATTATTTTTATAGGAGTGATACCTTAAAAACTGAAAAAAATTAATAAAAATAAAAATTTAGGTTTAGAACACCTTAACTTTATTAAGTGTTTCTTAATTTAGTTAACTTTTATTGATGATTCTTAACAAAGTGATCAAATAATTTTTTTTTATTAAAATCTGCTTCTTATGCAAAATGTTTACTTAATTAAAACTTTCTTGTCTGTTAGGTATGTTTGGGTGATTATTTTTGCCATACAACAAAAAGACCTTAAAAAATCTTTTAAAGAAGCATTCTTATTAACTTAACTATTTATAATTTATTTCAATAAGTTAATTAACAAAGTTACTTAAAAAGTGATTAACTCTTTTACATTACTTGTAAGACTAGTAATTAATTTATTAATAGATTCCTAATTAATTATTAATTTGTTAATCAATAAAGCATTGTTTTACTCAATTTTTAAAGTTTTTTAATTATGAGTGCTTTTAATCAGGATATGTACTGCCCTTTTAAAATAATGATGCCTTTTTAAAAACCTTTGCACCCTGCCCTTTATCCTGCCTAGAATGAGCTCTGTATATTGTACACTTGTAAAGGTGTTTCGAAAAATTCTGAAGGGCTTGACATAATTAGCTTATTTGTAATAATGCACCAAAATCACATTTAAAAAAAAAATACACCATTAAATCATTTTTCAATAGCTCTCAAAGAGAGAGAGAAAAAAAAAATCACATTTGGGGGGCTGTACACAAATTATGAAAGAAAATAATGATTGGATAAATACATAATACTCCAGTTATTAATGACATTGTATAGCCACTCATCAACTTTGTTTAAATATAGCACCAGGCCTTTTTATGATAAAAGGATGAAATTTTGTATATCACTTAACTAGTGTATGGGGCATATTTTATAAACAGAGAATTTATTTTTAGAGTCCATATAAAAATATAAAATTTAGATTTAGATTTAATCTCCTGAAAATTTTAATTGATACCATAAAATTCTGTACTTTCATAATTTTATAATTTATTGTATTTGTCTAAGATCATTTTGTAAGGAATAAAAGCCTACGTCAGTGCTTTTAGGACACCCTGTATACATACAACAAAATCTTGGAGCAATGAATTTCCAGATTTGCAACTCAAAACCCGAATTTATAACCTTTCAGAAATCTCAATGACATTAACCTCTTCCCGGCGGGAAAATTTTGGCCGTGCTGTTTCAGAAGGACGGGAACATCTTAAATATGCTTCCCCCCATTTCAGTGACTCTTAGCTGAAGTTACTATTTGTGCAACAATTACTGATGGATTACCCTTTCCCGCCCCCGAAGTAAAACGAACTTCTTGAACAAAGGGATTCCATTTATGCGTATATTCTCCTTTTCAGGAACTGGGATGCAACTGAATTGATGGATGGATGTTGACATCTCTCCAGGCTGGTCTAGTACAGGCGAACAATTACAGAGGGGGAAAGCATTAGTTGGTCGAAATGTGAACCTGCTCGTCCTTTAAAGTGTTCTACAGCTTGGTAGAAAAATCGACCACCCGTTTTCAAAGAGTTAAATTTGTACTAATATGGCTTTCTTTTAATAAGAATGTTTTATTCGTAAAACTGAAATTTTTAAAAGTAAAGTGCATTCTAATGAGGTATTACAATGTAGATCTATACACATATAAATCTGATGACATACCTCATCTGAGCTTTCTTCTTTCATAATTAACTAAAAGAAAAAAGAAAAATCAAACATATAATTTTATTCACTTCAGAGTAAGTAAACGTAAATAAATAATTAAAAAAAAAATCACCACAAACAACTCAAAAATTCTTATCTATTGACTCATATTAAACCTAAATTGTGCACATGATTTCTGCAAATCGGTGTAAGTAAACCCAGATATCGAATAAAATTATCTACCTTTCTAAAAACATTAAAAATCTCCATTTTTTTCATCACAATTTGTTACAGCAGCAATTCACATAAAATTGAAATAACACAACACATGATAACCTTTGTGCTACAATAGAACACAATAATATTAAATCTCAACCAAAAATCAATCAACAAACATTTAAATAAACAAAAGCACATAACTCAAATTTTCTATTAATTCCTTATTTAACTGCCTTGATACATCAAAAAGCAGCCAAATAAGCAGATGAACTTAAGCCTACCCCTGGGTACGTTAAATATTCTGCACATTTTCCAATTTTCACCAAAATTCACACCCAACACATTTTAACATAAAGCGAATTCATTACAGTTCTAGAAAACTTATCCACGTTTAATATAAAAATAATCAGAAATTTCACTTCTAAAACACCAATCTTAAATAACTGCACATTTGTAACTTCAGCTAAGAATCACAACAAACAAGCATGTTCAAATTGCGGGTCATGTTGTCGGGACATTGCTTAGCTTTGGCGACCTGCCCCTGCTTATGGGATATATCCTGCTGGTAGACTCAGAAATTTTAATGGCCAGTTCTTTCAGGTAGGCAATCAACAATGGGGGTGAACTCAAACCCCTTAAGGGCGGCTCTCACTTTCCCTATTTGGTATGTATAATACATACAAATTGAAATACAGTACTTCAGTGAACGTCGGGACATTGCAGTAGGCAAACTATCTGCTGTTGCTCTCTGTTTGGTTACCACTTAGATTCAATCACATAATTCCTTCAAACTTACTCGGTTCCCATTTAATTTCTTTGACCAATCACATACTTTCTAATGGCATCATGAAACAACAAGACATCTCTGCAAAAGGGTTTTCTAATTACCTCATCTCAATTGGCAATACTGATGCACGTGTTTATTTATCATAAGCTTTGGCGACCTGCCCCTGCTTATGGAATATATCCTGCTGGTAGACTCAGAAATTTTAATGGCCAGTTCTTTCAGGTAGGCAATCAACGATGGGGGAGAACTCCAACCCCTTAAGGGCGGCTCTCACTTTCCATGTTTGGTATGTATAATACATACAAATTGAAATACAGTACTTCAGTGAACGTCGGGACATTGCAGTAGGCAAAAATCTGCCGTTGCTCTCTCCATTGTGTGTGTGAGGGCAAAGTTTGAGGTTTTCACACAACATCTTTTGTTGGTGAACCCTGACTCATTTACTACAAGTCGTAAATTTCGCCCGAAGATTGGCCATCTACACCCTATAGTCACATTGATGCAGCGTTAGTCATAATTGGCCTATAGACTGGCATGTGTAATACTTTGCTGTCATTTACTTATTTAATGAGACTCCATGCAATCAATTACTTATTTTACAGAGATATATAATGCAGTGGAAAGTGATGTACACACAGCAAGCAGACTCCGGGAAGGGTTGTGGGAGAGTCTCATAGGGCAAAGACAGATAACACACTGTAGCAATTAGTTTATAGGAAAAAATACTGAATGTGTTGTGGTATGTGGATGCAAAAATAATAATAATAACAGTTTTTTGGTTCAAATCAGGTTTTGTTGGTTTAAACCAAATCATTTTTTTGTTTTAAAAAAATCCTTTTATAATTATATGCATACATATTTATAATAAAATTATTTGTAAAATGTTCAAATAACAATTAATATTCCTTCTGAAAATAATTAAAACAAAGTAAAAAACAATTGTTGCCTTATGTGGATATTGAAATCATTAAGTTTTAATATTTATTTAGAGATACTATTTTTTAAACTTAATAAACAATATAATAGAATAGTAATTGTTTACTACATTTTACATGGAATACTGCTTTTAGGTTCATCAGTAATAATGGTGATAAGTTGTTCAAAATGACATTTATAAAGTTTTAAAAATAAGTTGCTACAACACAAAACCTCTATTATAGAAACAAATGAAAAATGAAGCCTATAATTTCAGTTTAATTAATAATTTTTAATAATGATAAAACATTAAGGTATCTATTAGATTGATATAAAAACTTATTGTTTATACTCACAAGGATAATTTAAAAATATATCATAACTTATTCTATCGGTAGTATTCGTAATTTTAAATTATTCTTTTAAAAGACCAATTTTTTTGAGAAAAAATCCATTTGGTTTAAACTATTCCAACACTGATTTGTAGGTGGATTTTCCCAGCTCTATCAAAGAGGGATTGTAGCCAGAATTTTGTTAAATGGCATTTATTCCAGTTTTCCAAATTTAATCACCAAATGGCAACCTGTAATTTCAAGTTTTATGGCCACACATACAATGTACTTTAAGACGTCTCTCAAAAACTCTTAAAAGTAATTTAGAGATGACAGTAATATATGTGCAAAGCTTTAATGGCAACCATAATGGTACATTATATTGATTATGTGAATGCATAAATCGTATGAGAATTAAATGGCAATAGCCCAGCTGGGCTAAAATGTGCCTTAGCCCACCGCTTGGCATAGTTTTTTTTTTGAGGGACAATAAATATTCCAAATTTGATAATTTAGAACTGCGAAAAAAAATATCCCCCTGAAATATCTTGCATTTTTGCACATGTGCAATTGTTATTTTTTTATTCTAGCTAACTGCTTGACATACATAGGTGAATTAACGAATATGCTTTCTCAATCTGACATCATTGAGTTGTTAATTTTCATTTGCGCACATGCGTTTTGGTTATTTTATAATTTAGGTATTCTATTTTGCTTAGGCTGGTATAGTTAATGATAATTACACCCTATCAAAAAAGTATTCGAGTAAAAGTGAAACTTCTTATGTTTGTTTCATACATTAAAAATTATCATAAAATATGAATTAAGTTATATATAATTATAACTTTTCACATTTCTGTTGAGTTGTGCATCCTCGAAAACTTTTTTTTTTTTGAGGGCGTACATCTGTATATAATAGTCTGATGTGTTTAGCTTAGCATAGGGCCAGTGGTAAAGCTTGAGATTAAAAAAATTCCTCAGTGGCCAGTGGCCCTACAAAGTTCAGTGGCCACTTTGATATAGTTAGTGGCCAAAATTTTCCGTACTTACGTAATTTTTGTTTTCGACACCCTTGCTCCCCCCTTTCAGATATATGAAAATAATGAGATTTTTTATTTTGTACATTTAATGATTCAATGTTTTTTAGTAATAATGCATGGCATGTTCCATATATTACATTCAGAAATAACTAGCTGTATTTAAAGAAATCTAAGTACTATGAATTTAAAATTTATTAATTCCTCCTGATTGGCTGCAGCTCCTTGTTAGAATCATCACATCACTGTCTGTGTCTATACTATATATAGGTACACACATGGAGGAGGCTATAGGAGCTTAACCCCCCCCCCTCGCCCAAACCCAAATTAAAAGTGAAAATCTCTTAAAAATAGAGAATTGTAATAAAATTAATGATTTAAATATTTTTTAATTTAAAATTTCTCTTCAGATTAATTCAAACGTATCTTTTACGAAAAATAGTTGGTTATTAAATAAATACAGTGGACTCCCAAAAATCTGCCAACCTGAAATCTGCATGGCTAAGTGATATAGAATATTTTGACATTATTAGAAAGTTGTCACTATTACCAAGTACTTGTGAAACATGAAGCCTAAGTAAAAAAAAAAAAAAAAAAGTTTTTTCTCAACTTATGGTGTACACATAATGAAGTACTATTTATTTAATTTATCTCTCCTTTTATTCATGGAATTTATGGGGGGAAAAGGAATTGGGACTTAATAAAAGAAAGAGGATCAAGGGCCCCAATTTCTATTAATTTCGACAGTACGCTTCCTCCTAATTTACTAATTTTGGACTTTCAAGAAGCTAACAAACGGTTATTTTACTTAAGGTAGTAGCTCCCCAACCTCCTATTTAAAAAAAAAAAAACCACTAAGCATCTTATCAAATTTTAGTGTTGACTCTAGAAAAAAAGGGCCGCCGGGGGGGAAGTTTTCAAAAGGGCACCCTGTTCTCAAAAAGGGCACTTTGGGGTTCCACGAGAATGTACAGGTAGATAACATATAGAAACTGGTTTGAAACGATCTGATCCCTGAAACTTTAACATGTAGAGTTGTAATATGTGTTCTGACTTACAATGCATAGTAAGATTTTTTCCAATTTGTCTTAGTCCCCCCCCCCCCTTCTTTTGGAGAAAATATCCAGTAGAAGTAAGTGTAAGCGAAATAGGAAAAATAATTTGTTGATAATATTTTGGTCTAAACATGACATAAATATGTGAATTAAATCTACATAACTAGAAGTTTTGATTTAAAAAAAAACTTCTAGCATAAAGAAGTTTTAATATAAGTAATGTTGAATTTTCTGCTTAATTTTTTTTCTCAAAATTACGTGACATACATGTTTATTATTTATAAGAATAGTACATTTATTGAAGAAGATTTCAGAAATTTTTAGCCAGACATGATTTGTTAGGCAGTAGGGGAGGGCAGAGGGACTGTTAATTTTTGTTCCTCCATTTTATCACACTATCACTACTGGACCACAATTACTGAATCTCATTCATATATGATATTTCACCTATATTGGTACAAACTTTTAAACAGAAAGGACTGTCAGTGTAAGTGGATTAGGGTAGATGCGTTTAGCATGTAATAAAAGTAATAAAATTTCTGCAATGCAGGATGTATAAAATTAAATTATATAAATCAGAATTTTATTTAAATTCTTTTGTTTGCAATAATTATTGAATGGAGTACCAAGTAAAGATTTTCAAAGTTACCCTTATTACTATTAGACATTATTAAAATTGCATCAAACAATTTAACTCATCCATCAATTGATAACTACAGAAATTGGGGAAATTTAATTCAGAACACAGAAGATTGCTGGAAAAAATGACATAGTCATGCAAATTTTGTAATACATCCTATTGTTGGAATGTACAACACCATATCAAATCAAATCACTGAAATATATTTGTTATTCCTCTTTCACTTCTAATTTAATGCTTGCTCATTCATGAAAAGTGAATATAAGTTTTTTAAAAAGTACTATTTCTTTAAAATAAATAAAAATAAATACTACATGTAAGTTTTTTAGCAGGTATAAAATTAATATTTTTTTTAACTCACAGAATTGTCCAAAGGTATGTATGAAATAAAGTTTAAAATATTTTCAATAATTTATTTTTCATAAAGCTTTATTTTTAATTTCTTGTAACATACTTAAAAAGGTCTCTTTAAAAACACTAAATTTTCTTTCTTAAACCTTGCTTTAATCTTTTTAAAATAAAAATAGTACTAATCAATATTTATTTTAACTATCAAATGTTTTTAATCAGCTTAATATAATTAAAATAATCAACATCCTGGTGCCGAAAGTACTTAAACAAATTATCTATTAATAAACCTTGCAGAATTCTTTTTCTTTTTTTTTTTTTTTTTTTTTGAACTGAAAATAAGCTTAAATTGATGACAGTTTGTTTTATGAATAACCTAGCTGTTAACTTATGACACAATTTGTTTTCTGAAGACATCCTTTTCCAGAACTAGCTTTCTTTTGCTTTTATTATTATTTTTTTTCCCTTTCTTCATTCATTAAAATGTTGAGAATTTTAAAATCGGAAGGTGTATAGAATGAATATTTAGAATACCAAATCTTGTCAATAGTCTGATTTACTAAATTCTGCATTTACTCCACTTTTATGTAATTAAAACTGTGGCGTAATAAGTGGGGGGGGGGGTCCGCCCCGGCGGCAAAAAAACAAACATGGTGGCCGGCAGGACACTTAGAAATAATAAAGTGGAAAACTAAAGGGCCGAAATGGGGGCAGAATGCTGAAACTTAGAAAGAATGGGGCGGCAAACTGAAAGACCGCACCGGGCGCCAATAACCCTAGCACTACATTGCTAAAGCAAAAGATCATTATTATGCTCTGATTTTGGCAAAAGCATAATGTGTTTCAATTGCTGTATTCCCAAAACGTCGCAAATCCCTCGATTTTCAGATGGATTTGAGTAGATAAAGCCACTGAACATGGTACACGGCTGAAGTGTTGAAGTTCCCACGTTCGGCGGGCCCCGCCCGCGCGACTGTCGGTCTGGAGTTTTGGTCGGTTTCATCCAGATGTACGCGTCAATACACATTAGAACTCCTTAAAAAGTCACCCAACCAAGGCACCCCCCCCTTAGAAGATATCCCTTGTCTAGGCTTGCCATAACAAACAAGCAAATCCCGCGAATTTTCGAATCGCAAAACGTCGTTTTGCTAAGGCATTCTTTCTGTATCATCTGTAATTATATATGATTAGTAAATAACTGTTATACATTACGAATATGTACTAAGAAAGCCGATTAAAAAGAGCAAATCGTTTAGGGGGGGGGGAGGACTTGCTAGTGTTGCGAAACGATTAAAGACATCGAGAAGAGCAATAATTATATACAGCTGGCGACGAACTCTGGTATAATGATCGTTTGATAATTCGCAACTACATATTTATCAAACGTAGCCACCGATATTTGAAGATTGACAGATGGAATCAGAAATTTTTAGATAACTTGAGAAAATTTTGAATTTCCCAACCGTATTTTCTTCCCCCAACTCCTAAGTGAAATGCCGATCGGGCTTCTCGCTTGAGTCAGCAAAAACAAAACATACAAGAGGGGCCTTTTCGGGTTACGGCTCGCGCGGCTGTTCGGCTCGCGCAAAAGAAAACAAAGAAAAGGGCAGTAGGAGTATTTCGATCTGAAAGAGTAGAATATTTGAAAAAAGCATTTTAATAAATTACATTTGTGGGAAAGATCGGATTTCATAGACGGTTTTTGTGAAAGGGCCGTTTTCAGTCGAACCTATTTTTATGATGGGATTATTGTACTCAATCGTAAAACCGTTTTAATTAACGTATTATCGTGATGGGCCGCAAATGGTATGTAGGAAATAAAAAGTGCTGGTTGTTTACTAATAATAATAAAAATGTAAAAGCAGGAGGGCGCATAAAGAAGAGAAATAGGGCCGCCCGGAGCTAAAAAGACGACAAAAGGGGCGCCGGGCGCCTAAAAGATAACAAAAAGGCCGCCGGGCGCTAAAAAGATAACAAAAAGGCCGCCGGGCGCTGCGCCCTGCCAAATTAATCTAGAGTCAACACTAAATTTTAAGGAAAATCAGATGCATTTTAAGATGGGGAAATCGTAAGCATGTGCTACTCAAACAGCCCATTTTCAAGGTTTCCACTTTCAAATAATCCAGTGTCTGATTATGTAAAACATTTTTTAACAAACGTTACACATACTAAGGGTTCAATTTACAAAGGTGAATCATATAAAAGAAATAATTTAAAACAGGGAGAAATTTTTGTGGGCGGGGGGGGGGGGGAAGACGACTACTTCAACATATGGTTACCATGTTGGAAAGAGCAAAAAGCAACTAAAAACACTGCATACAAAAATCCAGGGGGGAGCCTGCTGCCGGCGCCTATGGGGGGGGGGGGGGATACGTTTTCGCTTCGGCCGACCAAAAATGCCTTCTATTCGTATAATCTACAGAGAAACTCCCTGTCATTAAAACGGAACTGGGAAAAAAAAAGCTTGAAGTGTGAACAGGAGGGGGGGGGGGGGGGGGGGGGAGGAGGGAGGGAGAGAGAGAGAGAGAGAAACACTTCTCTCTTCTCGGACAGCTGTAACGCTGATTAATGAAATTCTAAAGGAATGGAGATCTGTTTATTTAAGCTTTGAAGAGCCAGCGCTTTTACCAGTGATTACAAAATAAAACAAAATCAAGTGTTTTGTCTGTTTCTCTTCCCCCTCCCTCTCGCGCTATTGTAGAGATGCCAAAACTCTTGCAAAAGGAAAAACGTAATAATATGAAAGCAGCTGAAATTAAATTTATTTAAAACTGAAAACGGTATGTTTATGACATTAGTTTTTATTTGCGTATTCGAATGTACAAAATAACGTTTTGTTCGTTTTAAATAAAGCATCTTGCGTGGTAGTTTTCGATCTGCTGTAGCGTAAATCAGGATGCAAAGAATGCCAACCTCTTCATCGACCTTTCAAAAGCAGAGGGTCTGTTTATTGTTTTCAAGTTAATAATAATAATTAAAAAAAAAAAAAAAAAAAAAAAAAAAAAAAAAAAAAAAAAACGCACGTGCTTCCCGTCTACAGTTTTAGAAGGGTCATAGTAAAGATCACATGAAATTTTTTAAAAATATAATCGATTACTCTTAAGTTGACTGGACCCTGACTGAGTCGAACGACGGAAAACATACAAAGTGGAGTACTATAATTTAGAAAAATATTAGCTTCGTTCCTTCAGTACAATGTCTTATTAATGAGATACTTAATGCATCTTTCACATACAGTCATATATTGTATCAGTAGGCAAATATCAAATTTAGTTTTAAATAAAAGTCCTTTTCACTCTTCTCTTTATTACGGCCGTCTATTGTAGAAATTGTAACAAATTATAATTAGAATAATACTTTTGTTCAGATTTTTGTGACCACGTGTAATGTCCCACGGATATGCCTCTCTGCGTACTGGAATGTCGATGTGGATATGTAATAAAATAATGAGATGGTGCGAAGGGTCAATGTCAACCAACGGGTCAGGTCACAGAGAGGGACCCTGAGTATTCTGTTCCGATGCGTTCCTACCCCCCCCAAATGTTACATGTATATTATCAGTTATGATGAGCTCCTCCCCTTTCTTCCCCTCCCATAGACGTCTGCAACCCTTTCTCCCCTGCTTGTCCATAAAGCGCTGACATTCAGCTTTTCCTACGAGGCCGAGGGTGGGCGGGACTAGTAAATTTTGCGCATCATCAATTTTAGACGTTTTTTCAACTGCTTTGCTTTACTGTGCTCGGACATACAGCGCCGACTTTTGTTACGGGGACGGAAACGAGGGGGGGTTGCTTGCTGAGTAAATTTTGCAGGTCGCCAATTTTGGCGACTGATACACTGCATAGCTGCCAATCTTCCAACAACAAAATAAGGAACGCAGCACGTGGTCATAAAATCAGAAATAAGGAACACAGTGCTTGGTCATGAAATGTATGATTAAATATACAATTAAAAATTTTACATTAACAAAATTAAATTATGTGTAGAGAAATGATGTGCATATATAATCATTAATTTATAAAAATAAAATATACTTAACTTGGCTCAATTACTACAATAGACTTAAATTTTTAATGAAATGAAAGAATAATAAGATAAATGTCATTCAATTAAATTTGTTGACTTATTTACAAGGACAAATGCTTTACCAAAAGCTAAAAATGTACACGATTTTCCTTTTTTCTTTTAATTTTTAAAAATCCTTCCACAGAAGCTGAAAAACGGAACATCTTGGCCTAGAAACGTATTTACGGAACAAAGCTCAAAAAACGGAACAAATCCGTATAAAACGGAACACTTGGCAGCTATGCACACTGTTTTGCTATCGCCAGGAATAATTCCACAGTCGCCACTGGCGATCTGGCAACCGCTAATCTCAAGCTTTAGCCAGTGGTAGCATATTTTTAAGGGCCCCCTTACAACGATTGTCGGACCCAGTGATGTTTTTTCTGTCTCGCAAAGGGCCAGGGTAGCATATTTTCGAGGTACCCCTACAGTGATGACTGGACCCAGTGATGTTGTTTTGGGTCTCGCTTTAGTATATTTTTGAGGGGCCCTTTCGCTTTTGATTTTAATAGTTTGTTAGTTTAACTTTAAACAGTTGTTTCATTTTTAAAAATATTTATTTTCCCGAATCACCATTTTGTTTACGTTTTTGCATCACCAGTGTAAATTGGGAAAGTAATCGTAAAAATCAAACTCGCTTCCTCTATAAGGGCTGCATTTCACAGCCTTTTGTGTCACACATGCGTTGCCGAACCAGAAAAACCAAAATAACGGAACACAGAGATTATGAAACGAACAGAGCAGAAGAGGTTGCAATTCCACAGACGTTTCACAGAAAAAGCCAACTCGCCAGTTTGTTGACAGTCGCCAAGCGGTGGGCTAAAGCACATTTTCACCCCAAACTGTTTCAATATAACAAGTAATTCATAAATAACACTTTCTGGAAGCAGGGCTTTAAAAAAAAGATAAACAAAGTATTTCTGTATAGATTTTATATTTTCACTCAAAAAATAATACCCGAAAATAATTTCTAAAAAAAGGAAGTGAAAATTTTAGACACATAGAACGCAGGATATAAAATCAACTTGATTAAACTCATACATAAAATAACTCTCTACAAAAATACCTTCTGTTTATATTTCCGTGGATTTTTCTCAGAACAACTAACAATACTATCAATAGGTATATTTCTGTTGAGAGCCATTCGTGTTTTTGAATCTTTAGAAGCAGAAGAATCAACAGATGAATCGTAAGTACTTTTTCCGTTCAACAAGATTTTAATATCACAAAGAGAGACGTACGGAACCTATTAGATCATTAAAAAAATAAATAAATAACAAAGTAAAACATCACTTGAAATACAGACATTATATATTTCATTTAATAATACTATATGCATGTTTTTACTTTATCAATTGTAACTTCAGACATGATCAAAGATTTAAAGATACACGAACAAAATTATAATTACATTACGGTCCTTCTTGGCCTTGGAATCAAGATGCATGCCAATGCGCATTGTTGATTTCCCGCTCGCGCGCCAGGCGGAAAGCAGTTGCCAACAATGAAATAAAAGTTTATACATAAACAAAAGTTTATAAGAAAATGTTATTTTCTCCTACAAAACCTATTATGAATTGAATATCACAAGCAAATATTTGACTTTAATAAAGGTCTGCAAAATCCTCGTGGCATGCTCATTTTCTGTGATGTAGGCTGATGTTCAAAGAATTGGAATCACTTTGAATGAGTCGCAAAAGTGAGTCATTGGACGATATTCATTCACCTCTGTTTGCTCCATATGAGAGTTACAAATATATTTTTTTAACAGTTTAAATTGTAAACAGGACATGTTGTTGTTTGCTTATTAATTGTTTCATACATCAAAAATGTTTCATTATTCCCGAAGATAAAGTAATATTTGTTTAATTTTCAAACGTGCCGTTTAAGTAATATTTTTCATAAAGCTTGAATGATGTTTCTTGTAATCAAATTATTAAATACATGTTCCGTACAACTTAGTCGCTCATTGCATGCGGATGTTCGTGTTAGGTTTGCTCCAAGTCCTACTGGTTTCTTACATTTAGGTGGATTGCGAACGGCACTTTATAATTATTTATTTGCTAAGAAAAATAAAGGAAAATTCATATTAAGGATCGAAGATACTGATCAGGTAATCGATTAGTAAAACTTCAGAAATAGCTTTAAAACTTGTGCTTTTATATACATTTTTTGTAATTGCCAAAATTACCCCCTTAGAAAAGAGTAAAGGCTGGTTCTATTGAGAATTTTACTTCCATGTTGAAGTGGACCGGTCTTATACCAGATGAAAGTTCAGAAGTTGGAGGTCCATTTTCTCCATACATTCAGGTATTTTTCGTACTCTAAATAATATTTATTTCAGGGCTGTTGTATATTGGGAAAGTAATCGTAAACCTATTAGAACCGCAAAAGTTTATATAAAGCATATGGTTTAAGACCTGTGAGAAAGACCCCCCCCCATGGAAGGCAAATCCCCCCAAATGGTCGGGTCCCTAATGTAGATAATTGACCGTATTTCCAACCATTGTATAAAGAGGGGGGGTGGAGAATGCCTCGGTTAAAATATCCTCCTTTTTAAAAAATAATTTTGATTCAGGTTTTCGATAATTGGGTACTTACGTATTATCCCGATGGTACCCCAAGACGAGCGATTTTTTACCACGAAAAATGCCATGCACACGGAATTATAAATGGTTTTGAATATGATTGGCAACAGTTTGGCAACTCATTTGACGAAAAAATAGTTTGGTGGGAGTGACCGCCGGGATAATACGTAAGTACCAATAATTGTTTTTATTTGCAATTTAAATAATTAGTTTTGTTCCAAGCTTTAAACAGCTTTTAAGGTGCTTGAAGTTTTGATTTAAAAAACAAAATTTAATGTCATTAAATGAAGCTTCAATAGAATAAGTTTTATATTTTTATTGAAGCTCAAAGCAATATAAAACTTATAGCGAATTTAAATACTATAAGCAAAATAGAGCTTATGATGGATTTTTAAATGTAGGTGTGGGAAATAAAAAATATTTTCAAGTCAAAATTTCAGAAAAAACAATTTATTTAAAAAGTATAGCTGTTTACTCTTTTTTTTTTTTTTTTTTTTTTTTTTTTGAGTATTAGATCAGGGTTTCTACAGACCTGGAAAATCAAGGAAATGAATTTTGGTCAGGAAAATGGAAAGAAGGTCAGGGAAAATGCAGAAAGATCAGAGAAATTGAAGAAAAATTAAATTTCACAGTGAAATTTAACTTATCAGTTATAGTTGGACCAAAAAGTACCTCTTATCTTTTCAGCCAAGATCACACATGCAAAGCGATCTACATTTCCCTTCACAATTTTTGTCTGCTTACTAATCCAATCCCTCATGCATTCAGTTTCTTCTGCATACCGCAGAGTCTGTATATTCAAAATATTTTGAAAGGGCACTTGAGATTTGGGATAAGATTAAAATTTGTATAGGAGAAGCAAAGCTTACCAACAATGCAGTAGTTTTGACTGTTAAGAATGCTATCAGTTATCCATGTATGAAATGTAAATTTGCTTTTTCTATAATGGTATCAAATGCATATGAATCATTTCTTCCCCGCTACCAAACATCAAATCTGTTTTTTATTTGAAGATCTACATAATTTCATTTGGGTTCTGATGACACATATTGTATATCAAGAAATTCTTAAGCGCAACAGGAACATCAAAATTAGTTGCTATAGACTTATCAGACTCAAAAAAAATCTTGTCATAGCAGAAAATGTTAATAATAGTTTTGCAGCTCAACGACTCTTGAAATCAAAGGTAAAGAGCTAAGAAAAAAGCAAGTTTCTGCAAGAATGTCAGGAGTTTTTGGTGGGAGGATATCAAAACTGATAGAGAGGTGTCCCTTGAAACATAAAATTGTTTGGGGATTATCTGCACTTGATCCAGTAGTAATTAGTCATACATCTAACTTGGGCCAAACCAGGTTTGATATGTGCAAGAAATTTTACACACCAGCAAACAAATTGATGCCACAGTAGCAGTGAAAGCTAAATAACAATATTCTACACTGCGTTCTTCCAGCAAGAATGAATTAGAAGAAGAATTCAAAATTAATTCTTCTGCTCTTGAAAAACAAGGTTATGGGGGAGGGGAGTTGTCGGAGATAGATATAGAACATTCTGTTAGCCAGTTTACACATCGTATAGTGGTACTAAAAATCTGTGAGAAACACTTAAATTCATGAATAAGCAGACGAGACTTCCATGTTGTACTGACTACTTATCTTTCATTGAAGATAAAGCAAAAACAGTTTCAAGCATAAGTTCAATGTACTACATAGCTTTACAAAAAAAGATGATACACCAGGTTCATGTCGAATTGTGATGCATGGCCAGACAGCATGCTGGAGATCCTTAAACAACTCACTATGACCTCCTTTCATGGAGAACAAAATAGCAGTGTAGTAAAAACTTTTTACAAAAAGGCCAGCTTTTCGCAGCCTGGGGAGAAAAAGATGTCCCACACATTTTGCAATCACTCACGTGATCAAAAGTAACTGGTAGACGTAACAAATATAAAATATTTGAAATTAATGGTTTAAAAGCATATCGCCAAGGCAGAAGTTAAAGAATTCAGTGAACGCCATAACAAAAGCTTAGCAGCCCTATAAAACCAGACAGCTTTAGACAGAATGCTGTAAAAGTGTATTTCTCTATATGATCTCAAAATATTTTTGTTTTGATAAGCTGTAGAAATTATTTTATTTTCATTTTCTTTTCTAAGAAATAATTTTAAAATATGTTATGTGTCATATATCAACATATTTTGTCTAATTGAAATTGGCTTAATCTTTAAATTATTATAAGGCATACTTTTTGTAGTGTTGTCTAATAAAATTTTTTTTTTAAATATTGATCATCGGGTGTTGAAAGAAAAAAAAAGTAAAAATGTATAAGTTTTAAAAGAAACAAAGTAACACTGAAAATAAGTGGAATATGAAGTCCACAAAAGCATGCAAAATAGTCAGGGGAAAATGTAATAGAAGTCAGGGAAACAGAACCTTCGAAATCTGTAGGAAACCTGTAGATTGCTGTTTTGTTTATAAAGACTATGTCAAAGGCATTTTTTCTGTTTTTTAATTAATTTTACAGATAAATATTGCATGAATATGTATTATGTAATTAAACTTTTGTATATTGGTATTAAGTTCAATGTGCAAAAAAGTTTATAATGACTAATTTTTTTAACAGTTGTATTTTTGGTAAAGTGTAGTGAAAAAAGTATCACATTAAAAGAATACATTTATTCAAATTCAGAAGATTTTAATTTATTTTATTCAGTAACTTGACATTTTACAAAAAAAGTGAACAAAATATCAACTCTTCAATGCCCGCTCTTACAAGAAAAGTTTTATGGTTTAATTAAGAATTTTGTATATTTCTGATTTTTTCAGAAAATCAATATAAATACTGTTAAATGTAAAAGCAATTGCTCTTTAAGTTCACAGGTGGACACAGTCAGAGTTTGGATTCTTAAATCTAGATGGTATATCAGGGACCTAAGGAAAAAAGAAAATTTAGGTGTGCCTAGGTCCCTAGTGGCTACATCCCTATTGTATCTATATGTTACAACAGGGAACAGACTTAACATGGCTATGTCTCTGTTAAGTCTGTTCAGTGTCCAATTTTCATAACTGAACAAAATATATGAATGTATATAATTAAAGAATTCTCTTTTGTACAAAATGAAATGATATCACAAATTGAGATATTTTATAATTGCTTGATGTTTAAAATAAAGTTATTAGGTAAATTTACATTATTTTATGGAATGACTTTTTTAAAAATAAATATTTGAGAAACTATCTTTCTAGTTTAGGACAATGGAAATACACATTAAATTATTTAAAAATTGTTTAAACCTTTTTTAAAGTATGGGAAACAATTCCCAACACTCTCTGTTGGACTGTTAATACTTTATTACTGAGGTAAAACAGAAATGGAGACACACAAAGTTACTTAATCCTGGCATAATTTTATTTTTGAAAAACATAATTAATTTAAATTTTTCGCACTATCATTCCTTACAGTAAATGTTGAAAATGTTCACCATTATTTTGAATGCAAACATAAACGTGTCAAACCAAGCTTTCTGATTGTCTTCTCAAGAATGTTGGTGTTATTGATGAGATTTGTACACTTCTGGTTTGTTTTAATTCATCTATGCATTGCATAGATGAATATCCTGCAATTCATTGTATGCTTTCAGGAATCCTCTGGAAAACCCAAATTGTTTTCATTTTTGCATTAAAAATAGGGGCCAACAATTTCTACATTTGCTGTAAGGAATGATAATGAAAGAAAAATTTAATTAAATTCTCTTTTTAAAAAAACATTATCACAGGATTATGTTAAATTGCCTCCATTTCTGTTTTACTTCATAAATAAAATTGAAACAGTCCAACAGAGTGTTGGAAATTGTCTCCTGCACTTAAACAAGACTCAAACAATTATATTTCACTGTTAGAATAGTTGCCACATCCGTCTGATTTAAAGGTTTTAAGAAAAATCATCAGGTATTCTTTTAATTTGATCACCCTGTACAATGAATCACCACAGTATTAATATTAAAAATATCTAATAAAAACTAAATGCTAAAGTGTATGCTCTAAAAAAACAGTGTGTGGGTATTAATTTAGTTACATTTAATGTAAATTACATAGATTTGTTTTTTGTTGTATGATTGTTCATATCTTGCATTTTTCTAATTGATTTCCTTTTTTTAATTTCAAGTCTGAACGTTTAGACATATATAAAGAAAAAGCAAATATTCTTCTCGAGGTTAGTATGTTTTTGTAATTAAACTTTTATGTTCTTTGATTAAGGCACTATTCTAATTAAAAAGACATTTTATTTACTTAAAATTTTCCCTGATAAATCATTGTTACATATCAATCCTAATTAACCCATTAATTGCCAAAGCTTGTATTGTAGGAGCATCCTCCTTTTTTCCCTTAAAGTAATTTGATGCTATTTATGAAATACATATTTTATACAAACATTCACACTATGAGCCTTGTTAAGATTTTATTTTCATCTGAACAATATGTTTTTTAAATTTAATTGATTTTTTCAGATTCAAAAGTGAATTGATTTTTTAAATAATTATTGTTTCCGAAATGGAAAAAAAATATTATACCCTCATGACTCCCATTATATGCCAAAGCCTGTTACGGAAAATGTTATATCTCCTAAATGGTTACAGTTAATAAAAATAATTTTAACTGTTATGTGACAGAGGCATGCAATGTATGTAAAATATGTATATGTACATTATAACTTTTCTATGTGGTTCACATGGCAGTGTTTAAAAAGTGGTAGTTTTTGTAATATTGTAAATGTTTCAATGTATTCTTTCCCCAATTGAACTGTTTATATTACTAAAAAAATTCCCATCTTCTATAATTATTACATTTTATTTAAATTTAATATAAAATTTAATATTTTTTGCTTGTTACTGGGATAGCTAAAAATTATATATTATATGATTTAAAAACTAATCATTATGTATTTCAAAATATTCACAAAAAACATGAATCAAATTTAAATTGTTATTTTAATTGCAATAACTGATTCATATATTTTTCTTTCCTCATATCAGGCTGGTGCTGCTTACAGGTGTTTTTGTTCTGAAACTAGGTTAAATGTGCTGAGGAAAGAAAATCTTTCAAGGAACTTAAACCGTGGATATGACAATAAGTGCAGGCATCTGTCACCTTCTGAAGAAAAACAGCTACTAAGTGAGGAAAGGCCGTATACAATACGCTTCAAAGTAATACTTTTACTCTTTTTGTGTCTATGTATATACATTGAAAATCAAAGCTGTTAGTTTAATTTCTGTGCTAGTAATATGAATGAAATTATGACTTGTTATAGTTTGACTACATAATTCATCTAACTCTACATGATCTGTAACTAATTGTATTTTCGTATTTTAGATTCCAGAAATTTCAGTGACACACAAAGATTTGGTGTATGGCGAGAGTATATTCAACATGTCAGAGTATGAAGGAGATTTCGTAAGCTATACATTTTTATGTTTATGTTTTAACACTTTCTGGCACAAACATTTTAATCTCATTTTCCAGTTTTTGCTAATTCATGGAATCATAGTTAAATTTCTGACATCAGTCCGGGATTAATTTCTAAATAGGAAAGTGGGGGAGCCACAATATTCTCTAGAGCTTATGTTCATATCATTTTGTGCAAATCTGGTGAATAGACAGGAAAATTGACTTTTTTTTTGGAGGGGAGGGGGTTGTAGATTTGGAAAGAAAAAAAAAAAAAAAAAAAAAAAAGAAGAAGAAGAAGAAGAGAAAAAGAAATATAGAAAAATTAATTCTCAAAGCAAGAAAAAATTTTAGGGCTCACTGCAGTGAAAGGAAGTTTTTTTAAGATCCATTTGGAATTGATGTTACTGATACTCTTGATATGTAGTTCATGGAATTACTTAATATCTAAAATGACACTAATATAGAAAGAATTTTCATTGAGCATGATTTTTTAAATGTTTTATTAAACCCATATGTCTCAAACTATCTAAACATCTTAAACCACAACATTCCATTTATTTCACTGTTTGGTAGTACATATTGATGGAAGTTTTTTTTTTCTTTTTCTTTCCAAGTCTTCTCCCCAAGTCCAAAATGAAAATGAAAATGACTTCTGACAAATAGACATTTTACCAAAATTTTATACATTGCTATGTCAAGTGTACAATGAAACATACAAGGTTACAGGTAACATGACATATTCCTTTTAAGGCATAATAGGGAAGCCAAAATGCTGCGCGTAATCAGGTTTTGCTGTTATCTGGCTAATCAATTAAACAAGCATACATAACACAAAGTTGAAACTAATTAACTCGATGGCACAGCACATAGCCATTTGAGATTCACAATCTAATGTGGCTAAGATTTTAAGCATGTTAAAACAGTGATAACTTGATTGGTTGACCAACCATACTAAATGATAAACATTGGTATTTCTTTTGTCGTTTTTACCTGTGCTAAGTAAAACTTACCTTTCTTTATGAACTACATGTCATTAAATAGACATTAATACATTTTTGGAAAACTGATTAATGGGACAAATTGTATTTCTAATTTGTACGCTTACTGCCATAGTAGTTTTGGAGATAAACAACATTTTTGAAAGGAAAATGTCACTAAATAAATAGAAAAAAAATACATGTAAAGCTTGTGAATCAAAATTTTGAGGTACTTTTTTACTTTTTCATGATTACATTAGCTTAGTTATAGTGTCAGCTATGAAAATAAACCTAAAAAATAGTGATAACTTGAAAGGTTGACCAATCATCCTAAAGAATAAACAGAGCTGCATTCTTTGATGGTTTTACCTGCAGTAAGTAAAACTTACCTTTCTTTACAAATTACATGCCTTTAGATGGGGATCAATATGTTTTTGGATAGCTGATTAATGGGACAAATTGTATTTGTAATTTGTATGCCTACTGCAATAGTATTTTTTGAGATAAACTACATTTTTTGAAAGGAAATGTAAATAAATTTAAAAAATACATGTAAAGCATGTGAATTAAAATTTTAAAGTATTTTTGTAAATTTTCGTGATTATTTAAAAACAGGTAAAAAGCCATTAAAATCCATATGTAGCACTATCGGTGGCGGCCACCACCTTCTTCAGCATAGGTCTTGGTTCCAAATGGCCAGCTCTCTTCCTCAGCAGGGCGTTCCACCCAGGATCGATAAAGGTTAAAAAAAACTTTTATAAAAAGAGAATCAAAAAACTGGAACAAATTAATAACTATCAAAATCCGAAATTCAAATTTACCAATGCCATTCCCTACTGCAGGGGAGCCGCCCTAAAAATCACAAATGACGCCGCAAAGAAAAATATCAAAATCCCCATAAAACCAAATCAAAATATTTTCAAACGCATTCGCAGTGATAAAGATAATATAAATCCTGATGAAACCGCCGGTATCTATAAACTAAGCTTTACAGACAATAGTACCAATAAACAGGGCTACTATATTGGCATGACAAAATGAAAAATCAAAGACCGAAAAAAGGAACATCAAACTGACATTAAATTCAATAAAACCACTACTGCCCTCGCAAAAATAGCCCAGGAACACCCTATAGAAATCAACTTTAACAATAGCCAAAAACTCGCCAATTACAAAAACAGTCATTATGCCCTAAATATGGAAGCCCTACAGATTATAACCACAGATGGCGCTGTGAATGATATGACGCATGCGCAGATCGATCCTGGGTGGAACGCCCTTCTGAGGAAGAGAGCTGGCCATTTGGAACCAAGACCTATGCTGAAGAAGGTGGTGGCTGCCACCGATAGTGCTACATACGGATTTTAATGTGTTTTTACCTGTTTTTAAATGATTTTAACTATCCGTCACTTTCTTTTATATTGATTTTCGTGATTACGTTAGCTTACTTAGAGTGTCAGCTATGAAGAAATTTTTTTTAAATGGTGTTAATCTATTGTTTGGCTAACTATCCTAAAGAATGAATGGGGGTACATCCTTTGGCATTTTTATCTAAGTAAAACTCACCCTTCTTTAAGAATTGCATGTCTTTCAATGGGCATTAATACATTTTTTGATAGCTGTTTAGATTTAGATATTTTATTTGCAATTTGCATGCTTACTGCTATGTTATTTATTTAAAAAATACAATCTTTTGAAAGAAAACATGTAAATTAAAAATTTAAAAAATACATATAATGGCTCATGAATTGAAATTTTAAAATTGTTTTGTACTTTTTATGATTATGTTAGCTTAATTAGTTTCAGGTATGAAAATAAATTTAAATAAAATCCATTTAATAAGTAGATTTTTTTTAATTTGCACTCGAATGTCAAATTTTGGGTTATTCAAGAATAATGTTTAAAATTCAGTTTTCTCGAAAACTATTAATTTTCGGCAATACATATGGGGGTTGAAAATTGTAGCATTTTGGCTCCCTTATCACATCTTAAAAAGAATACATCATGTTACTAGTAACCCTGTATATATATTTATATATGGCAGTACCAAATGGAATTAAGTATATGAAACAATCCAGAAATAGAATCACTTTTTGACTATTTAGTTTTGAAATGTACCATACAAAAAAAATCTGATGTGTCCAACACATGACTTCCTTGCACGTCTATTAAATCAAAAATGTTTTTTACGCACTTCCTCTAAACTTATTTGTTTGAAAGATATAAAATTTCAATAATAGTAAGATATAGCGATTTCTAGCCAAACATTTCGATATCGCTAAGCTGAGTTCAATTTGAAAGATTTCTTTCTGACACTTTATTTGGCGATATTTCACCAAAAGCCGACAAACTTGAGATAGTTTGCGAGATTTTGGGTATAGCCAAAGTAGTCATTGACCACAGACTTTCAATGAATTGAATGCATCCATACACCTTAATGTATTTAAAGTCATTTGGCTCACCCTGTAAATAAATTCCCAGTCGATTGCTGTCAAAAAAGATATTGAAAACCGTTAGATATTATAATATAGTTCTAAATACAAAAGTTCAAAATTCTACGGGTTAAAGTTTTAGAGTTATACAAAATCCGAAATAATTTTTGGCGCCAAATTTGGCAATATTTCGGCGAAACTCGTCAATGTCGACGACATTTGGCGAGATATTAAGCATGGACCAACAATGACAGATTATCGCCAAATTTGGCGATATTTCGCCAAAACTCGCCAAGAACGATGACAAATGGCGATACTTTGGGCATGGACCAAATGACTGACTATCGCCAAATTTGGCGACATTTCGGCAAAACTCGCCAAGGTCGAGGACAGACGGCGAGATTTTGGGCATGTACCAAACAATGACTGTCTACAATTGTATTATATTGAAGATGTCCATAGACATTAAAGTACTGAAATTCTTTTCGGTGGTCCTGTAAATAAACTCTCCAGTAGATTTTAACCAAAAATCGAGATGCACAACTAGATGTTACAACAATCTTATATATGAAATTTCATAATAGTTTTTGAGATTTGAGAGTTAAATCACACGTACACAAACACACACGTACACAAAAAAGTTGCCAAACTTGGCGACTTTTGGCATAGTACTTGAGGGAGGCACGTGACCGTGGTCGGACCATTACCTAACTTATGTGGTAGGACGGTATTGTGCTTGAAATGGATGAATCTCCTAAAATTGCCATTGACCGTAATGTATTGGAAATCTTTTGAGTGTTCCTGTAGCAGAACTGTAAATGATAAACACATTTTTTTTAATGGAGAAATTCATTTTCTAACTCTTTACAGCATATATCACTTCTGAGTCGTTTGAAATAGCCCAATACCTCTAAAAAATGCTTTGATGAATTTCGGCCCATAGAGCATAATGTATTTCGAATCTTTTAGGCGGTTCTGTAGATAAACTATCCAGTCGAATGGAACCGAAAGGGGAGGTGCACAACTAGATGTTACAACTATCCAAAATATGAAGTTTCGACATTCTACGCCTAATAGTTTTTGAGATATGCGAGTTTAATGATTTTCGGCCCATAGAGCGTAATGTATTTCGAATCTTTTGGGCAGTCCTGTACATGAACTATTCATTCGATTGCGACCAAAAGGGGAGGTGCACAACTAGATCATTCAAAAATCCTAAATATCAAATCTCAACATTCTACGACCCATAGTTTTTGAGATATGCGAGTTACATACATACGTACGTACGTACAGACGGCATGGAAAAACTGGCCACAATGAACTCGCCGCTGGTCAAAATGAGTTGCAGACGCGTTAATATGATCGTGCATGCTAGCCTACGATGAGATGCATCGAAAAAAATTTTTAAATTCAATTTAGAGTCAAAATCGGTTTTTTTGTCGAAATTTGGCCCCCAAAATTTTTCGGGATCACATTACTTCCTTATACTACGTACAAGGAAGTAACAAATTTTAATAAATAATGCTTTATTTACAAGTAAACCTATTTTCGGAATTGTACTACATTTGGATAAGTCTTTATTAGTTATGTATGTAAAATTTCATATTAAAAGTGATTTTTTACTTTCTTGTACGAAGTATAAGGAATTAATGTGATTGTGAAAAATTTTGGTTGCCAGATTTTGATGGGAAAAAAAAAAAAAAAAAAAAAACGATTTTGACAAACAGGAATACATGTGATATTTCCATCACATTAACTATCAAAAACAAATCTTTCAAATTGAACCCAGCTTGGTGATATTGAAATTGGAAGCCCAGAAACTGCCCGCTCGGTTGGCATAGCCAACCTTAGAGCATTTGAGAGTGACAGCCCTGGATGTAGCTTGGCGATATTGGAAATATTAGGCTAGAAATCACTAAACTTTAGTATTATTGCAGTATTTTATCTCTTTCGAACAAAATAAGTCCAAATAAAGTGTGCCAAAAATATTTTTGATTTAATAGATGTGCTAGGAAGTCATGTGGTATCCACATCAGATTTTTTTTAAACTTTAAAAAATATTTTTTCGATAATTTCTCATTAAATGTTAGTTCTTAGTACATTTAAATGGTTTGCTCATGGTGAATAAGACTAGCTTGATGTTCATAATTTAAAAAGAAAAATTAAAATATGTCTTGCAAGTATTGTTAACCCTTTTAAGCAGAAACATTTTCTCATCAATATACAGTAAAACCTGGCTGTAATGATATTCAATACAATGATAAATCCCTCTATAACAATAAAATATTGCAGTCCCACAGAATTACCCCCCCTCATTATAACGATACATCCCTCTGGAACGATAATTTTATTGGGTACCTTAAATATTGTTTTATTGAGGTTTTAGTGTAAAAGACCTACTGAATAGGCTGCTTATGCTGAAAAAGTGCAGTTTTTTTCCATCGATAAGTTTAACTACCAACAACATTTAATAATTTTTTTCCTACTAGCAGTGAAGGCACTGAAATACGGTGGTTTCATGGCACAACCACTGTACCTGAAAGGGTTAAAAATCATGAAAAAAATACTGAAAGCTGCCAATCCACAGGAAGATATCTAGTCAAGATAGCTCAGATGTGAAAATGTTAAGATGATAATGTTGAAAGAACTGATTGGCACTTGGTCTGGCTGTCTTATACCAATAATTTTGATATCTGAATAAGAAAAGTCTCTTCTTAACACAGGTAATTTTTGTTTTCCAGGTAATTTTAAAGAGTGACGGATTTCCTACCTACCATTTTTCTTGTGTTGTGGATGACCATTTAATGGAAATATCCCATGTTTTGCGAGGAGCTGAGTGGTTAATATCAACACCAAAACATATTTTATTACATCGGTCATTTGGATGGATTCCTCCAAAATTTGCCCATCTACCACTTTTAGTTAATAGGTAACACTATTAATTTCTTCTTTATGTGTTTATGGATCATTTTTAAATTCCCCTTTCTTTCTTTAGTTAACTTATTTTTATCCTTTTATGTATACCATATGCAATACATATAAGTGAAACCTCTCCGATCGGTCACCCCCTCTTAACAGCCAATTTTTCATGGCGCGGATTTTTCGGATCATAGAGCTTAATGTTAAAATAGCCTCTATCAGCAGCCACCCAACCCCCTCTAAACGACCATCAAATGGATCGCCTTCTTTCATTTTTCGGGAAATTCTACTTACTCCATGCTTTAATTTTGAGTGGAAAAAACCAAGGTCAGGTTTATAGTCAAATATAAGACACATAAATAACTTGCGAAGTCCATTGGAGCAAAAATACCATTCACGTCCATGTTCATGCCAGCTTCATTTTATTAATTGGTCAATGATCTGAATTGCAAATCGGAAAGAAAGATAGCTGAATTATTTAACTGCAGAAAACTGCAAATCAACAAAGTCATTAAAGAAAAGGATTTAATTTTGAAAGAATACGAAGACTTCAAATTTCGTGGTGTTAAATGGATGAGATCTGCTTTTTAAAGTAAAAAACGAACTTGAAAAAATGGCTGTTTCAGAGAAAAGTAAAAACTCAAAACAGACACAAATAGTATCCTTTTTTCAAAAAATCTAAGAAATCATTAAAGTACTAGTTTCTCTTTAGATAAGTTTTAAATTTCATTTTAAATAAGGAATATGTGTCAGGCATGTTTATATTACGCATTATAGCAGTTATCTTATAATAGTAAATAAAACCTTTCAGAGCAGCCACCCCCTCTGAGCGGTCAAATATTCTCGGCATGGCGGGGTGGCCGCTCAGAGAGGTTTCACTGTATATACGCTTTAACTCAATGTATATTTTCCTCTGCTCTGAAGAAGCTGTCCATTGGCCAAGTAGATAATGAACTGAAATTTGGGAGATAGATGAAATGTGAATGTCTGAGGTTCTGACCTTTTCTTCTAATAGTCTAGAGTTTTGGGTAATTTTCCCCAGATATAATGTGAATATGCATTAGAACCCCTTAAAAAGTCCTCTGCCCAATGCACCCCCCTCTTCCCTAGACAGATAGCCCATGTGTAACTTTGCCTTAACCAAGGAGTTGGGGGGGAGGGGCTGCACTGAAAAGGTCTTTGCAATATGTAAAATTGAATGAATAAAAACAAAATTTCTTGTACTTTTAGACATGCATTTTTGAAAATTAATATTGAATGTTTTAATTAATTTATATTTTTAGTTTTTTTGTAAAATAACTACTAGTACCAGGTTACCGAGCCATGCTCAGAATTTAAAGGCTCCTTAAGTGTAAAATAATGAATACGTAAATGCCTTGGCACGTATCAATAATCTTCATGGTTGCCAAAGATTTTCATCGCTGTCGGATCACTCATACATTATCAGGTAAGCTTTGGTCGGCATTCAATATTACAATGGCATATACTTTGTTTTGAAGAGGGATGCTAAATATTCAATGGTCGGTGCCATCAGAGTTGAGCAAAAAGTAGTTTAACGTAAGGTGCCTCCTTTCCTTCTGTAGCAGATCAGCGAGTGTATCAGCAAAGATCTTGGGCGATGCATTCACTAACAGCGTCTTCATTACTTCAGAAATATATCCGTTCATATTGAGGACGTTCAAATTCAGCATCAAGAATTTGAGTTGGTTGAACTGTCAAATGAATGAGTTTATAAAAAAAATTCATCAAGTCTGTAATACACTGTTCGCAACGTAGCAGTACACACCAAAATCGTTAATAGTTTCACTCGTCATATACTGTTAACAAAGCCATTGTAAAGTATGCTTTCAAATTTCGAATTCTTTGAAATGTGGGTGACATCGAAGAAACAACCACACCAATTCATTAGGAAATTTGGAATGTCCTACATCCATCTTACAGTCCCCAAAATGGTTTCGGTTAACTTTTGTTTTTACTCTTCAGAAAAATGCAAAGCTCCAGGGTGAATGAAATCCATGTTAAAAAGTTTTAAACTATGATAATAAATACCCACATTTGTGGCAGCTTTGTAGTTACTTAGACTGTTTACCCGAAGTATTTGTCGACGTCTAGCTGTTCTATGTCGTTCTCCTTCCAAATACTAATCATCTGTTTCATCTGCTTGTGTTTGGACTGCACGTTCACACATTTGGGCCAAGTGCTGCTGCCGGTGATCAAATGTTTCCACAGCTCGTTTTTGAGCTACACTTTCATGCAATTACGTCTTTATAATACATCTATGATGATAATTCTTTACGATTGAAATTGTAAATTTCTCTATAGTGCTTCAATTCAAACATAAAATACTTATTTTTTTCTAATTCAAAGAAAATACATCTTGCATAAACAAATTCTACAAACGTAAATTCAATCTTATAGATACATAAATATAGATGCCATAAAAGTATAATCTTACATAAATATGCTTTAAACATAATTTTATTTTATAAACTCATGCTTAAGAAAATAAAAAGTGTAACGCAATTTAAATTATTAGCACAAAAGGACACTTCGAAATCATGAAATCAAAAACAGAATAGATCAAAAATATTCTTTTATAATAACCCTAACAACTACTTAAACGTTGACAATAATAGAACAAACGGATGGACTGAAGAAAATGGACTTCTAACCTCGAATAAATCAAAAATACATCACTCCTATATAGTTACGCTGATCCCTGACTCTGTCACAATTCCAGTTCAACCACTCAAAATAAAACTTTTACCATCATTAATCCAAACAGATTAAAAATGTATTGTCTAATAACTTAAAATTTACACGGTTCGTTGGTGCGATCAGCCTGAAAATTATCATAATTATGTAAAAAAAAGAAAAAGAAAAAATAAGAAAGAAAAAAAATAAAGAAAAAATCTGATAATCCACCCGTTCCCTGATTTTTAAGCGTTTTTTTTTTTGTTTGTATTTTTGTTTGTATTTTTAGTTCTATTTCATTTAAGAGAATAGAAAAAAAGCTAATCATTTGAGTGTCAGAATATTCTATTGCAAGTGACATTGACGCTACACTGAAGTCACGGTTATCAGGCTTTGGAGGAAAAATTACGATTCCAATTTGCTTAAGATAGCTTTTCTAAATTATTACACAGTTTAACTTTTTTTCAAAAATAAAACGGTTTTCTATGCATTAAGCATGGATATAGGAGAGGATGTTGATACCAAACGAAATGTTTCGAATACGAAATGTTTCTGCAGATTATACAATTCAAATTTCGATGTATAATAAAAATTGAATATGAAGTTATTTGATTTTAAGTGGGTAAATATTAAATATTCTGAGTGTAGACATTCTATCGCCTGCTGTAATTGTCTCCACAAAGGACTTTATTCTTTAGTTTAATGATAGTACACAACACAAAACAACACAGTCTAATCCACGTCTAAATAAGAATTGAAAATTTATTAGAAAAAATCTTAGTAACCAGATTTCAGCCTCCCAATTTACTGCTTCCACATATGGGCAACTCCCAGCCTGCGGCCGGATGGGGCCCGCCATGGCTTTTGGACCAGCCCTCAGAACAAGTCAAAACCCTGTATAAAACCTATATAAAACATTCAAACTTCCATATAAATCCGAATTATACGGCCCGCGATTTCGCTAACATCCTAAAGTCAGGCCCAGGAGTTTGCTACTATCATAAAGTTCTGCCCGCAACTTTTCAAAGGTTGTCCATACGATGATAAAATAAATGAGTTGAAATCATCAACTGCAGTGAATGAAAACTAAACTGATGGCTGATCACCTGCAAAATTAATTTGAATATTGGCTGTGAGAACAATTTAGGAATCGATTGTATCATTATAAATTTTTTCATCGGAGTTTCAAAGATCGTTTCATTATAAACGGTTGTCCCTTAAAAAAAAAAAAAAAAAACTCGTCAGGGTAACTAAATTTAAATATTTATCGTCAACTTGGCGGAATAAGGCATTTAAAATAGAATTTAACCTAGTGCCGTTATTTAAAAAAAAAAAATGGAAATTTCATGTTACGTCACAGGATCTTTTTTCTTACTGTGAATGACTGAAAAGGGTGTCATTTTCATTTAAATTATTCGGCTAAGCTGAAACTTTTATGCACTTTTGAAATTCGCATGATTATGATCAATAAAATACATGAAAAATCTTTATTGTTTTAGTATATACGCGAAAATACGTTTAGCTTTACGTTAGTGTTACAAAAGGATAATTGTAATAAAGTCAGGCAATTTTTCACATAAGATTTACGAATAGTTTTGTATTAATAACTATGAATTAAAAATAATTAAATTATTTACGTATATTCCATCAAGGTGCTTGCGGGGATGGCAACGAAGATTCTTTTCTCTTTTTCTTTCGCCAGTTGCCAGGACGATATTTTGAAATAAAAATAACTTTTTAATTCTAAACAAATTTATGTAGCTGAATGGTGTAATGTATCTAGTTACTAAAATATTTATTTGTCTGTGTACTGGATATCAAGTTCCATTTATTTTGTTTCATTGCGAAATTAATTTTTACTATTATATATCGATGGCTTGTATTTTTTAATCCGCCCCAAACTTATTTGAGCGTCCCTTTTAGGAAGATTGCATCAAGTGTGTTTTTCAAATGCTCAATAGATGGCGCTACCGTCCAAAAATTTTAAATTTTAAATTTTGAGTGTTTTAAGAGTTTTTTCAACCACGTGACTTTGCTCAATCATTTCAGGGGCCCAAAAAACCCCCAGGTACGAAATTTAAAAAGAATCCTTAGAGCAGTTTTCGAGATCGCTCGGACATACACACAAACAATCCTCGTTTAATATAAGAGCTGATAACTATTTTTGCAATAGTTTTCTATTTCTAATACATATGTTGCTGATACCTTTTTCTTGGTATACTACTGAACATTTGATCATAAATAAAGGAATGTCCCAAGATCTTCACAAAATTCCCAACCTTGCATGTATTAAAAAAAGTGTACTGTAAACAGCCTTTAGCACATTGTGTGTGCTTAGTGATAAAAATGGGAATATTTATGTCTTTTTTTTATATCTTTTTATAATATTTACGAAAGTCAATATCACATATTTGTTTCTTAATTTACTTCCAGTGACAGAACCAAATTGTCTAAACGTCAAGAATCAATTGGTGTGGAATATTTTAAAGTAAAAATGCTTTATGATTTTATTTTTGTTTCTATGCCATTTTTTTGTGTTAGTCTTCATTATATTGAGTGTTTTAAAAGATGTTTTGATTTTAACAATGACATAGATTTATAATATGATTTATAAGATATATCCTTTGTCATGTACACTCACCCCTCAATTTACACTAAGACATATATTTCTGAAATAAGAGTACAAATCAAAACTGTAAAAAAAAAAGAAAAAAAAAAGGAATTTATACACAGTAGAAAAATATGTTTAATTAATTTTAAGATACAGCTTAAAGTTCATACTTTTCAATTTATTTTTAAAGGTGAACTTTTATAGCTATTGTGAAAAGCATCAGTTAACACCAAATAAGTAAAAACTAAATGAATAAATAAATAAAACACCTAAACACAAAGGAACAGTGCCAATTACAAATAAAAGCAATAAAAGCATATAGAAATTACCAATATTCCAAACGAATAAAAACATTAAAAAAATTATTTTGTATTAGATGAACAGGAAGACTTGTAAAAATTGATAGTGAGCAATAAATTCCCAACTCAAAAGTACAGAACTGAGTTATTCTGAATTAAAGACACAGATGAGTGTTATTGAGATAATTATCAGATTTCATAATGAATTTAATCATAGCAAAGCAAGATTATGTAGCTTTATGTGTAAATAAATTGGAGTATTTAAAATACAGTAGTATTCTCACAAATGCACTCACACACCCTTTGTAAGTCTTTATGAATTCATAATCTGAAAAAATGTGTCTACATGATTTTTTGATACAATCAACTCGTGATTTTGCGACTCTTGATTTAGTGACTCTTCCCAATTTAACAACCCACAGATGAAGTCTTGACTGTTTTCCAATTCCTTTTATAAAATTTCGATTTAACGACCATTTGATTTAATGTCCTACTTGCCAAGGTCCCGCGAAGGTCGTTAAATCACAAGTCAGTTGTAATTTATTAATTATATAATGCCAAAAAGTTTATATCATTTGACTCTGGCTTCTCAATATCTGTAGCAAAATAACTTCTTTTTTCATTAAAGAAAAACAAAATAAATTAGGACATAAGAATAACATAATATATTTTGTAATTTATTTCCCTGGTTAAACAGTAAAATCTCAAAATGCACTTCTCAATAAAGGAAAAAATAAAATATGCCTGTGAAAATTGCAAAATGGGTAGTTTTTGCTACATTTGAGTTGCCTGTGGAATTGAGGGATAAGCAACCAGGGGATTAAAATATCCTGTGAAAGTGAAATCAACTAAGTTGAAGGATAGGCATATATAAAACAATGTCTGAGACTGTACACCTGTTAACACAACATTATTGATATAAATCACTTTTACAAAAATACTCTTCCATTTAGTAAAATTAGATATATTTCAGCATAAAATAAGCTTAGGTGATATCTTAAATGCTATTGTATGCATATTATGTTTTTAACTTTTCTAAAAGAAAATTTTCATTGTATTTTTAGAACAAAGGCTATTTTCCCGAATCTCTCTTAAATTTCCTTGTTGCTGCTGGTGGGGGATTTGGCAAGCAAGAAGGATGTTTTGTTCATGATTTAGATACACTATGTTCTAAAGTAATATTATGTACCTTTCTAATTTTCAAATTGTTAAATTGTAAACTTTCTTTTTTAATTTAAATGTTACTTATTAAAATAGTATTTGTTGTATTTAATGTTTTACTTTATGTTGATTTTACAGAAATATATTTATGTACTATAAAATGATTCAAATTGTATTAAAGTTACCATTATTTTCTGATAGAAAGGAAATTTCAAAATTTGATGTTTTTAAAAAAATGTGTTTCCGTGTTAATTAGTGATTGAAATAGTAGTTTTATGAATAATTACTAAAAATCGACCACTCATATTCGTCAAAGCTTCTGTTATCGTTCTTATTTGTTTTGTGATTTCCAGCACGAATCTTTGTAAGCTCCAGAGGCCCAAAATAGGTGCTGATTCAATAAGGATAGAGAGGGCTTTAGTCCCTCCAATATTTTTCAAATTAGGGCTGAGTGCTCTTCCAATAATTTCATCTTTTAAATTATGTGTTATTAGTGATATTTGAGGTAAAAAACAATGTTCCAATCAAAGAAATAGAGAATGGGACCACAATAATTTTTATGGAGTAGATGTCATAGCCAGGTCTGCTGGTCGGCGATTGCCGAGGGCCCCCAGCCTAAGGGCGCCTCAATGAGGCCACCCAAAAATGGATATACTGCTTTATAATTAAAGTAATTTGATATATATCAGAGTAATATACAAAGTAGTTTGATTATTTATTTCCTTGTAATCTTTACACAATGGTGTAGTGGAGGACCCCACGTTGCGAGTGGTTGAATATAAACCGGCTGATTTAAAGGCAATTAAGGAATTTGAATCTGTTTACAAGGAGGTCTTAATGTCCAATAGAAGAGTCCCTATACTGTGTAAAGAGCTATGTAAACCCTATGTAAAGAACTAGGGGCCCCAACACCTTTAAAATAGTTAAATATGGTTTTAAGGCACATAACCCTAATTTTCAAATATTACGTATCTTAATATTCTAGTCCCATTAAATTCCACAGTTATGGTCCCCTTTTCAATCTCTAACTGAGTGCACCCCAAAGGAGCCAGTCCAGGCCTGGTAGATGTAGAACCACATACAAATCAAGGGGTTTATCGAATTCCTAATTTGTGGTCCATAACTCCAAAAGGCTTTCATTCAGTATTCTTTGTGTTCATAGATAATTTAATAAAACTAAATCTCCCTCTTGAACATATTTTGACATGATTTGAAACAAATTCTCGTTTTTCAGTTCTTATTGTTTTACGAACAAGAAAAAATTACATTTCTCATAAAATGTTTTGCTGCTTGATATAGTAATGCTCATTGTGCTATTCTATAAGCTTTAACAGGGTTACAAACTTATAGCACACTCATTTCTAGCTGTGTATATCATGACAGACTTGTGATTTTGCATTTCAAGAAAAGTTCATACAATATTTAATTCAAACAAAATGTGTTAAAAACATTCATGAAAAATAACAAGCTAAATTAGCTCCAGTGAACTAAAATTTTGCTCATTTTTGTCCTGATTGCCACAAAACTTAAATCCATCACAGTTATTTTAGCCTGTTTTTCTGATATTCTTAAGCATGTTTCCATTCAAATATATTTGACCTTCATTTGAAATAATCTATCTTCCTCCTCCCTGTACAAGCAAAATGTTCCATATATCATCAATGCTTGCGTGTGTCATGTCCTTTACAACACCATATGTGCTGAGTAAATTTCTAGCAATTTTCTAAATAGAACATTTGTTCTGTTTTTATAATCAGCCTTTTTTTTTCACATTTTCAAAGTCTGTTGAAATTTTAGGGATCTGGGCTACATGAAAAAGTGCTGTGTTAAGTCTACTGAATTTTAGATAATTAATTATTTTTTATTTTCCTTTTTTGATTTCATCAAAAGTTAATTTTATAAATTTCTGTAGTTTCTTGTAAGTAGCAATTATTTTTAACTTAGTAAAATACTTTAAATCAAGCAGATGAGTTTTATTTTACATGTCACTATTCAATAATTTATAATTAAATACTACTGGCATAGCCATATTAAGGTTTTTAGTAATGTAATTTCCACAATAGGTCTAATAATATGGCACACCACTGTACACCATTTATGCCAAGAAAGGAAACAATTTTATTCTGAATTTCTTTTAATTTTATTTGTATTTAATACTTTGCTGGTTTCTCATTCAGCAAAACCACAATTCTATTACTTTGACAATTCTAATTGGTGAATTTATTAATTTGGTAATTAAATTGCCTACGCAATCTGTGAAATGTTTAATTGTTCATACATTACCAGCCAGTTTTAGTCATTCTAAAAGCACTACAGTCTTCCTGCTTTTTTAAAAATTCCTATCTTTATCAAAGTTCAACTTAAATTGCCTAGTATTTTGATGTTTTGATATGTGAAACCTTAACATCTAAAGGAACATTTAACAACTATTGAAGCAGCAGAGCATTTTAGTCTGTTATTTATAGAGGTAGGAATTTAAAAAAAAAGGAACAACTACTATGCTTGCATTCTGTTTATTACCTATTCTATAAAATGCCGGATTTTAAACTTAGCTGGTAACATATACAAAGATGCATAAAAACAACATGTTCTACTGTAATAAACAATCATATAATATAAAATAGCTCTTTATATTGTATTTAATTTTACTGTTTTCTTTTAAATTCTGATCTTTCATATAAAAGTAAGATATTTTTGAATTATCTAATTGGATATATATTTTTTCCCCAGTTTGAATTAGAAAAAATGAATACCAATCCTTGTATTGTTGATATCCAGAAGTTAGATTTGTTTAACCAGAATTATATAGTACAACAGCTTTCAGAAGAAAAATCTACTTCAAATTTGATTAAAACTTTAAGAAGCATTTTAAAGGAAACGTATGGTCAAAGGTAGGTTAAAGTTCTAACTTATAAAAAATGCTTATTAGTAAATAAAATATTTAATTTGAAGTTTTCCATATGTAAGCATATTGAAGCTTGTAATTTTCAGTTAAAGTTCGAGTAATTGTTTTGAAATTAAAATTTCATGGCATATGTGATTGTCATGAAATTTTAATTATCACTTGAAAATGAAAGAAGCAGTAGTTTATTTTTATTACTGATCCTTAAAACTATTCTGTTTGTTACTCTATATAGAGTTGCACTTGTTTTGTGTGTGTGTGTGGGGGGGGAGGGTGTCCTTTGTAAGCATTTCAATCAGTGTGTGAAAAAATCATGATTTTTTTTTTAAATAAAAAAATCAAATCTTTTAAGTTTAAATTACTCAACTAAAAATAAATTTTAGATTTAGACATTAAGCATTCATTAAAAAAAATTAAGTAAGAATACATACAAAAAGCAATAATTATAAATAAACTACAAAAAATATATTTACAAAAACACAAGTAGAGTTTTAAAAATTGTAATGTTAGCCAACATAAATGCATTCTATTCCCCCCCCCCCCCCTAAAAAAATTAAAAAATTGAGTGTAAATATCTCTTAAAAGTATATTAGATCTATTATTAAAGTTCTTGAATATCACATCACATTATGAAATTTCTTGAAAAGAAGCTTTTTGGGGAGTAATTTTTCAGTTAAAGGAAATCCCATGTAAACATGTTGAGTATGTAAGTTGTATGTAAGTCCAATGTATACATGTAAGGTGACCACCCAGCAATGGCGGCTCCAGACTGAATTCTCGGAGGGGGCCATCGAACTTTTTACTTAGGTCTATAAATTCTTCAAAATACAAATTGAACGTGTGAAATCGTGAAGTATGCGAATCTAAAGTTGTAAAACAAAATTTCGGAGGGGGCCGTGGCCCCTATGGCCCCCTCACTGAAGCCGCCCTTGCCACCCAGTGGTTCCTCGTTTTTCATGGTCAACTTATCAAGGTACAATACTTACTTTTTGATTTTTGCATTTTATCATCTACATACTTATGCATTACATAGTACATATATGTAGTATATTGCAAAATTATATGAAATCAAAATGATACAAAATAGAAATAATATTGCTTGCTAGGGTTAAACATTAATTGCGTACATAGAAAAAATTCTGGAAGTGGTCAACTGTCAAAGGTTTTGAGCTATGCTTTGGAGAAATTCTACCTCATTACCTGGTCAACATACAAGTTAGACAGGTGGTCCATTTATAAGAGTTTACTCAAAGTAATTAAGCCATTCTGTTCTTGGTCAATTAGGTCAACTTAGACAGGTGGTCAACTTCATAGGTTTCACTGTACCAGCATTTCATTAAAGTCAAGACTGAACAAGAATAAATTGGATAAATGCAGGAAAAACAGGTTTTTGAGTTATACCTGCTTCTACTAGACAAAAGAAATGTACACACACTTGTATGCCAGGTGCTGTTCTCAAATTATTCAGGATTGCCAGGCTGTCCTAATTGCGCCAAATTTTGCTAACTTATCTCCAAAATAGATAAGAATAGAAACTAAAATTTAATAAAGTTGAACACTTAAAAGAATCATTTTTAGAGTTAATGAACACACAATTTTAGGAGGGTGGGGTGGGGTATTAATGTAAATAGCAAATAAGTTCAAGTTTTATTTTGTTCTAAGACATAAAACTAACATATTCCTTTAAATTTATGAAAATTCTAATTTTGATTCAAATCAATGATTTTTTAAAAAATCAAAGTGATTTTAATCAAGCTGATTTAAATTGGCATTCCCTGATTCAGATGCATAAATTAATCATATTGTGAGCCTTCCGAGTGTATAACTAAGACAAATTCTCACTAATGAACTTGTAAATGAGGGTTAAAATTCTATTATACCCAACTGTAAGCTTCTTCTCCCTCCCGCAAATTCTGGATGTCTACTACAAGATGTTCAGAAAGTAAGAGACAAAATTAGATCATTTTTTTAACTTAAATCTTGGTTAACCTTTTGAGTCCAGTGCCATGGTACTGAACATTTACTCTGTAGCAAGATACTTCACAGAATCTTGATTTTTCAACCCTTTCATTGAAATGTTCTTTTGTAAATCTCCCCAGAGAGAATAGTACACCTGTTGGAATAAGAAGGAACTCCTGGGACAGCAGTAGACCCGAACACCGATTTTTGGTCTAAAGCATTCCATGGGACAACTGCTGACCCAGCTGGCATCAAAAGGTTAATTATTCATCTTTTTATCCATGCTTTTAAATGGTAATTCATAATTTTATCTCTTAAATAAAGTTTATTTTTCTCTTCTGATGTTAAGATTAAACCCAGACCTACAATATGAGATAAATAAAATTTTGATTTAAAAAAATTAAAACTTTTCATGATTGATTCATGTATTGTTAGCTAATTAAATAAATAAGATAAATTAGTATTCAAAATAGTATACATATATACTATACAAAATTTCAGATCAGTTAATGATAAAAAGTAAGAAAAAAAAAATTATTGCAGTATTAGATTTTTTTCTGTGTTAAGCAGAGTATATTTTATAAATGCAATTTTTATATTTGAATGTGAAATTTTCATAATTATCTTTAGTATATGAAAGTATTATTTAACAGGTATGAAGTGGAAGAAAAAAATCTCCCAGATTCTTACATGTTAAAAGTTCTGTCAGTTTATAAGGTATAAAATCTTTCTTATTTTTACATTTTTTTTTTTTTTTTTTAAATATATGTCTATACAGGAGGTTTCATAAAGATAGGTAGAACTACTTTTAAGAGGTGACAGTACACATCCAATTCCAAATATGTATTCTTTAATAAAACGCAAAGAGCACCAATGGTGCTCTGCAGAGATGAATGTATTTGCTCAATTGAAGCTACATTTAGCAACCATGATCAACGTGTACAGGCAGATGCATATCCACATGTGCACATATGATGCTCTTCTATCAATGTTTTAGCTTGAATAATAGGTAGCCACCTTATTTGGACCTTATCTACTGAAAGAATGCCTTCACAGAGAAAACAACCTCACATTTCTTCAACAGGTGCTACTTGGCATGTTGAGCATCATTCCTAACACTTCTGGCAGTAACGTGGCTCCAACAGGATTGAGCACAAGCCCATTATGCATGAAAGGTGTGAAAGCATGTAGACATAACCTTTCCATACCAATTGATTTGTCGAGATGAGCTTATAGCTTGGCCATCATGCTCACCAGATCTTTCATGTCCCATTGTCTTTTTGTAGGGACAGCAGAAGGCTCTTATGCATGACACTGCCACTGAATCTGCAAGCCTTCTTTTGACATTGTATCCAGTGGCACCACAAAATTTCTGTGGGTGCTCTAGAAGAGGGGATGGGTGGGGTTAAAGCCCCCACCCGTTGGCTACAACATTGAGTTAAAATGAACTTTTTTTCCCATCAGTTTAAGGGAGTCGATCGGTTAAACAGACAAACCCCTAGAGGTCCATATATTGGCAAAGTTTTTTTACAGTGACCCGGTATTTTTTATTTAAAAAAACCAATACACTAACTAAAACCATTAAAAGATATATTTCGTCACACAATCCATAGTCATTTCCAGCTATACTGATCACAACATCTTCATCTCTACGGAACAAGAAGGGTGTTTCATACATCATCTAGAGACATCTACTGGTTACAATATCTTTGAAATTAAGATGCTGTGACCAGTGTAGCTGAACCTGGCCATGTATTGTGTGCAAAATAAAGCTTTAATGGTTTTAATTGACAAATCCTTTATATATTTTAACTATGGTTTTAAAGTCCTTTTTTTTTTTTTTTTTTGTTATTGCTAATTTCTGTGTCCAACTTCTGCTAGATGAGATGTATGGGTTTATTCAACCTCAAAAAGTCATAGACTACCTTAGGAAAATCTAATAGGTTGTCATAGGACAAACCCAGACACCTAAGAATATGTGCCAGAGAAGCCTGCTCATTCGGACAAATCGGGTGGGTTTTTTGACCACCCTAGAAGGCAAGGCTTCTTAAATGGCCACTAAGAAAACAGGAGACTGCTGTCTGGGTGCATCTGTCACAGTTCATAGGGAGGGATCCTCCAGGGGAATCGGAACAGTACCAAGAATGTGCCGGAGGGGCAAGCTAAGTCATTTTATCAGTGTTTTCTGGCAGAATACTGCTCAGAGTAAGTCAGGCAGTCAGAAGTAGCCAGAGCCTCACCAGCACCCTTCTTCGCCAAGACATCCGCCTCCTCATTACCCCAAATGTCTACATGTGAGGGGATCCACTGAATATGCACATCACAAAAAGACGAGACTTGTTTTAATTTAGTGAGAAATGAAGTTCCAGTTTTGTCACCAACATTACACCAGTTTGACAAATGTTGGATGGCTATACAACTATCAGGGCTGTATTTTTGTTTTAATCTATTTTTTATCCATTTAATTACCTTGTTTTTATGATTATTGCATTAACAATGGAATAGAAAACAACTCAATAATAGCATCTTATGCTTCAAATCAAACATTGTTGACAACAATACAAAGTTATGAAATTTCAGTAAATCCTTCTAGTCTATATTAGACCTTGTTCGAAGCATGGCGTCTTTGCCATTCTTCAGTGCTTTTTGTATTATGTACTTCTTTATAAAGAAGTTGTTCCTGTGTTTTATGTTTGTGTGGTCCCCCTATGGTGGACTAATGATAAAAGGGGAGGAGTTGAGAGTAAGTACACCATATACAGACACTACTGACACAACAGCCAACAGCACAACATACGAAACAATAGATCAAGATCACTTTCCTCAATTTCTTCTGAATATTTAACAGTCACACCCCCCCACCATTACCAACTATATCATTAACAATTTCACCTACACTTTCATCCTCACCCATCGTACAATCACCTCCTTCTACACCACTTTTGTCCTCCCCTGTCATTCCTAATATTAGAATCCATAAAAAGAAAGTTAGACGCGTACGTAAATTTTTCTCCCACCTCCAACCTGTCCCACAATCATCCACACCACCCAGACCCCTTCAAGTTAAACATATAAAACGAGTACACTTTAATGTTTAATAGTCTCAATTCACACACGGCACCACCTAACAACATCCTGCACAACAAATGCAAAACTTTACTTAGTAGACTTCCTCCTCAATAGTCACAATAGTTCAGAACCAAATTACAATAGCAGCTGTTTGTAATACTATATTTTCTCAACTGAAACCAAAAGACTTTAAGAACCATCGAACTCCAACTAAGATTTGACAGACCTGAAATACCATCTTCAAATTTCAGTGTTTTTAATCAGGAGATCCAAAGAACGATTTCTGTTCTTATTCATTACATCAAAGTAATTGAACTTCAGCTTTGTCCTTAAAAATATCTCTGATCATCCTGTTTCAAGAAGGTTTTTACAAATATCTAAAATGATGCCAAGCTCTTTACCATCTCAGAGATCAATGTTTTTTGAATCAGAGACAATATGCTAATTGTCTCAAACTCTACTAGTGGTTCACGATAGTCGAGAGGAGAGCAGCACTTGATTGAAGACAGCATAATTACTTTAAAAAAATTATGTATTTTCTAACAGAACACTATTGAACAAAAATCTAGATATATTCAAAATGGCCATGCTTAGTCCAATTATCCATCCATTGAACTAACTGAGACAGCTATCTCAATATCAACTCAGGCGGGAAGTCGCCTCATATGTATTTCTCAGTTTGAAATAACTCCCCACACATCTTGAACTTTCGAGTCTCTGCAAACTTCTTTTTTACTTCAGAGTGCCTTCCGAATAATCTGCAATGACTGATCTTGTCCAGACTCAATTTTTCAATAGCACAAAAATCAAATGTTGATTCTCATCACAGCTGTTCCTTGAAAACAAAAGCAATAAGCCTCATTATTTATACCAATTATTTTGCTAGTGTGTATTTTCTTTTTCTGATTTTTCTTTCCATTTTCTTGTTGTTTTTTAATACACCATCCTAATTTATCTGTAAATGTTCAAGATCAGAAGCACTTTCATTGAAATGACTCAGTTAAAATACCAGAAAATTAATTTTAAACAACCCAAGCATTCAGTAAGCATAAATTAATTTGTCTGTATAATGTCTTTGAGGTACCCACATAAACAAAGCCTGAGACCAGTTAAAATTTTATTCTCAAATTAAGGAATTGGGGAGGCATTGAGTACCGATGGAAAATTTTGTAGGTATATTTGATGGCACCCACATACAGAGATACTAATTATTAAATTTTACTCTTCAACAATGTAAACTGAGTGCTCTGAAAAGTCTTCTGTGGGTGCTCGAGTTCTGAAGAATTACTCGCACAAAAATCCAATACCTTAGCTCTTCTGATCCAGTTTAACTTATGTAAATTATCTGCATTTACTCAATATCTTAAACATTTGACAGCCACTTTTATGGAATAATCCAAAGAGCACAACATCCAACAAGTTTATTAATGGGGCATCCACACAGATGACGACCAACACAAGGTAAAATTTTATTTTAGAATCATGGAAGGACTGAACACTCATGAAACATTTCCAGCTGTCTTTATGTTTCGAAGCACCCACAAAAATTTTCCTGAGATCCTCATGTTTTAAATCACCCACAAGGGCAAAACCAAGAAGGGATGAATTTCGTTTCATTTTATACACAAAAGAGTTAATTTTTATGTATTTATTTTTTCATCATTCCCGATTCCTTTCCCTCCTTGAGAATGATTTTATATAGCAATAATTGAATCAGATTTTCTAAATGATCCTTTTTCTGAAACCAAAAAACTATCTGGTTTTCTAAATTTCATTCTTTTTTCTACAAAGTAACTCATTCTACTCGTTACATTTTTGTGGGTGCTTTGCACACACAATATTTTTCCAGTGGGTGCTTGAGCCCCTAAGCACCCACGTAGTTGGCACCACTGATTGTATCTTGTGCAAAGTCACTGTTATTAAGTTATTTAGATTATTTTGCATTGGTAAAACATTTATTATAATCACATGTCATTAAATTTGTTTTTTTTTACTTAATCATTCTTTGTGCATTTTTGTCTTGCATAACAATATCACCTTCGATGCCTACTAGCACCTTTGCATTCTCTGATGAAAGTTGTTTATTTGGATGTATATTATCACCTCTTAAAGTTTTACTCATCTTCTATGAAACACCCTGTATACAGTATATAAAATACAGGGTGATTCCAAATTGGATTGATAAATTTCTAGGAAGGGTAGGTTACAACAAGACGGTTCAGAATCACATAGCAATTTGTGGTCAGAAACATTGTCTTCATGTACCTGTTAATAATCACTTTGGAAGAAGGTTTGAAGTGTTTGTCTAATTTCTTTACCAAGTTTCAAAAACAATGGGCACGTCTCCGAGAATTTCATGAATGTAATGAAAGAATTTCTGAATTAACAATTTTCATCAAGTGCAATCTGTGAAAGTTGCTTTGGTTTTTGAAAAATTGTGTTCGGAAAGTTCACTATTACTTGAACGCTTATTCTAAAGTGATTATTAACAGGTACACGTAGACGACATTTCCGATCCCCACATTGCTATGTGATCCTGAACCGTCTTGTAACTTGCCCTTCTAGAAATTTGTCAATCTAATTTGGAATCACCCTGTATATGTATATTTTACTTTTGATTAATTTAATATTTGCAAACACATTATTTTCATTAAATTATTTGTAGTCAGCATAACTGTTAAAAAATAAATTGTTTACAGAATAGGTTAAATAATCTTTATCAATTCATTGAAAAAGATTTTGAATATTTATGGACTGCTCCAGAACTGAGTAACATTTTAAAAATGATTGAAGATTTGAATGTATCTCATGCAGTTATGCAAGGTAAGTTAGTAAATTACAGTTATCTTATGTTTTTTTGTCTTTTCTTTTCTTTTTTTGATTTGCACAAAAGTAACATGTTTAAAATTCTGGATATCTTTAATAGTATACAAATTCAACAAATATACAAATAACACAATTCTTATTGTCACTATTGCACATGTATATAACATTGAATTCTTTATTTCATTAACGCATTCACTGCCGGACCGAAAAATATTACCGTAGAAGCCAAATTTCTTGTCAAGTTCACATATAAAATATAATTTTAAATAATAAATGTTTCATGTGATCAATAAATATTGCACATTTATTCATAAAATGGAAATAGGATATTTAGCTTACACTTGTGACTACCAGGCACTAGAGATGAGTTCGGGCTCATTTTTTGAAGCCCGAGCCCGCAGACTTTTAATCCGAGCCCGAACAATATTATTAAAGTTGGAGCCCGAGCCCAAAATTTCAGCTAAAGACAAATAAAATTAACTACTTCATTAATAGGATATAATAATTTTTGGAGCTTCACACACCTTCTAGTCCCCGTGCCGCTATTTTTTGAAATAAGTATGTCTATTTATCCCATGAATGACTTTTAAAAATCTGTTTCAAGGAGTATGTTCAACAAAGGAGAAATTTTTCACGAGCCCGAGCCCGAACGCAACCGTGAATAACAGAGCCCGAGTTGGGCCCGGGCTCGGGCTGAGCCCGTCTCATCTCTACCAGGCACTGGTGCTTAATTGGTAGCAAATGTGTTAAAATGTGCTAAAAACTATTTTGTTGTTTCCAGTCAAATAAATTCATAAAATTTTTCTTTCTTTATTATTGTGTGTTGTATGTTAGTTCAAAATTCTGAGACCAAAGTTACTAGCAGATTGCTGCTAAAGAATAAGCTAAAATTATTATAACAATCTGGTTCTAAAGCTTTGTTTACAATTAAATTTTTTTTTTTTGTTGGGATGAGTACCTGAACTCTTTTGAAGGCCTGTAGATACTTAACTGACAATATAGGTCTACTTTTATATGGTATTCAAATTATGTTTTGTTTTAATAACTTAAGGCTTTGGTCTCTTTTTTATTGGAACAAAAAACTCACTCTCACACTTGTAGTTTACTTGTTCTTTTCTCACATTTAACTACTCATACAAGGTGATTTATATCACACAATAAGGTGATTTGACGTGATTTATTGTTCATGAAGGCTACTGATTTTCTTGGTGTTACTTTGTTAATACTGAAAAGCTTTCTTACAACTGGCTGTTAGCTATAGTCTAGCAAGGGGGGGGGATGCAGATTGAGCAGATCACATCAAAAGATCAGATTTCAAGGGCTGTACACAAATTATGAAAGAAAAAACAATGATTGAATAAATGCATAATAATAAAAAGACTATTATTGGAATTGCATAGCAGCGTACCAACATTATTTAAACATATCTCTGAGCCTTTTAATGAGATAAGGCCAAAATTGTGTTCTTCACCTAATCAATACTTGGTGATTCAATATAGTTGTTATAGCAACTATCGCTTAAACCATAAGTGATCAAAATATACTTTCAACAAGAAAAGTTTGTCAAATTTAAAGTACCTTTCAGAGATGATAATATTTTTACAAGGGATTTTAAGCAACTACTTTATGTTAAGCATTTGTGATATACATATTAAAATACAAAATTTAATTTGTATTCAGTCCCTCGTTTCTAATCAACAGACTGCGGATTATATGGAATCGCACATTTGCATATGCAATTGCATATTTAAGGTGATTTTGCATAAATGACATATTTTCTCTTTTGGATGCATATTTTAATCTCTTTAAGTTTGAATTTGTAACTGTTTTTTACCTTCCTTTTGGTATTTTTTGTTCTTTAACTTTTTAAGTCCCATGCTTTGGAAAATTTATACAACTTCAGGTTATCAGCAAAATAGCTCAAAATTTTTCGCTTTCCTTCCCCCACTTGTTATTGGTCCTAGAACTATTGTACACCTCTTTCAGGGTCTGAAGAAAGCTATTTTTCCCCATACTGGTATGAAGCAGTAAAGAAATTAAAGAAGAAAGTTATAAAAATATTGCACTAATTAGAATATTCTAGATGAATCAACAATCAGAAAAAATTACCTGGATGCTATTTATAAAGAAGTACTCGGCCAAATTCACCAAGATATTGGAACAAGCTGCACATGGAATAGTGCTGATGAAATGACAGATAAAAATGTCTGTTACATAGCACATTTAGTTTGTGGAAAGTAGATATTGTCCCACCCCGTCCACATCTCATTTCTTGCAAAGTACTAGAAAAAGTTAACTTTCTAACATAGCAAGATTCATTAATGATTTATTGGAATTATTGTAGCCTGAAAAAGACATGACTGATAACGTGTTAGTATTCGTTACTGACACAGCACTTAATATGATAAAAGCAGCATCAGCACTTGAAGTTTTTTCCCCAAATATGATACATATTACTTGTATAGACCACGGGCTTCACAGAGTAGCAGAAAAAGTAAGAAAAATACACGCCCCTGAGAATAAACTGCTATCCTGCATTAAGAAAGTATTCTTAAAAGCTCCTTTGCACACTAAAACATACATAGAAATGTATCCCTACCTCCCACTTCCACCACAGTCTGTATTGACAAGATGGGGCACTTGGTTTAATGCCGCTGTATTTTACTCTGAAAATTCTGACTCCATGAAAGATGTAGTTAATGCTTTGGACAGCTTCAATTCTTCTTCTGTTTCCATTGAGAAAGAAATGCTTAATGATATGCTCAACCAAAAAAGTCTATCGATAATCAAAACATATTTTTTCTTCTTAACATCAGCCATCACAAAATTAGAATCTCAAAATCTACTGCTGAATGATGCAATAAGTCAAGTTGTAAAAGTACAGAAATGCATTGGCAAGATTCCAGAATCATTAGGAGAATAAATCAGTGAGAAATTAAATTTTATTTTAAACAAAAATTTAGGATTTTTGGCAGTAATTAAAATAAATAATTTTACAAATGGTGAGGGGTGTGAATTACAGGAAAAGTAGCACCATCTAAAGCGATATATTTTCAGTACTGTCTAGTGACATCCGTTGATGTTGAAAGAACATTTTCAGCATATAAAATGATTTTAGATGATAAAAGACAATGTCTTACTCTAGAAAATTTAGAAAAATACTTAGTTGCGTAATGTAACAAAAATTACCGAAAGCAGTTTTAATTCATATTTCATATCACTACTGTGAATAAAAATTGATTCTGCTCTAATCCATAAACAGTGTTCGTTATTTCTTATTCTGTCTTTCATGATGTTTTCAAGTTTCAAAGAGATTGAAAAATGTATCATAGTTCCAAGTTAAGTAATAGAAAATACTTTTACAAGTAAATAAATTTTTATTTTCTGTTAATATGTGTATATTTTTTCAGTTATTTGGTGCTTATTTTTAGATTTTTAATGCATATTTTAAGATTTTTTTATGCATATTTGGTCATTTTTTAAATGCATATAATCTGTGGTCTACTAATCACTAATATTTGGGAAAATGTCAATCTCTGTCTTAAGTAAATAAAAAAAAAAAAAAACCCTCTCTTCCATATCTGTATAGAGACATTTAATGTTAAAAATGATAATTTACACCACTTTTCTTGCTGTGTTGTCATCTGTTTTCTTGCAAAAGGGGACAAACTGCCAATTGATAAAAATTTAATAATGATCCATTTCTTGGAAAATGGCGATTAAAGGCATTCAGACTCATGAACTTAACAGATTTGTTTTTACTTGAGCTGATTGCTACTGCGTTATGAAATTATCGATAATTTATTCTTTTAGGGGTTATCTATTTAGTTAAGTCACCCTTCTATTAAGGAAGTTTAAAGTGTAATGGAGAATGACAGAGAAAACAATATGGGATAGATTTCACTAGAAACTGCCGTATGTACATTAAAGGAAAATTTTAGCTAAAATAAAATTTCTAGAAGTCGAATGTAACTGTTGAACATAAATTAATATCAGTTAAAAAGCAATTTTATTTTTTTCACTTTTGAGATATCTCCTTAATACTTAATGACAAATGCTAAAATTTTGAACTTGCAGTATCTCTGAAACTGTTCCATTCAGAGTCATGGAATATTTTTATTTATCTTCTTAGATGCCAACATTTTTCCAAATGTAAATTATAGGAAATTAGAGATCATATAAAAATTAAATTTTGTATTTTAATAAGTATACAGTCCTGCAAGCATATACATAATTTATTATCTATGTCTATGATCAATATTAAAGAATAAAAATCAGCATCAGTTTTGGGGGCATCCTGTCTCTATAATGCAAGGACCTACTACATGTATTGTTTATGTAAAAGAAGTTTATTTAAAGAAATATTATTTATAATTTGAAGTGTATGCTTATTGTGTAATTTGACTATCAATGTTAATGTGACTAAATTTGGATCTTTTTTCAAAATTGCCAAATAATATTTGCCATTTCAATGTTATTAGCTTACATTTGTTCAATGTTAACTGACTATACATTTTGATACTTGATACAGACTTAAATATTCTACAGGATGGGAAAATGTGGTGTCATTATTGACTGCCTTGCCAGAATCCGAATTAATTCTTGAAAACTTATCACTCAAGTTGAAAGAGATATGTACTACAGAAAACATTCCTTATGTACCATTTATGAAATCATTAAGAATTGTGTTGACTGGACAGAAGGTAATTCTACAATTGAAATTAAAGCAAAATCATTTTGATAGATATCATAAATTATAAAAAAAATTTACATTTGTTCAAGTTTGTTAAGATTTCTTTTTTTACTAATATTTTGTGGAGAAAAAAAAACCTGATATTTTACAACATAATTTATGCTTTGAACATAAGCTAAAATATATTTCTAGGGCATTTTTTATCTTAGATAATAGTTTTGAGCATATTTTCCTTGGCTAAAGAAGGCAGATAGTTCACTGTGCTGTTTTCCCCTTTAAATTCTTACTTGCTCTCTTCTATGATTGTGTGACTTCCGACTTCTAGACATGTACTTACTTTATTGCTCTCAGGGTGTTATAGAATAGCTAATGTATTTTCACATAAAAATTTTAAAATGTTACCAAAATATACTTAATGTACTGTTTGAATGGTATAATCTATTTACCCGAGAATAAACTTGGAAAATATGTGTATAGTTCAACATTCAATACACTTATATATACATTTTGTAATTAAAATTTAGAATATTACTGTGATGACTGATAAAAAATACATAAATCATTTAAGAACTGAACATAAAACATGACTTGTGCATTAGAAAAATAGTGTTGCATGATCCTGTCTGTAGGCGGCGTTACGGACAAACGGCTACACCTAGAAACATCAAATTTGGTACTCCGGAAGTTTTAAACATGAAGTTGTGCATCTCGAAGCGATTTTTTTCAAAACTCGACCTAGAATTTTTTTATTTTATGTCTAATGCGATTTTATTTTACGTTTTACGGCATTTTTTCTCACCTACTTCGCAATAATGGCGGTAATTATGCTTGCAGCAAAACTGCATTTGTATCATCAGATAGAGAAAATTTTCTTTTAAAAAGCAGTTTGTTCTGAGTATGTAACATAATTTGCAGATTTTTAGGAATTTTTAAACTAAGTATCTGTTTTGGTGAATTTTGTCATAAAATAATTTGAAAACTGTCTCATCTTGAATTCTATCCGTCCTAACTTTTTAATATTTTGACAGATCGTGAAACACTCCTTTCTCCCTCTTTTAAAATAGAAACAAAAGCATTATGTAAATTAGGTGATTTTTTAATGAATTTTAATGTAACCTAATGTTTAGAATTTAATAACATCAACACGGAGAGCTTATGCCATTACATTAATAAATCATGGCACGAGATAATTTTGTTGTGTTGCCACAAAAAAGATTAGAAAAAAGAACTTTTTTCAACCAATCGAGTTTTTAAATGGAATTTCAATTCGCAAGTGAGGATCTTTGATGTCAAATATGTTTTAAGATACGTAAAAATTACGCCACAATTTTGACACATTTATCCTTGCTCTTTTTTTTTTTTTAACACAAGAAGGCTATATTTTGATTAAAACTTTCATGAATTTTTTAGAAATAAACTAAGAAATTCATGATTATTATTATTATAAGTGGTATTTTAATCTGTTGCTTATTTAAAAATTGAAATATTTTAACGCAGCTGAAAATATTCTTCATTTTAAAAGTTACAAAGTTCGTTTTAAAGAGAGATATATTAAAAATTTTCTATTTACTTTTTTATTTTTCTCATTTAATTATGTCACAGTTATATATGTTTCCTAACATATGCATGTTGCAAGTATAGTTTTATTTTAACTTTGGATTACGTTCCTCCGTAGTGTCCTATTCCTATAAAGAAAAAAATTTGTTCAACGTTATTGTAAATTTTGATATGATACCGTTTGAAAGCTACTGCTACTGTGCAAAATATCCAAATTAACTACCTCAACAAACAGGGGTATCTTTTATGGCAGTTAAACAATGACGTCATAAAATTAAAAAAAAATGCATGAAATTTGTAAACTCTGCAACTCTAACGTCCTGCCACAATTATAGTGATTCTAAATAGCTCCTTGAGATTACAAAGTTTGATGTTTTCAGGAGACAGAACCATGGAGAATTTATAAAATATGTAATGGATATATGGATATTTAAAATTACTTACAAAACTATGCGTAAATTACATAAGTATGGAGAGCTAATAGTAACCGTTATGTGGAATGATTAATGTTTATGCTAATGCGTAAATTGCAAAGAATTGCCATAGAATAAAAAGGTCCCATTTGGGCCAAATAATATAAGCTGTTTCTTTAAATTGAGCATTAAAGGGGAAGAAGCGAAGATAGATAGTTTAAATATGCGTAATAGGTAGTATTAGTAATTTGTAAGGATAATATGAATAAATCACAATATACCGGGTTAATAAATATTTCACGAAATTAAAAATTTTTTATTTATCCTTTTTCAAGGGTTGTCTTTCAACCAACTGAACAATAAGTAATTCTAATTTGCATTGTTATATCCTGCAGTAATTTCAACAGAAGAGATTACTTGAAACGGTTGTCCGTTTCATGTAGTGTCTGAGGTATTTAATGTTATAACTTAAACCTAAAAAACAGTATGATGTAGAAATAACACATTTTGAAAGTCAGGAGTTCTCTGCAAACCGCTAAGGTTTTCACTTTTCTGATCGCGAATGACACTGATATAGTTTTTTAAGTCATTATATTGCAATGATGTCAGGTTAGTACTCATGACCTAAACTTTACTTCAAGAGTCAAATAATTTTGCTTTTATTTTAGATTCCACATTACTGGAATGAAATGGAATTACACATGTTAGGAAAATTTGCGTTTACTACCGTGCAAAGAATGAGCACACAGCTAGTTAATAATAAAATCTGTGAATTCCAAATTCCCGCTAAACTGAACAAAGTTCGGTCTCAATTAGTTCGGAATAGCGGGACTCTATTGTAGATGAAATTTGGCACATACTTGGGATCTGTGATCTCAAATTGAAAAAGAGATTGCTGTAAAATACAACTCTAATGAATACCTAAAAATCAATTTCAGGGCATTTTGAATATTCTCCTCCAAGGAAGGTAGACATGAAAAAAGGGGGAGGGTAGCTAGCATTCATGGAAGAAAAAGCTATAACCTGCAAAATTCTTGCTTTAAAATGTAACAAATATGAACTGAAGGTCCAGGCACAGCTGCTTTGTAATTAAAAACTTGTTGGAATTTTATGTAAGAAAAACCCCATTACCTTTATGCCAACCCAACAGAACAAGTACATAAGACAAGTTTAAGGTTTTTTATTTTCACCTCATTTTGATAACACTAGTTATATATTTTCTAATCTAGATCGATAACCCTCTTGAAGTTTTTTAGAAGGCTCATTACATAAATTCAAAACATCCTTGTGATCTAGCATGCACATTTTGATTCCCATTATACCTAAAAATTCAGGTTTATAATTAATGTTATGTGATTCATTTAAAAAAAATACAAAATATAAATTACTTTTGTGATTAAAATTTAAATATAGTATGGTTTTTTTTTAAAGAAATTTTAAAATAATTTGTTTGTTGATTTATTTATTTTGTATTTATAGGATGGACCTGGTGTTTCAGAAATATTAGTTATGTTGGGCAAAGAAAGAAGTGTAAATAAAATTAATGCTGTTCTAAATGAAATTAACAAGAAAAAAGTATCAACTAATGTATAATATTAGTGTTTCTATTTCAATAAATAATTTTTAAACTAAATTCTGATATTCCCGAGGAGTTTATACAGTAGAACTTTGGACATCTGGAAAAGATAGCACAAAAGCACTTTTGTCTCACTGGTTATTTAAATATATTTTTTTGATACTGTTATTCAGGAAATAGTGTGGCAAAGCAGTTTTGAAACATTGTCATTGATTTTCAAAGATCAATTCATAAATTTCAATGTACTTAAATATGGGCCAACTTAAGTTAGTGAAATTTTAAACTTTAAGCTACAGCTTCTAACACAATGTACATATTCAATTATATAACTTTCAAAAAAGATATATTAAAAAACAAAATACTGTTTTCACCTGAACTGCTACATCATACTTCAAAAAGTGATAAATAGAAACAAAATACAGTAAAACTCGCTTAAGACGCTCTTCAACGGACCAGCTTGAAAGAGCGTTTTAAATGGGAAAGCGTCTTAGGGTGAATTGGGAAAGTACAAAATCTAAGTGCTTAGAAAAAAATACGTATGTATTGCTCTTAATGTAGGAATTACACAAGATACTTCAGGGTTTTCCTTACAGAAAAAAACTGGGTGAGAATTTCTCACCCTTTCCCCCAAACTGAGTGAGATTTTTATAAAATGGTTGAGAATTTTTTGCTAATGGATTTGGGTTGGGTAAATATTCGGTGGGTAAGGTATTTATAAATGGGTATTTATTCCTCTGTAAGGTAAATAACCAAACTCAAGGTATTTTATGATTTTTAGTTATTTTTATTGAGTGTAACTGGACCTCCAAGTCTAAATCGAGCACAGGTACATGCAATAAAAATAACCCAGTTTAAGATCCCTCCAGGATCAGAATGTTCCCAGGAACCCCCAGACCCCTTCTTTTTTTTTCTTTCATAGACTTTGAGTGCAAAAGTAGATTCTCAAAAACTAGTGTTCTTTATTATTTTATTTTTTTTCTTTGAGAAACCGATTTGTAGGGTGCGCGAATTTCTCGCAGTAATAATTTTTTAATGCAAGAAAAAGAAAAAATATGAGAGATTCTCGCGCTCTAGTGAAAACACTGTACTTATTATACTGCATAGATAATATTGTACAAATGAAAAATATAATACGCACCGAACTTCACATTCCTGATGTGATGGAGAAAATAAAATATAATGGCTTATATTGGAAGTTCAGTAAAAAATAATGTGTATATGTCCGCTCAAAAAGTAAAAAGAAAAATTGAGGAAAACCTTAATTCTTTAACATTAATTGAATTCTTTTGAGAGTTTCTATGAATGAACTAATAACATTATATATTCCATTGGGTACATGGTACAATGTAATAATAATAAAAAAATAAAACCATTAGTGCAAAAATTCAAATGCAGGCCAAGGCCTGCATTCCCCAGCTACACTTTCACAACTTTACAAATGGCCAGCATAACACAAACCCCGAGTGTTTAGTTTTCCAAGCAAGCTTTGTCCTCATTTAATCAATCAACAACTCAATGGATGAAAGTCTGAATTAATCTTGCCCAGCCTGAAAGTCAAAACTTGGACCTGTGCTGCCATTAGCTGCAACTATTACATCACTTGGCTTCATCTTAATTATAAAGGGTGTCCCGAAAACACTTGCCTTGGATTTTATTCCTTAAATATTGATCGTAGACATTTACAACAAATCACGAAGTTATGTAAAAGAAGGTACAGAATTTTATAGTATCAATTAAAATTTTCACATTATATCTAAAATAAAAAAATTTAATTTTTATACAGTGCTTGTACAGAAAAATTCCCGATTATTAAAATGTATATTTTCATTAATTAGATGATGTAAAAGATTCAGAATACGAAAATAAATGTTTGCTCACTTAAACCACTTTTCAATGCTCTCAAGAAGAAAAAATATCACATTGGAAGTGTACATAAATTGTAAAAAAGAAAAAAATTGATTGCATAAATTCATACTTTTGCTATTATTGGTATTGTATATCCCCTGACCAACTTTATTAAAATATATCTCTGATCCTTTCTATGATGAAAAGCTAAAATTTTGTACATCATCTTATCAATGTATGAAGCTCATTTTACAATTTTTTTTTTTTTTTGCACACGGGCCTGAAAATTTTAATATCATAAAAGATTTAGTTCATTTTCTGGATTAAAGCATACAGTTTATTTTGATACCACTTTCAATTAAACAAGTTAATAGTTTACCACATATCTTTTTTTTATAATTATTAAAATTCTATACTTTTTATACTGTTGACATGCCTGCCAACTCTTCCATTTTTCAAGAAACTCTTATTTTTTTCCCGGGATGTAAAAAATAACCGGTTTTATATTTAAATATCAATTTCTTCCATTTTTCCTTCTAATTTTCTCTTATTCCTTCAAAATTTACTGATATTTACTTTTGTTATAGAAAATTTGTTCATATCATCCTCAATAGATATATTTAAAGGTTTGTTGATTTAAGATTTTTTTTTTTTTTTTTTTTTTGATCTTGGATTCAAAATTTAATAAATAAATGAAATGCAAAAATAACATTAGGAAATTGAGAATAGAGCTTAGTACCAATAATACAGATCCTATCTGTAACATTACATCTGTTGTGCTGATATTAACATTATCTGTAAATATCAGCACAAAGTGTAACTGAAACTATGAATAAAGTATTTTGACAATTTTTAGAAATCAGCATGCGCAATTATTAACTCCAAAAGTCGAGAGCTTCTGAGAAGGAATTAAACTGATATTCAGGGTGTCCTAAAAAGGTGGTAACAGGTTTTAATTCTTTATCTACCAGAGATAGCTGAACAGTATAAATTGAGAAAATGTTCAAAATAAGGTCGGAAATAATACTCCATTAAGAAAAAATTCCTCTAGTTAATTTTCAAAAAGTTACACTTTTTAATTTGTATACGACCCCCATACAAAACAATTCTCAATTAGTAAAGTGTGCACCATACAGTAATGAGGTGACATACAAAATTTGAGAATTATACTTAAAAAGTATCAGAGATATGAAGATAAATATAATGCTGACTTAAATCACTTTTCAATGGCTCTTGAAGGGAAAAAATCACATCAAATGATTGCTTTTCAGGGGTCATATAGAAATTATGAAAGAAAATCTTTTTACCACTTTAGCAGTAAATGTACTCAAAATTATTAATCCCCTATCATCTTTTAACCCTCCGACTGCTCAATTTGTGGACCAAAATCGCTTCAAAAATTATGTAATTTTTTTTTTCATATTTCAAATCTATATACATTGGAGAATTGAAATGTGCATTTTTTCTTTCTAGAAAAGATTTTTAATATAGATTTTTATCATGAGAAACTAAGCTTCAGAAAAACCAATTTCAGATGTTATTACATAAAAAAAAATTTAAATAAATTTCAATTGAATTACAGTTAATTTCCGCTTATTAAATAATATAAGAAAATGCACCACCGCTTAACGCTTTGCAAGTTTATTGAATCATTGGCAGATTCATCGCTGTCTGAGGAGCAGTCCAAAAAATCTAAATCACTATCACCATTAAAATCTCTTTCAGAATCTCATAAATCATCCGTAATATACACTCTGTCAATTGCTGAACGATTTCTAGCAGCCATTTCTGATTAGAAAAAGGTGGCAAATAAGTGAAGTTAGAGCATTACATACTGAGTACTACCTTCAAACGCCACAATTTAGTGGACGACTAACGCACCTGTTAGTCAGAACCTAAATTAAACGTCTAACACTGTATCTAATTTATTTCACTGGTTAAACGATGAAAACATGAGATGTTCTCCTCAATACAGGAAGAAAAACACCTGCCCGCGAAAATCGTGGGATGAGCAAATTTTGCTACATTTGAGTTGCCCGTGGAAATTGCCGGATGAGCAGCCAGAGGGTTAAAGATATCTTTGAGACATTGTACGATAAATGCTAAAATTTGGTACATCACCTCATTAGTGTATGGGGCAAATTAATTCATTGGGAATGTTTTTAGAAGGGAGCCGTATACAAATTTAAAAGTGTAAAACTTTTTGTAAATGAACAAGAGGAATTTTTTTATTTAAAAGTCTTATTTCCGACTTTATTTTAAACATTTTTTCAATTTACACTGCCCACTCTAATAGATAAAGAATTACAGCCTGCTATCACCTTTTTGGGACACCCTGTATATGCATTACATTACCCCATTTTAAACAAAAACCTTTATCAACCATATATTTTTCCTCATTTGACAGCATTTAAAGTCTCCCTTTTTTCTTCGTTGAAACTTTGAGATAGTTTCCTGTTTTTTCTCTTTCTAACATTAGCAAATTGTGTTGTAAAATTAAGTTTTTTTTTTCTTTTTTCCAAACATCTACTGATCACTTCTCCCCCTACCCTTCCTGAGGCCAAGTTACAGAAGTTTGCACTTTTTTGTTTAGCATTTAGAAAAATAAAATATTCAATGAGTTTGAATACCTTATAAAATTGTATTGACATTGCAGGAAGCTTGAAACTTTTGTCAGAAATAAATTAGTAGAAGTCAGTACAACTAGTTCAGCTTGCTGAATAGCTATTGTTATAAGGCTTGTAATAATAAATACATAAATAAAAAAGACAAAGCAAACAGAACATAAATAATTTTTTATGTATACTAGTTAAAACTGCCATAAATATGATCCAATTTTGTACAATTAAAATTTGTCAAGCTATTTTTCACATGAATTTGCATATTTCTATACAGTTATGTACATACTGTTTGTATAAAATATTATTTACTGATGATACAGGTAAAATCAATTGCATATATATTCATTTAACATTAAGTATATAGATATATTTCAGTTTGTAAAATTACTGTAAGAGGTGTGTTACACATCCAAGGATCACAGATATCCAGCAAGAATACGTGCAGTTTGCAGAAAAGAAAACATTTTTCAAAGATAAAAAAACATTTTAAAAGAAATTGTGCTTTTAAAATTATTAGTTACTTTTTGTGTTCTGTTATAATTTCTTCAAAACTTTATCTGTGTATACAGTACAGCTTTGGGAAGTTTAATTCTTTTAGAGCTTGTTCTTTGACAAAGCCCATTACTCAATTTGTGCTTTGTGTTGACAAACCTACATGAGGGGTATCTACCTAGGAGTAGATGCCCTGAGCAGAAATTTTTTTTTTAAAGGGCTCTAATGCACATTCACATTACATCTGAAAAAAATTGTCAAAACTCCAGATCATTAGATTAACAGTTGCACAGTAGACCAAAACCCTAGATCTTCACACTTTAGCATCTACCATGTTCAGTGTGTTATCCACTTGTCTATGGTGGAGCCACCCATTACTCAAAATACTTGTATTTCAAATCAATATCCCTCAATGAAATTAATCTAAGCGTGATTAATCTGTACCAGGCTCAAATAAATCATGCCAATTTTTTATATAATAATGTAGTATTATAAAAACATATGTAGATAAAATTTAAGTATATCCACTCTGAAAAAAAATAGAAAGAAATACAAGTATATATATATGGAGCTATTTAGCACGCTGTATAACATTTTACTTTCAACTTCATTTTTCTATAGCTTTACATTTTCACTTAATAGATTTTTTTTGACATGCTATGTTTAAAGATAAACAGTCCAGCCCTCTGTAACCTTGATGTTCTCTGACATATAAATAGTGTGTGGTACGGTTTGTGTTATCAAAAATTATTTGTATCCTATATTCAGATTTGTATCTCAAATCAAAATTTTCACCTAATGATGGCTTGCATCTTAAAAAACTTGTATGTTAGGGTACTCATACTTCAAAATACCACTGTATATATTTATTATGGAAAATTGTTCTACAATAAAAACTAGCATTTTGCAACATAAATCCTCAGCTGATACACTATCACAGTAAGTAATAAACACCAATTATGATTGTCCTTTTATTTTTTAATCATCTTTATATGTATTATACTTTGGTGTTTGATTTTTTTATAGTGCTTTTAATTTAAATAAACAACTGCCTGATAATTAAACATATATCTATATTGTTTTGCTCACTCACAAAAGATATTCTTTTAAATCTTATTTGTTTGGACATCTTAGAAAGCTTTCAAAAAAAGTCCAAATTTAGGATTTTCAAAAAGGACAATGAAAGAATTTGTGATTTGGATGTTAATGGCTGCTCTTTAAAGCTTTTTTTTTCCCAAACAAAGCAGTATATTTCTTTAATAACCAATCAAGTTTTTTTTTTTAAATTTTCAAAAAATCAATATGAATTTTCAGCAAAAAATATTGTGCCATTTAAAGTTTGTTTGCACTTTTTTTCCCAACATGAAAACCCTATTTCTTCAATAACATATAATGTCATGTTCTTAGCATATGAAGGGTCAAAACCAACAAATAATAACTTTCATGGCATAGCTTTAAAATCTACACTATCTCAAATAAATATATAAATAATAATTTTTGTTAGTAAGTAACATTTTTTCTTAAAGTTGTAGTTCTCCATAGAATCAACCATTATTTACTGCTGCTTATACAGCCTAATTATTATAGAAATATTCACTCACTAACTGTATGAAATTTCATATAATTCATCTATCAATCAATTTTGCTTATTAATACCAGACATCATTTTTCTGAGTAGGGATTTTTGAGCAATTCCAATGACCAAATGCATTTGTTGCACTAGCTTTGTCAAATATTCTAAGAAGACTCTTAATGCAAGTAATAAATAGAAATATTCTTCAATAGTGTAAATCTGTGATCCTTGGATACACATTTAACCGTATATTCATCAATCTGGATCAGTGATTTAATCTACTATTTATTTCCCTCAATCTTAAATTAGAAAATCATAAAAATCAAGTAAGTATAGCAAGAAAATTCAAAGAAATTTTCATATTTTAAATTGAGCATATAATAAATTATTAAGTATAAACAAAACATGTATTCACATAAAAATCTAACTAACCCCTTCAACATTGTGAAAAAAATTAGAGATTAAAAATTATCTTTGCACTAGTATCAATACATGGAAAAAAATGAAATACATCTGCCTAAGGAGCATTTGTTATTATTTCTGAGAGGGAGAGAAACTAAGTGAGGTATTTATTCCACAGGTATGTGTACAATAAATGCAAGCAAAAATTAACAAATGATTGATGACCCAACCAAGGCCCTGATTCATCTCGGTTCAAAAACACTGCTAGACATTTAAAAAATAATTTAAAAATGATTTGTTAAATACTTAAAGTATACAAAAAGTTTTATTTGTGTTCAAATAAAATTGTGGAAATTCTATTAATTGAAAATTCAAATGCCTTGCACAAAAATTTATGAGTCATTGAAATTGAACACTATCATAATGGAGAATTAATATGAATACAAAAAGTTTAAACAAACAAAAAAAAATGAACTTTTATCTCCAGATGCCATTTACAATCCTTATTTTAAATCTAAGATTCTAAGACCATTAATGCATTGACTTTTGATTAACTAAAAATTAATATAAAACAAGTGAAAAAATATAAAGGAATTATTAAAAATGAAGGGGTTAATTTATATAACTACACTAACATAAATAACTCACTAAAGACATTTAAATGCTCATTAAAAATATCAAGCAGAAACCAGCTGCTGCAACATAACTGCAAAAACCAAAAGACTTAGATACCTAATATAAATAAACTTCTACATCAATGATGGCAAATTTTACCTTGTGTGTGTCCCAGTACTGTAATCTTCATTTTCTGTTGAAAACTAAACAAATAAAAGATAAGATTTCCCAAGAAGAAAGCATGCGTACATTAACAAGATAGAAATATGAACAATACAATTATTCAAATACAGGCATTTCTTATTTAACTACAGAAAAAGGGGGTATAAGCTAATTACTCAGTAAGTCATAAATTGTGAAATATTAAGCAACTGTACTTGCCAGAACACTATTGATGTAAAGTATATAAAAAACTGCAGCAAAAGTGTCTTAGTGAATTTTAATCAGTAAAAACTTAAGACAATAACTGCATGCCTCTTCCGAGCACAAATTCATATAATAGTTGTCAGTTTCAGTTAAAGCTATCATGCATAAAACACCACAAGTTATCTTTGTAGTTCAAAAGAAATTTTTGACTGGCAGATGAACATTCTGCATTCTGCATTCAATAATCAATTATCAATAATGCCCACACAGTTGAAATAGGCAACTTATTGAGGAACAGTTAATATATATATATATATATATATATATATATATACACACACACATTTCTAAAAGTTGAAAAAACAAAGAACAAGTTTAAAATTTTTTCAAGCTCTAAGAAACTGAAATGACATTCATTTTATTGTTTAGTTATCATTTCTCAAAAAAAAAAAAAAAAAAAAAAAAAAAAAAAATTGGAATTTTTTTTGCAGAACTTTTAGGAGAGTGGCATTGTGTTTGATATGATTATATTATATACCATCATATAATCTCAAACATTTAAAAGAAAAAATGTTTTATGACTGATTTAGGCATGAGTGAAGACTAGACATTTAACATAGAAAATGGAAAAAGAATAAAATATTTATCATTTTAATAATATTAAAATATATTTATGTAAAAATACCTTTGAAAATATTCTTGTATATCCTAATTTTTGCATTTTAACCTGACAAAACAAACTTTATTCATAAAATGTGACACTTTTCAAAACTTGTAATTAGAACTTTTATAATATTTCAGTGATCTTGCTAACTACAATCTTTTCAAGATTCTCAGTATTTTTCCTCAAAACTTCTTTTAAAAAGATGAAATCCGAAAGTTTTAGTAAAAATGCAGTTCAACATGAGAAAATATTATAATTTGACTCCAAACATTAAAGAGCTTCACAAGTTGTGATAAAGTCAATAAGGAAGAAATGCCCGAGTCTAAAGCAGATTACATAAACAGACATTTTTCATGGATTATCAAACAAGATACCATTAAATGTATACTTTAAAATGTGCACATAAAATAATCTAATTTCACATTTAAGTAAATTCTGGCATGTAGAATAATATTTTTAAAAATCACTTCACCATTATCAACACAAGAGAAAAGATACTATAAATAGTTTTAGTCCTTGGTATAATGATTATTTTAGTTACATTATAGAAATGAAATGAGCATGTACAATGTACCAGCATACATAAAAAAATAATGCAGACTACATAAAAATAGATTATGTTTTAAAATAAGTTTAAATAAATTTCAATGACAAAAAATTCTTTCAATATTTATCAATATCTTAGTAACAACAAAAAAAAGCAAATTAACTAAAGCTTAATTATTCACTCTGGTCAATTCACTAAAAAATAGTTTAAATCAGTGTGTCCCAACCACTGGTCCACAGACAGGTGCTGGTCCCTAAGACTTTACTGCCAGATCTAAATCAAATTTATTAAAAAATTATCAGCAGCAAACATTGTTCTAACTAAAAATTATTCTTGTATGACACTTGATTTTATAAATAAAATACATGTTTATGTAAAATTTATTTATTTATACTGATTTGCAGATATAAAAAGGTAGGGAAACACTGGTTTAAATGATTCAACACTGTTGAATAAACTAAAATAACTGTTACAAAAAAATGTGTAACAATCTTTTAAAAAATCAACAAAACTATAATCAAAATATCTAATACTTTTTTAATGAAGAAAATTCCAAAATAATATATTTTTGTCAAATGGAAACACTCAATTAAACTAATGAGTAATCCAACTTAGATTACTTATCAGTGAATAAATACTTAAAAAATTTCAAAATAATTGCATAACTGCATGTTATCAAAGTTTTGCTTGATGATCAATGCATTGAAAAGTAATTACATATTAACCTGAGTCACTGAATAAAATGAGACAGATAAATATCATTAAATTAATTTCAAAAAGTTTTTAAAAAACTTCACTTGTTATACTTCAAAAAAAAAAAAAAAAAAAAACTTAAAAGTTACATACATTAAAAGAAAATGTATTAATATCGAAATAGATATGATTTAACCTAACCTGTAACAGAATTGGTGTTGTATTCTATTTAAGTAATAAGCTTGTAAGTAAATAATAAAAACTATAAAGGTAATTTTGAAATGTAGTAGCAGTAAGTGGTAATTATGATAGAAAAAGCAGAAAAAAAAGATTCAAGTCAATAGTTCTAAATTTTTAGGATGCTATGTAAGCTTATATAGCAGACTTGTTGCCTACAATTTATTATGTATTTTCAAAGTATATGGAGTAATAGTTTAAACTTTTTATTTACAAAACATGTGCAGAAAAACTTCAATAAAACTATTTTATATATGCATATGCTAATATTTTATGATGACTGTACAAGAGATATATGCCACTTACAGCTCTAATAATTGAAATTTAGTCTTTTTTTATTTCATAAAAAATGTAACTCTTTATGTGAATATGTATATACTCAATCAGATTGTCTATATTCCCTCCCCAGTGACCCCCCCCCCAAAAAAAAAAATGTTAATTGAGAAGCAAAAAAGAATATACAAGTATGAAGTCCTTATACTATAAGGCTCAAATATATCTTTAAGTAATAAAAAATAGAAACAAAACATAAGTTATAGAGTGCAAATTAGATACATCTCAAATTTATTCTCTGGGGAACTTCAATTAAAATACCGCAACTTTTACAGATTCATATGCAAAGCAACTCTTAATCATTATCTTTTAGTAATGCTAGAGGTGACAGTGATACTTAAACTAAGATTTTTAATATGTGATGTATTGAAACAACAACAAAATTATTTTGTAAAAATTCTAGTATTATTTATTCTAACTAAATTTAAAAATGCAGTTTCACAAAGTTAAATAAAATAACAATACAAAATTATAATTTAAAATTATGTTAACATATTATAATATTAGAAAAAAGTTGTAATTAATAGTCATATAAGAATTTTAAATTTCATAAACATACAAGGAAAAAAACAAACAAACAGAATTAGTTGTTATTCTTTGCTCAAAGCCAATGTTCTATTTTATTATCTTAAAGAGCATAATCAAATTAAAAAAATCATGTAACAACAAAATTGAGGTAAAAGATGTTTTACAAAAGATTGCTTTTAGCATTAAATGTTGTACCCCCAGCACATCAGTTAATCACACAAGATTCTAAATGAAAAACTTCAAAAGTATTCATATAAAGTCAAAAACCAATTAAATACTACATGCACAATGTATATAAGCAGCTAGCTTTTTTAACCTATAGACAAATAAGAAGAAATATTTAGAGACAAAGGAGTTTGTGTACAGTTTAGGCACATGCAATGTAATATTTGCCAACCCTGCACTACACAATTAAATTAAATTACACCTAACTATCACAGCTTAGTTGTGTTTTCAGAGTTTTCTTTTGATGGATCAGAAAAACACTTCTCTGGATTGGGGTGAACATGAGCAGGACCCTTTGTGTAGTCAAATGCATATTTTGGAGCCACCCGACTGTAATATGTACAGACTTTTAAATGATTTGCCATATTATCCTCGTCATTAAATGTCCACTGGTGTATGGGAGTGAAGTGAGAGCTGAAGAACCATCTCTGTAAATAATGAAATATCTCAATTAATAACTTTTATTTAAATAGTGGAATTAAATTAATCTGTTAATATCAATAGCTCTTTTGTACACAGAATTTCGTTGAAACAAATTTTTCTTTTCATTTATTTTGATCATTTTACTTTGAGTTTCATAAAACTATGGCTATCTTTTTTTTTCAACATGTTTCATAAAAAAAGAAACTCTAAATAAAAATATATCTGTTGAAATTGCAATTGACAAACATGTTTAAAAAACACACCGTATTCATTTTCCTACCCTTTGAGTTTAAATTTGAACATTGTACACTAAAATTGCCTTTTAAATTAAAAAATATTACCTCATTAAAATTATGCCTACAAAAAATGCTTTTAAAAGATGTCTTTATGAATGAAACATCTTTTCTTCAAAACAAAAATCTCCAAAACCCGCCCCCTCTTGAGGGGGGTCTTCAAACTTCAAACTTCAAAAATGCTGACAGCGGAGCAAAATGTTTTTGCTATTGATTGTAAAAAGAAAATGTTTGTATTTCAATACTTACTTTGCACCTTGATGTTCTCCAGACTGGTTTGCCATCTTTTTTGTGCTTTTCCCATTTAAAATGAACCAAACCCCGATCTTTAAGCAGGGATGAACAAACATCTCTTAATAATGTAGATGTTAGAGATAAATTTGCTAAGCTAAAGCTATCCAAAAAGCGAACAATATGCTGCAACACCTGAAACGGGAAAATTTTAATGCATAAAAATTAGGCTAGTATAAACAATTAAAACACTGTTACAAAAAGAATTCAAAGATATTTCAAATTCACAACTTTAAACTGTTAATTAATATTACTTTTTTATATATTTATAGAAATAAGTTGAATTTATTTAACATCTTTTCCCATTCACACTTTGTGATATTAACAAAAAATTTTTAAATATTTTTTACAATGTTCTTGCAGCAAACATGAATTTAAAAAATACAATATTTATTTAATAACGAATTTTAAAAAATGTGAGCTTTCTAAATCTATATTCAATAAAAATAATCAAATAAAAGAGTTATAGCATATGCAATCTACTAAAACCCATTTCTAAAGTTTTGAATATGTTTTTCTCTTTCCAGTAAAACTTTTAAAAATTTTTATTTGCTTCACATGAATATGAAGATTAATGTACTAATTGAAAGTGTATTTTGAAAATTTATTTATTCCTTGGTTTAAAAAATTTTTAATTGTTATAAATATTAGAGTATGCATATATAGACAATAGAAAACAATTTTTAAAAGAAAAAAGTTAATTATAAAGAAAAAATATTAAAACACCTAACTTACATCAAATGGCAAATCTTGTAAATTCAGTTCATCAAATCCATTTTGGGAATTTTCATTTGGTCTTGAAAAAAAGAAAAAATAAATAAATAATAATAATAATAATGCAATCAGAAACCATAATCAATATTAGAAACAAGCTTTATAGTATAATTAATTTTTGCATTATTTTAAAATAGTGTAATTTCACTATTTTAAAATAATGCAAAAATTACTCAATAAAATTGCACATACCTGTAAGAATCCAATTTATTTTTTTCAATGGAAGGAACTTCATATGCAACTCCAAAACTTTCTAAAACATCATTGTACACAATGGAAGAGTTCTTAGGAGCAGGACTAAATCTTTGCCTAGTAAATTTGCATCCATACTGTGCTAAAGGACATCGTTCAACAAGCCAGCCATTCAAACCACCGTGAATTTCTGAATGTGCATTTTTGTAATGCCAGCCATATTCATCTCTTCTGAATTCCTAAATAAACATTAAAAATTGTGCAATATAAAATAAATAATTAACATTACAGTTTTTTTTAAGAACAGCATTTTTTAAACTCTGTAATAAGTTACAAAATTCACATTGTTTAGTTGATTGTTTTTTCCTTATAAAAGGAGAAGTACTAACAAAACCTATTGTTAGCAGAGCTTTCAAAAAGTTAAGAATGTAGATTTTTAATTCAAAATTTCATTTAGGCCTCGAATAATTGCCATTGGTGACGATAGGGTTTCATACTTTTGCCAATGGTCCCCATAATGTAACTCATGACTGCTTGAAAACCTTCCATTCAATGTTGTTTTACAAAACTTTAAGTAATGCTTTGGTAAGGAAGAAATCTATTTTATTAATAAGCTGTTATGTGTAAAACAAAATATTTATATACTGTTTTATAGAATTTTTATAATTTAACTTCTATACCTTAAAAAAACATTTTTTAACTTTCAATAACTTATTTTTTTAAATTGGAGTTGTTACAAAAGAAACGATTAGCATAAAGTAACAAAGACCGAGACCTGCAAAAATGAAGAAAAGCTAAAAATAAAATTATACAAAAAATATGAGAGAATCTCTCATAAAAAGTATATATTTTTAAACAAATATAGTCAATTATTTTTAAAAGTAGAAACCATATAAAAATATATAACTTATTTTAGTTTGCTTTGTTCTCATCAACAATAAACAACCAATAATGATTTATTAGATAATTAATTAATTCAATGTCAAAGAAATCTTTACTTCAGGAAAGAAAACTTTACTTTTCAGGCTCATTCATGGTAGAAAAAATATTTTTTTAACATTGAAGTGAAGATGTGAATAAGTAATATCAATAAAATTCAATAAAAAACAACAAGCACATTTGGCATTATTACTTACAAGCTCATTACCCGATTTTTTATACAGCTAATCAAATCATAAAGTTACAAGGTGACATGAGCTCTACATTATTAGCATAAGGGCATGTCTAAAGAACTGGCTGACAATACAATAAAATAAAATAATCTAGCCATAAAAGAAGTTACACTACTATTAGTTATAGGATAAATATTTTTATGCTTCATAATTTATGTAAATTTATATGAATTCCACATACATGTATGATTAAACATAAAAATACGTACATACCTGGTAACATAGAAATGTATACATAAAGTATGATGGTGGATGGGGAGAACGAGACTCTAGATTCAAATCCATTCCCAAGGGCAAGCACCATGGTGGGGTAGAAGAAGGATTTTTAAACTTAAAATCTAAAATTTGGCAAGCTATATTTTGGTGATCTGGTGAATTCTCAAGAGACACACGTATCGATCCTTCTCCAGATGACTGATTATAAATTATTGTGCCAAACTGACTAAGCTGCAAAACATCATCTAAGTTGTACTGTGCATCATTTGCATTTGATTGCTCCACACATTTATTGATTTTCGGAGGTGGTTCAATATTTTCTTCTATTATCCTACTTTCAGGTTTATCCTAAAAAGTACACATACCAATCAAGAATTTATTATAACAATAAAACTGTAAAGAACAATTACAAGCATTCAAATAAAAGTAGAAAACACATAATTAATCAGAAAATAGATATGTGGTTTCAAAATAAATCTCGGAAACCACAGCAAATGCTATGAAATTAGCACAAATAGTCATGATGATCAATGATTATTCATAAAATATATTACCTGTTTGTTGTTTGAGTCGCCAGCATTTTCTTTCCTTGCAAGAGAGTCATAATCTAAGCAGAAACTATCCAGTACAGTTCCTGTTCGAGTAAGAGTACCCTGACAATGGGACATAGAACCTGAATTGTTCTTGCATGATTTGCATAACTCATTGCACACACTTTGTTCAAGACCAGGAGGATAGCTGTGTTCTCTTGACATATGCCATCTTCTAAAAATCTGAAAAATAGATAAATAAATAAATTATACAAAAAGTAAATAATATTGTAAAGATGTTTATTCAAAATTAGACACTTATTAATCTAAAATACTATACATCTAAAAATTTTTTCTACACTCAAAGAATCTAAATAAAAATTAAGCTTTATTAAATGTTAGTCTAAAAGAAATTGTATTTAAAAGAATAATTTTAGAGGTAATGTTTTATGGAGCCTGATTAAGGCCCTGGCATTTGGCAATAGCCCAAAACCAGTTGAGTGAGGATCCTGCTGGCAATTCAAATTTAGCCAACTATGAAACTAACTGAAAAAAGAATTCCAGAGAAAATACTAAGATGGAAAGTTCTTAAGTGTTTGGACTTTAACACAACAAAAATTTCAATTTAGAATATTTCTGTTTATTTTAACACAATAGCTTAAACTTTTCTACACCATAGCCTATAAATAATGAAGCTTCATTAAACTTGTGTGATTCTTTCAGATCTTGAATTGTACATTAACCCAGAAGGAGATGTGCCAGGCGATTAAAAAAATTACAATAAAAAATATACCGTACAGTTATTTTTTCAGATTTCGTGTAGCTGCATTCAAAGCCAGCTAGTCGACTACTAGAGGCATTTCCAGAATTTAATTTCCTCCTTTCTTGTATAAAACAAGATTTCGGGCCTTTGAAGCCCACCGTGCACTTTCAAGTTAGCATTTATCCTATTAACTGTATTCTATGCTAAAAATATGAATGAAATGCAAAATTTACTTATTATAATAGTTATTAATGTCACTGTTGATAATAATGAGGCATTTTTTTAAAAGAAAAAATATGTATTTTCCTTTCGATAGACCAATGTGAAAGTCACATTTAATTTTTTCAATGACTATGTCATTTTAACTCTCAACACTCTTTATTGAAAAATGTGTCCCAAAAATGCAACATAATTTAATATGTATTTAAATACTATTAGTTCACAACAGCTTTAATCTATTGTTACACTATTTCGTAAGCTGTAGAATATGCGTCACATGTATTTTTAAAATATATTTAAATACTATTAGTTCACAACAGCTTTAATCTATTGTTACAATATTTCATAAGCTACAGAATATGCATCACATGTATTTTTCTATAAATAGGTTACACTCATAAAAATTTCAACATAGGGTTACCAGGCAAAATACTCGAAAGATGAGCGATAAAATGACATAGTCAAATAATATCGTTTTAATATGGCAATAATGAAACTAAAAAATTAAGGGGGTTCAGGGGGGTCTCCCCTTGACGAGACTCAAACAGCCGAGTATTTTTTCTGTTCTGATCAATAATCTCTCTATTCTAAAAAAAAGTAAAGGCCACTGTCAAAGCTTGTGGACCTATCTCCTCTTAAACCGTAGGGATTTGAGTTTCGACTAAGGTGCCCACAGATTCGAAAAATTCCGAGGAACCTGCTAAGCTGATTTAAATTTCGAAAATCGAATTATTTTAGAAGATATTAATAAAAAACTGAAAAAATAAACCGAATGGTTGCCAGATTTGGCATAAAATCATTCATTCCTTTGCAACAAAGCGTTTCCAAGTATCTAGAATCACGTGAAATTTGCAAACATGAGTTAGAATTACGCCCATTTTACACCAAAATAAAAACTATATGAAATAAGTAACTCAAAATGAGTTACACAAAGTTGACAATTTTCAAGTAAGTTCGCTTAGACAACAGGAGTTTAGAATTAGCGATTATTCGTTTTTCCAAAAGAGAATAACTAATATCTTGAAAATGAAAAATAATTAAAATGCAGATTATTTTAAAGCCGGTTCGGTCCAGCTGGATTATTTGCTACCAGTAGAAATATTTGGCAGTGTTAACTATGCCATTATAGCAGTTATAGTACACTTTGGATATTTGCTAGCATGATGAGATGGTAAAATTCGTGGTGCTAAGTACGCCAATCTGCAAACGATTATGTAAATGAAAATATGGATAACGGTTTTCCGGTAACCTTAAATGAACAGTAAATATAGGTTGTGAGCACGTGTAAATCGCCAAATAATGAAAAGTCACCATTGGTGGCAGGCTATTCTATCTGTTCCGTACTTTTATTAACTATACATGTACGCAAGTTGCCAAATAATGAAAAATTGCCATGGGTGGCAAATTCGCAAGGTGTCCAATAGGTTTTACATTATTAAAAATACAGCTGAAACATATGTTCTGATTTTATTACGCTTTAGCTCCTAATTAATATAACTTTTGAATGGCAACATTAAATATCATTCTGTTTGAGGATTGCAAATAATTCTTCCAACGATTATAAGCGGAGTCCGCACTCCAGGTGGAGTATAGCTCAGGACCCGTACAACACGGATTCCCATAACAAAATATCTTCCGTGTTATGAGGGGTAGGGGGTCTACTGTAGTGTGAAGTGTAAATTTTTATGTACCAATGAAGATGCAAGAACCAAGCAATGTGTAGCTTAGCTCAGTAACATTCTATCTGATCCAATCTTCGGGTTTTGTCTGTTGAAATTATGTCTTTTTTACGAATAAGCCTGATTAGGGGCCGAATGCCTCATACGAAAGCGAGCGTAGCGAGTCTGGGGGCCTTGGCCCCTAGTGATTAAAACAATACTTTAAAAATACTAGTTGTAAGTCTAGTAATTGTTTGATGTTTTAGTGTAAATTTATTAGCTATTTAGTTCATCAAAAAGGAAACTAATTTTAAAAATACGGTGAAAAAATACACCGGGCCTGACAGGCCCAACGCATGCTCCTGTTACTGGGAGTTGGTTGCATCCTGCTAGGTTAGGAATGTTTTAAAAGATTTTAGGTATCAAACCGATTTCTGCAGAAAATTTGATTTATATCAAGCCCTTTCTCCAGTGAAATGCATATTTCTTTAATGTACTGTCAGCATATAAAAACTTGTATACAATTGCAGTGGATTCTGAAATTTGCATACTCTGAAGCATAGGGGTTTGGAGGTTAGACCATCATTTTGTTTATATTTAATCTAAATTAATTATGACGTTAGATAACCTTATTTATGAATAAATTCAAAATAAAAAGGAAATATACTGGCACATTTAATCAATTAAGAAATATAAAATACACGAAAAACAGAATTTTGTAATTTTACATATTTTATTACTTTTCAAATTTTTAAACATGGAGTGAATTGTTGCAAAGGCTTTTAATAAGAGCTCAAATATTTTTTGTCCTCAATTGTCATTATTCCTTATGGTGGCATAAATGGAATGATTTTAAATCCTACTTTCACAGGATTTTCTTTTCATGATTTTGAATCCTACTTCAATATTTGTATCATAATGCTAAGCTTTTTTCTTATTTTATTTTTAATTCTTCATTTAATTTAGTTTTGGAAGTGCACTACTTCAAGAATCTAATCAAGGTTACTGATGTTTGAAATTCATTTACTACTATCTTTAATTTAACTGTTAATCATATGTTTCATAATATAATTAATGTGGATTATAGATATTTGCAGTTTATATGTATGTGAATTTCAGAAAGTTAACATTTTATTTTTAAACTAAGTGTTAAATGTTCAGCTATCCCTTTTCACTCTTCTGATTATACTTTGAAAAAAAAAATCAATTTTTATAATAGAAACAGTATATTCATTTTAAGACTAGTTTACTTCATTAATGGCAAAAACCTGGCAAACTCTGATAGCATTTGGTAATCATAATAGTAGTTTAAACTTTAGTTGCAGCCAATGCCATCAACTGAAGGAGATGTATAAAAATTTTTAGCAAATATGAATTTCAGATCAACAGTATGAAATAAACACAATCTTTACCCATAAGGAACTTGAGGGACTAATTGTAAATTTCTGGTCCGTCAGAGATTGTCCATGAGCAGCAGCTATGCACCAACTTCTCAATTTTTTCTGGTCTCTAACTGCCAATGCCACATCTAAATGCTTTGACAAAGAGGGATCAAAGGTGTTTTTGTTGCGAGCCTTCTTGTCATGAAAATGTATGGGCCACCTGTCCCATTCTTCAGGACAGTGTATAATACTTGCAGGGCATGAAATCAAATGCCTACTTCGGTGCTTTCTAAACATAACAGCAGGACAGCCATATTCTGCATTGATACAAGGCACCTGGAAGAATAAATCATTACATCAGCCAATACTCAAACCTAAAGGTGTCAAAAGATTAAGATATAATACAAATATTGGTACTTACATATTATCCCGCCGGTCTGCCAAGACCAGCAATTTTACGCCAAGATAAATGCCGGGCACATGGAATTGTTTATGGTTTGGAATATGATTGGCAACAGTTTGCCAGCACATTTGACAAAAAAATAGTCTGGCAGAAATGACCGCCGGGATAATATGTAAGTACCCAAATATTATTAAAAAAAAAAAAAAAATTCCCAACTAAAATTTTTGGTAAAAATTAATTTTCAAAGTATATTCTTCACACTTTTGTACTTGTCTTCTTCTACAAAAATGGATTTTTTAAGCCATCTATATGAATTGACGTAGCATATGTTTAATACATTTTTAAAACCAATATTTAATGCATTATCTACTGACGATACTTAGAAGTACTGTAAAAATAAAATTGTTTTTAAACCATTCAATAAACATTTTCATTAATTTATTGTATTCATTTCTTTAAAAAAAATTACTGTTTCATTTAATCAGATTACATCATGACTCAAAGGCGGCTCCAGAATGAATTTTCGGAGGGGGCCATTGGACTTTTTAGATAAGTCTACAAATTGTTCAAAGCGCAAATTGAATGTATGAAATCGTTATGGAACGTGTGAAATCCAAGCTCGGAGGGGGCCATGGCCCACTCGCTGGAACCGCCCTCGTCATGACTGCATGTTCTGTTCTAATATTTAAAGAAGGTTGTTTTTTAAATGGTTAAGCTTCCCGTTTACTATATAATCACATACAGCCAATGAAAAAATACATGATCACCAGTGAATTTTGTTTTATAAATAAGAGATTAGATTTCCCAAAAGTGTATTATTTGAAGTACTACTTAACTTCTTCAGTTTTATTTGTGCTATACACTTTTGAAAAAGATTCATTCATTTGTTTGAAACAATCATCAGACACATAGCTAGTGTTTATTAATTTTTTCTCAAATTTTTTTTATGTATTATAGTAATCAGTATTGATCACTTATTGTCTGTCTAACTAAAAAAAAAAAAAAGAGAAAAACAAGCACAGTTTCAAGTTGATATTCTTGATTGTTGTTAATGTAGTTGAAAAGGGGTTAAAAAGGAAAGAAAAATAGACAAATTCACCTTTTCATTCATACAAAGAAGTTTATGTTCCTTTAATTTGCAAGCATGAAATCTTGCTCCGCATTCTAAAGGGCATTTTATTACAGGACAGCTTTCTCCAGGTTCTGATCCAGTAGTGCATTTCAATATTCTTATGCAACTTAAGCAATGCGGATGTATTTCATTTGCAGGAATATCCATAAGGTGCAACTATAAAAACACAAGGTAAGAATGAGAATTTTTGACAAGCTATAACTGAATGAAAAGAGAGAAGGATGTGATGATGAAAATGATTTTAAAACAGTGGATCCTTGTTTATCATGATTAAACAGTTCCACAAACCACAGGTTTACGCTTGGCTAATTGTTACATTAAATGAGAGCAAAGCTATTTTATAAAGGTCAACAAAGAACCACTGGTAGTGGATTTTTTACCCACTCACTGAAGTAGACACACAATGATTTTTATTCCATTTGGCAAAGGGCCACCAGTAGCAGATTTTGGAGGGTTACTCCAGTGGGGCTATCAAACTCATTGTTTTTATTTTTTTATTTATTTTTCAAGTTTAGCAATAAAGGAGCATCAGCCTCAACCATGAAGATTGTCTCTACTGATTCTAAGAGTAAAGAGAAGAATGCAACACGGAAACAAGCCAATTTGACATCTTCAAAAAATCTGCCAAGCCTTGTCCCTCATTTGCATCTCTTCTGATTTTAAAATTTACATTTATATTATTCTAAAGTGTAATGTTTTACAAAACTAAGAGATAATTACAAATTCATGTCATCTATACAAGAAGTCTACAGCACACACATGTGAAGAGCTCTATGCATGAAACATTCTTATATAGAAACTACAAATATCAAAATGTTAGCATAATTAACATCTGTGATACACTAATATAAATTTAAGGTGATATAAATTCTATAAAAAACCTTAAGAAATTTAAATTTTACAAAGGCATATTCTTATAACACAATATGAGAGTACATTTAACAGTCCTAAAAATGTTAAACCTTATAAAACATCACATAATCATAAATATTGTCTATTTTAATTTTCATTTTGTTTTGAGTAATGACTCAAAGTTATAAATATTTTTTTATTTAGATCATGGTGTTTTGGGCCCTTGTGAATTACTGAAAATTCTACGAATATTGACGTCTAAAATCTACCTGGTAAAAAAAATAAGTATGAGTTAACTGACATTTTAGAAAATATAAAAAAATATTGTAGATTTTTCAACTGGAAACCTACTAATGCTCATGCGTAAACTGAAAAGTTAAATAAATATAGCTATATATAAACTATATAATTCACATACTTAATAGAAAAGTATTTTTATTTATGAATTCCTCATATTTTTTTAAAAATAATTTAAAGCAAATGAAATTGCTCAACGTAAATTACTAGAGTCAAATAAAAATCGTATATAAAATAGTCTTGCGGAGTAATAACAAAAATCTCATTCAGGTAAAAACTTAAAATATCGGAAATTTTTAAAAATACAATGGCGTATTTAGATTGACATACTCTTTAAGTGATAAAACAATAACAATAAAATGTAACAATTTCCAGCTATCTTAAATAACCATGAGAGAGATATAAGAATTTACAGACTTACCTTTTTGAAAGAATTTATTTAACAAAGTTAAACGAGTTCTTTGTTCATCTTTATATGGAAATGTCAATGATCTACTTGATGTACGAGAATCCAAAACAAAATTATGAAACAGCAGAAAAAGAAACTGGATCTGAAGCGTAACCTTCTTCCCCCTTGTTTAATAAATTTTTGATAAAAGCAACAACCTTGCAATAAAAATTAACGTTTATCGTTTAAAAAATGCGTAATTTTAATTAAATAATTCATATATGTATATATTTTTATTTTTTAATATTTTAATGATAAACAGCTGTAGCAAAAATTATTACTTTGATGACGTCAAGATAAATCGATTATTTCGATAATCTTTAAATTGTAAGGTTCGTTATCGATATCGAAAAGCACATCTAAATGATAGTTGCTAGGTAACGAAAATATGTAAACAAAAAGCAAAAGCATACTAAGAGAACTGGTATATTTCAAAGTTTGTTAAACTAAAATAAAAGAAATGTTATCCCCTGTTTTTACATTAAATTTAAGTCAAAAAATTTTGCCACACAGAGTGACTATTGGGAAGTATGATGGAACTCATCCGTGTATTACGGCAGCTACTGCATCTGATAAAGTGAATAACTGATTTTGTTCCCACTCTCTGATTTATGTCATAAGTCATTTTTAGTAGTTCGTTCTTAACCACATTTTCTTACGGAATTTTATCAGCTTTACCTAAATTTATTATTTATTTGACTATACGCCATCCCCGTATTTACCGTTTGAAATAGACTGGGCAAAGTAATACTAATCTTCGCTGCTCCTTTTCCATTTACGCCCAGAAGCAGGGCCCGATTATGACAAACTGGGGCCTGGGGCAGAAGTCTGAATGGGGCCCCCCCTACATGTTGTTACTGTGTCTGACAACTACTTTATGTATTTTTCTGTGTTAGCATATGAATCTTTGCCATGATTAAAAGTATCCAACATGAAATATGCTAATATTAGAGAAATTAGAATATTTATGAGCATTATAAACATATGAAACATCAACATTATGAAATAAGCTTTATTAATAATGAAGACTTAAAAAGTACACCTAAAAGCCTGACATTTTCAAAGTAATAATAATCATAATCGGCAAATTTCTATTTATTGGTGCCCCATTCTTGCTGGGTAGCCACTTAAAAATCTTCAGTGGCTACCGCAACTTACTGCGTAATCACTAGCAGCCATACTAGTTACCACTTCTTTTTGCGGAAATCGTTAATCTATTGTGATATTTTTTCTATGGAGAGGTAGAATTAAGGAAAAAATAAAAAAGAGGTACTTACGTATTATCCAGTCGGTCATTCCCGCCAAATTATTTTTTCGTAAAATGTGCTGGCAAACTGTTGCCAATCGTATTCATAACCATCAATAATTTCATATGTCTTTCATATATATTGGAGAAAAATCGCTCGTCTTGGCAGACCGCTGGAATAATATGTAAGTACCAAAAAAGATTTTGACTATTTGTGACTTGTAAATTCAAAACTGAAAAAGAATTAGGCATTTACTACATCAGAAAAAAAAAAAAAATCTTAAACTAAATTCGGTACTTACGTATTATTCCGGTAGTCCGCCAAGACGAGTGATTTTTTGCTAAGATAAATGCCTGGCACATGAAATTAATAATGGTTTTGAATACGATTGGCAACAGTTTGAAAACTCATTTGACGTAAAAATTGTTTGGCGGGAATGACCGCCGGGATAGTACGTAAGTACCCTAAATTCCCATACTGTAATAATTTAGGGGCATATGCCCTTCTTAACCCTGCAATAATCAGGGCCTGACCATGGAAGAGGAGAACTGACACCCCATATCTTAGGCATAGACTCAATCAACATTCTGTTTAGTTTTCCCATTACTGACACTTTTATGACAACTATACATGATGTTGTTATGACCAAGGTTCAAAATTTTCGGTTGCCCACTTGCCCGGGACAATCAGATTTTTAAATGGACGAGTAAAACAAAAAACTCAGTTGCCCCTCAGACAACCAAGAGGGTTGCTACAGGTCAGGGAAAACCTGGAAAAGTCAGGGAATTTCATTTTGGCAAAAAAAAGTCAGGAGAAGCCAGGGAAAATCGTAAATTTTAGCCCAAAACCTGGAAATCACATAATGTGACCTAGAAAATTATCAGAAATCGGTGTTTGTAAACAATATCAAGGTTTGACCTTACTTTGAGAAGCTGGAAATATTTAAGAAGTTGATTGATTTCCTAAATGCAAAAAATAGTCGGATTTTTATTGGAATAAAGTCTGGAAAAGTGAGGGATTTTTTTTTATTTCAGAAATTGAGTAGCAACCCTGAACCAAGAAAAGCAACTATTCCCATTGTAATTCCTTAGCTTGAAAATGCAGGTTCATATTCCTATTTTTACTCTGAGCTTCTTTCTATTTCTATTTTCATTTCTTAAAAAATTTTGTGTAGTGGAAATTTTAAGGGCAAGAAACTTCATTTTCAGGTAACCAAAATGATTTCAGTGATTGTCCAAGGGGCAACTGAAAAAAATAAGAAGATTCTACTCCTAGTTATGACATGTAAAACTCCTACTTAATTTCCAGTCTGATAGGAAAAAAATTATATGCCAATCCATAGGACTTTAAAAATTTACCATGAAAATTACTACAACTGTACTTGTATTGGCGACAGAAAAATGCATAAAAATAGCAGTAAACAAATGTGAGACTGATTTCACAGGTGAAGAAATTTAGTTGAAAAAAGGGTGGAATAGGTGTCCACTGTCCACCTAGCAACATATCCTGGCCACTTCCTCTCTTTTATATACTTTTACTGACATGCTGTGTGTTGGGAGTGCTGTGAAAGTTTAATTCTGTTGATGAAGACACAGAGCTGAAGTGCTTCTTTTGATGGGAGCTTATAAGCAGATTTAGGTACTTACATATTAAGTAGGCGGTTAGCCAAAACGAGCAATTTTTCACTAAGATGACACGTGAAATTATTGAAGGTTTGAAATACGATTGGCAATAGTTTGCCAGAACATTTGACGAAAAAATAGTTTACCGGAAATGACCCCTGGAATAATACTTAAGTACACAGATTTTTATCCAAAAAACAACAAACTAATAGGTTACAGATTAAAAAAGAAGGAAAGAGACAGAAAAGCCACTTCTCAAAAATTTGCACTCTGAGCAAGTACCTAATGGTAAATCTGGGCCTGCTGAATGCTTAAGGGAAGGATAACAAATACTGACTTGGTTGACTCATTTTATTGGAAAAAGTGATTCGCTTTATCACTAAAATTTCCAGCAAAACTGCAGTATGTATCAGTCCTATGTTGGCAACCAAGCATGGTTTATGATAAGTTTTACTATCAGAAACAACAAAATTATATGAAAATACATTTAATAAACGATTAAACTTTAAAAAAATTACATAATTTAATGGAATTTAAATGATTGCCAAATCCACTGGAACTTTGCTTATGAATATTTTGATTCTTTTACATATTTTTTTAATATACTGCATTTTTATAAGTTGTATAAACATTTTTAAAAGTTGTTCTACTTCCAATGCATTCAATAGTTCAATTATATCTAGTCATCCATTGATAATCAGATCAGGAAATATTAGAGTTTCCACCACTTTGGAAGTAATTCTTCCTGATTGTTATTTTCTTTTGTGCATATTTATCAAGCATTCTGTATTGGAAATCCAACATTCAGTTCTATGATATGTATAATTTGATAATACTTATAAAAATTTCTTAAAATTAACTTTTTTCATTTAAAATTTGGGGGGGGGGGTCGACTGCCTCTCCTGAAAAAAAAGAAATTAATATAAAAGATCCCATTTTACTTTTATAAAATAGATGTATAGGTCAATCTTCTAACTAACCGTCTCCACCGACAAACTAACCCCCCCCGACAAACTTGCATTAATCCACCACTGCATACAATTGAACTAATATCAATTTTACAAGAATCAGTGTTTAGTCAGACAGTGTGAATAAGGACACATTTAAGAGGGATCCAGCCCCCCTCCCCCCACACACACACACATAAAATTTCAATTTTTGTTAACTGCCTCATGAGAATTCATTTGGATTCTCATCAGAAGGGGGTGAGTTTTAAATATCACACCTCTCAGAAATTGCTAGCGGCTGCCAAAAGTTTTATAACAACAGATTTAAAGTGCAGGTGTATTGTTTGTATATCCTGATCTTTAATAGTGCATCAGAATCAAACCTACAAGTTTTTGGTTAACAGTCCAACACCTCAACCACTTTGTGAATTTTTATACATAACCTTTCTTTTCTTTTAAGCTGGAAGGGAGAAGAATCTTACCCAAATGTCAAGTTATGGTTGAGGCATGAATCAAACATGTAATTATTATCAACTATTGAAATCAACAATATAATTAATATCATGAAATTGTTGCAAAATAATGGTATTGTATTGTTTTGTGAGTACCACAAAAGATTTCCTGCACTATAAGTTGAATAAATTTAATGTTTAGTTATTCAAAGTGCGATTGCAAAATTCTTAAAAGATAATGCTGTAAGATTTTTATTTCTCATTTCTAAGAAACATCTTAGTACTGGTAAATAGTTAATTTAAAATTGTTTTATAAAATAATTTAAAGCAAGACCAAAACCATAAGGGAAATAGGGATACTTCCCATGCCATTCTCTAATAAACTTTGAAATTCATTCTCTAGAAGCATTACGTAATTAGAGGATGACACCCTAAAAGACTAAATTATTGATAATTTCATAGCGCAGTACCTACCAATTCAGTAAAAATTGTACCAGTTAATTTCACACGTTTGAATGCATTTATTTGCCATTTTCCAGAAAATGGATCACTATTTAACTTTTATCAATTCATAGTTGGTATCCTAAAGTAAAGATTTTTTTCTCCTGAAAACTGATGCTAACACAGTAGGCAAAGTGGTATAAGTCATTATTTTTAACATTAAATATCTCACAAACTATTTCACTTAGAGATATAGGATTTTCTTAATTAATTATCTTAGATACAGAGCAACATTTTTCCAAATATAAGAGATAGGAAATGAGAGAGACTATATAAAAATTAAACTTTATATTTTAATTTGTATACAGCCGCTAGTAAAAAAACAGCCCTATCTGATAGCTACTCTTTATTTGACAAACTTTTCTAATTGGAAGTATGTTTCACCAGGTATTTGATCATAGGGTGAGGGGTATACCTACATATTTATCTACTACATACCTTTTAATATTGGAAACACTGAATGAAATAAATATATTAACTGATATCTTATTAAGTAAATGATTGGAGTACTTACATGTATTTACTGGTATACATGTAAGTATTTTTGGTGTTGGTAACACTAAATGAAATAAATATATTAGCTGATTTCATATGGATTAAGTATTTTGTGAGTGCATTCAAAACCCCATTATTTGCCAACCCTTGGCTGATTTTTTCCCTTCAGACTTATGCCTGCATGTAATATGTAACCATTTTTCAATAGAGCCCCGCAGCAAAATGGTGCTCTGGGCAATTACTTCTCTAGAAACTGCCAGAATCCCAAAATGGCCTTGTTTTAATGCTGCCAGATATTTCATCTCATCAAAGGGTGGCAAATATCAAATCAAATCTGTGCCAAGTTGTTTTCTATAATTTTAAATATTCTAGTTAGAAAATATTTTTTCAAATATCTATCTTTCTTAATATGATGATTATCAATAATTTTTTCTTATAGATTTTTGTTCATAGTCCACACAGAAACACTGTGCATAAGGGTGGTCGATGGGCAGGCTCTGAATTATCCGGAGACATAAATATTTTGAACATAAACCAAAGTATTACTTGTGTAGCTGCTGGATCCTTGAAACCTGAAGCTAAGAATGATGTTTTAGTTGTAGGCACTGCAACAAATCTTCTTGCATATGATATTGAAAATAACACAGATCTCTTCTATAAAGATGTAAGTAGATTATTTGTTTATTATTATTATTACTTAACAAAGTTTTACTCTATTAAAAAAAAAGTATTGGAAAAAACTGATCTCTAAATAATTTGTTTTTTTATAAAAATTATTTTTTAACATAAAAACATATTATGTTAGTAGTGATATTCCTTACAAAAGTGTTGTACAATTGAGTGTTCACTTTGTGGTGAATGTTTGTCTAGTGATTATGTACATATATGTGAACCTTACTATCTATATTCGAATTAATAAAAAGAATGAAACGTATTAAAAAAGAAAAATGTTAACAATTTTATATCAAAGCATTATTATCATTTAAATAATTAATATATTTAAATATACATTATATAAAATTAATTAAAAACGTTAAATAACATGCATATATATATATATATATATATATATCACAAATTTATCATTTAATTTGTACAAAAGGCCCATTTTACCTCTGCTTCAAAAAGCTCCTCAGTCCACATAGGCTAGAAGTTAACTTTTGTGCCTGTATGGAAGGTGGAACATTTTGCAACTGTCAAAGTAGACCTTTTTTACCACCTGAAACTATCATACTGTGGAATATTTTTTACCTCTGTGTGTTATTTTATAAAGTTTTTAATTAATTTTACCTTTAAACACCAGCTTTTGTAATTCTTTTTTAAGTATTCTTACTGTACATTATTTAATATACACTTCATTTCATTTAAGTATATATTAGGCTAAAATATATTATCATATAATTTTATTTTTAAACACCAGGTTTTTGTGTGTGTGTGTGTGTATTAGTATATTCTTAATATACATTTTATAATATACACTTTATATCATTTAAGTTTATTATGCTAAAATACATTATAATTTCATAAAGATTAGTAAGGATATTCACAGGGCCGGATTTAGTAGAGGGTAACTGGAGTTGCTGCCTTGGGGCCTCTACAAGACAAGGACCCTCACAATAGACATTTTTACATTAAATTTCCTAGTGAATACCACATACACGAAAATCATCAATGATTTTTGTAAAAAAGAAAAAAAGCTCACATGGTTGCATTTGTTTATGCTGTAATTTAATTTAATTTATTTCTTAAATTTATTGTAACTACAAATGCTTGTATTAAAAAAATTTGATTTGTTTCACAATAAATTATTAAAACACTTGAAATTTTTTTTTTTTTTTTAAATAACGTCACAACCTTTATCCCTGAAGGGTGTTAGATGAAATGCAACTGCTCCTTTTCACACATTTCCATACTTCTGACATTCAATATTATCAGTTCAGAGTATATTGTCATTACATTAAGAGTGTAACGCCAAACAAAAAGTAGGCATAAAATTTTGTATAAATATAATCTACCTACCGCTTACCGTACTGTTACCCTACCCCTTACCATAACTTGGGTTTGATTTCCAATGGAAATTAAACCTGAGACCTCTAGGCTATGAGTTAAGTGTTACATGGGTTGTCAAAAAAATTGTTTAACTTGTTTGAAAAATTTATATCAAAATCTTTTGATGCAAAACATTTCTTTTGAATTTAAATTGTTTTCAGATAAACTTCTCTTTTCTACTTTTAAACTCAATGAACCCACCTCCACAAAAAAAGGTCACAATACATTTATGTTGAGTGCAGTTAATTTTTTATTATTCAATTCACAGTCATCGTGACAAAGAAATGTTATTTACCTTTTTATTTAAAAGTAACTGATCTTTTTGTATAAAATATTTGTTTTAACAGGTGCATGATGGAGCAAATTGTGTTCTTATTGGTCACTTGGGAGCAAGAGAAAAACCTTTAGCTATCGTTGGAGGAAATTGCTCCTTGCAAGGATTTGATCATGAAGGAAACGATGCTTATTGGACAGTAAGGAATTTTAAAATTTGGATAGTGAATCAACATTTGTCCTGTATTGTTACGGTAGTTCAATTTTGGCAGGGATCAAACTAGTCTACTTCCTTTCACATGGATTATGAAAAATTGGTACTTAACATACTATAACCATCAAATTTAACTTAATCATTCTAGCAGTCAAAACATTTACAGCTGGCAAGATTCAAAATTATGTACATAAGTAAACATCTTTTTAACATAATGAAACAGGGTTATAAACACTAATAGCAGAGAATTGTGTAATTATGTGACATTTTTAGTGCTTAATTGCACAGATTGGGAAAAAATACTATTTGCAAAAATGATTGATGGTATAATACCTAAGTACCAAAAATTATATCTAAAAGTTATACTTATGTATTACTTTTACTATTTATATTTTAAAAAAACATTGAGGTGTATGAAAAATATGACATAATGGCAAAACATAGCTTCCCAATTACATGCAATTTATGTACTTATATAAATTACTTAAATTGTATGCAACTTGGAAGCAGTGTTTTGTTTGTCTGTGTTTTATAAAAGTTGTGATAATTTTTATGTTTTATCTGTTTTTTTTACAAGCATCAATAGATCCTTTATTCATGTTCCTTTATTAGACTGTTCTTAATGATATTCTAAAATAAATTTACCTGCTGTATTATTTCTTCATTACACATAATGATTATGCAAAAATCAATGAATTATTGAATAAAGTGTACATCAAGCTCTAGTTTAAAAAGAAACAAAAAATGCTCATGAAACTTTATCTTCCTTTTCTTTATTATTATTTTAACTTAAGTTTGGCAATTTATCTTATGTACAAGACTAAGGTAAAAACTTCTTATTGGACTAGATGGAAAATTAATCTTCTTTCCTATACTTTAAAAAAAAGTTCTCATATTTTTCTTAACATTCTAATGATTGCTATAGTCAGATAAAAAGAAAAACTATCTGCACACATAATCCAAAACTATCTGCAAACTCATAATAGCTCATGATAACTGAATACATAGTGCGCATATGAACATGTGTACAGAGCCTGATTATGACCAACAGGGGCCCCGGGCAATGATGAATTTGGGGAACCCATCTATGGAATTCGTTTTATTTTTCATAAAATTTTGATGCAAAAAAGAATATTTCAGAACGTTTGATATTGGGGGCCCTTTCGAGCCGGGAGCCCTGGGCAAAGTCTCGATTTGCCCATGCGATAATAAGGCTCTGCATGTGTACATGCATACGCGCACACATCTGTGCAACTCACTTGCGCTATGGTGACTTAAAAAATATTTCTTTAAGGTAACTATCCATCTTAAAAAGCATGGAATCACCGTAAAACTATCAGCAAGCCTTTGAATGTATCTGTGCATGGTGTATGCGTGTGTGGCTGCATTATCTGACTACGATGATTGTTATAAATTTTGTGTTTTAGATGTTTTTGAAAGATTTCTAAAAAATTACAAATACAGATTTATGCTACTTTGGTTTATATTTTTTTAAATTTAAAATTCTCAAGATTAGTTCTATAAGAAATCATTGGCATCCTAACAAGTATATTTGTGAGAAAAGTATATTTTTAATACTGCAATAATGTTCATTATTATTTAAATGAATTTCTCCAATACATATGTGCTTATTTATTTTAGGTTACTGGGGACAATGTTAGTTCTATTACTTTGTGTGATTTCAACCATGATTCTTTTAATGAGGTAAACGTTTCTGTTTAATATTGTTATTTTTCGAGGTTGAATATAGAAATTATCTGAAATAAATATGACTGTACCATTTATGTTTTATCATATCTTAACATATATAACTTCTTACTGCATAGGATTGTACATTATAGCACTAACAATGTAAATGTTTTAGAACTAGATTTAGTAAATGGTAAAGGTGATTACCTCTTGCTTTTAGCTGATAGTTGGATCAGAAGATTTTGATATTAGAGTTTTTCGAAATGATGTCATCATTGCAGAAATGACAGAAACTGAAGCTGTTACGGGCTTGTGTAAAGTAATGGGTCAGCATTTTGGATATGCCCTTGCTAATGGAACAGTTGGAGTGTATAAGGGATTAGACAGGTCTTGGAGGATAAAGGTAATTTCTTTTAATGTAAATATTTATATTTAACTCAAATTGTTTATAACAGATATAATTTTATAAGTTTAAATGTATACATTAAATTATTTACTTATACATTACTTTAGTCAAAAAATCAAGCTATATGTCTTAACAGTTACGATATTGATGGTGATGGAGTTCCAGAAATTATAACTGGTTGGAGTAATGGCAAGGTAGGTAAAATAATAATAATAATGTCTAATGTGTTATAAAATCTCTGTATCTGAAGTATTACATTCATTTATTAATCTCTTATTGGATGATTTCATTTACTCAGAACAATTTCCCTCCCGTCATTTGTCTATAGTTTGTTTATTCACAGTTTAATTTGTTTTCATTATAGTAACATCAACAAAATTTCTCATCTAAATATTGATTCCCCCTCCCCCCCAAATTTTTTTTATCTTAACTGATACTTTTAAGCATTTTGTGTGTGTGTGTGTATGTGCGTCTGTATGGGAGGAGGGATCAGTCCTAAATTTATGTTACTTCAGAATTATTGACAAATATTTTACAACTTACAATAATCTGTGTTCTTAAAAATTATGTAGGACTGACATGACATGAAGTATTGCTTTGAGTAGAGAGTTGTTAGCTCAAACAATCCTGCAGTCAGTGTACTTCCTCCACTAAGTAGTAATGAAACACAGTTATGAAGATAATTACTAATATGCATGTGTGTTGATTGAATCATAATTTTAATTTTCTCACAATGCGGAAATGTTGATTTCAGACATTTGAAAAGAAACTTATTTCATGTCCATGAGCTCCCATAAAGGGTGGGGGCAAGGTAGGGCACTTGCCCCCCCCCCATAGAGTTTTAGGTTAATGTCTCATGATGTAAACAAATGGCAAAACCAGAACTAAATTTGTTAAAAGTTTGAAATTTGCCCCCCCTCTAGAAATTTTTTTTTAAGTTTGCCCCCCCCCCCTTAGAAAAATTCCTATGGGCCCCCATGCTCATGTCACCAACAGATCTATGTTCATTAAAGGTGTTTCTTATAAAAAAAACGATCATGATCTCAAGACTTTTGAACAGCTTTAAAAACAAACCAATTCTGTTAAGCACTCAAAAAAATTTATAAAGCTTCTTCACTCAGTACACTATCCACTAATGCTAACAATAAAGCTGTGTGTCTCATGCAACTTAAAAAAAAAAAATTCATTGCTCAAAAATCACCTTCAAAAATGGGTTGAGCATGTACTTGTTTAGGGAAACATTGCTAAATTCCGTATGCTTAACATTTTTTTCCTGGATGTAACTCCTATAGGTTTACTGTCTGTAACAGTTCACACCACAACTTGTAGAAAGGCATTCTAAATTTTCTGATTCTCTAGCGCAATTAAATTCTATAAAATACTGTTCAAAAGTTGCATGATTTTCAAAAAGAAAACCTTAAAGTAGTAAAAAGAAATTATTTAATCAGAGTTTGTAAGAATAAAGTACTGAATAATATATACAACATAGAAAATAAAAAACTTAGCTCTGTTTTTCAAATTTTTAGTTTTATGAATTTTGCATATGAGACTATGAATATTTAAATCTTTATTTAAACAACCCGAGAATCAAGGGATGAAACGTTTACAAATCTTCTATTATATTATTCAACTACTTTTTAATGTATTTACCGATTTCATTATGTTTTCCCATTAAAAATGTATATAATAGTAATCTATAAATTAAATGTTGATTTTTTAGATAGATGCTCGCAATGTCCAATCAGGAGAAGTTGTCTTTAAGGATAACTTGTCACACTGTATTGCTGGGGTTGTGAAAGGGGACTATCGCTTGTCCGGTAAAGAAGAGCTTATATTCTGTGCTACTGATGGAGAAGGTAATAGATGCATTTTTACATTTTTGTTTGAAGAAAGCTCATACAGGTCATTCCTCCCCAAAATGCTACATATCATGTTACTTGTAATCAGTGAAATGCAGTTTTTTGTTTTCTTTTATTATTTATACATTGATAAAACTTAATAAAAAAGTGTACAATAAACTAATGCTTGAACAGTAACAATTTCCTATCTCTATCTCTCTTTTTTATATTTTTTATTGAGGAAAAATGTCTATCTGGCCAACAGAGTGGGCATGTAACTATTAGTTAATAGTTTTGACATCTGTCTGCATTTAAATTTAGTAATTTAAACATTTATGATACTTGTTTTCTGACAAAGAATATGTGAATAAATACTGTCTTTAATAAAGATACACACACACACATATATATAAATAATTATAATAAGGTAATTATGGACTAATTTAAAAAATAATTTTTAATTATTGCTGTATTAAAACTTTTTGTCTTATTAAATTAGTTTTGTTAATGAATAAAAGATTTCATATGAACAGTTTTTGTCAATAATCGAATTATATAAATTAGTAAGACCTTTCTGAAAGTTAAAAATGTATGACTATTTGGATATATTCTAATGGTTAAGAAAGGCATTATACTGTAACTTTTCTCTGGATCTAATTTTATTACCAGTTCAACCTTGCTGTTTAATATAGTAAAAAATTATGAAAGCATTATTTAATTTGTTGTGTAGTAAAAACAATTAGAAATGAGAAGTTGTTGTTACTTGTTTAATTGTTTTTACTACAATCAGTACACAAACTATTTTTTATTAATTATGTAATGAAGCTAACTTCAGGATATTATTTTTATACCTATTAACTTACTAGACAAAAGTCTAGATGGTCACAAAATTTTTATCCTACTTAGCAAAAGTTCAATTTTTGATACACTTAGAAAATGTACTTTTTCATTTTTTAAAATTGTTATTGATTTACTTTTTAAACTAATTTTAAAAGCTTTAGTTTAACAGTAAAAATGCTTTAAAGCATTGGTTAAGAATTTAATATATGTTTAAATTATATTATATGCGAATATTTATGCTATGTAGTTAGAGGTTATGAAGCCACATCTGCTGAAATGCGCCATCATATAATGGATGCTAATTTTGAACAGGAAACTATACGAGATTTAGCTCAGAAAAAGCAGGTTTGTTACATTTTCATTTTTTTATGAAATTTAATTTATCTATTTGTCAGCTTTTACTTAAAGTATAATGTTAAAACATATCCTAAGATATTTTAATATATTGCACTTGATAATTTTATTCATGTGGCTTTTTCTACAGTCTGCAGTTTTATTTGATGTGTTTACACTTTATTTGCTATTTAAATTGTTGTCACTGGTCTGTCAGTCAGTTGTTATTTGATATTTTAGGCCTTACTATTAGAACTGAGAAATTATGAAGAAAATGCAAGAATTGGAAGTGGTAATTTGAAAACCACTGGAAGAGCTAGTCAACATCATGATGAATATGGCATTATTCCTGTAAGTGTTAATTTTTTATGGATCTTACAATATGATGCAATAACTGAAATGCAACTATTTGTGTGCAAAATTAAACTAAAAAAACTAAAACACTGAAGGGTTTTTTTTTAATAGAATATACATTATAGAAATATAGACAAATATAAAAATTTTAACTCTATTGTATTAAGTTTGCTCTAATTGGTACAACTTCCTTAATCTCAACTATCACCAACATTCAGTTATAAATGTTGTAAAATATGAAAAACATACTTTTCTGGTTAACATTCAATTATAAAATCGTTTTATCATTTCCATCAATTATACAGGTTTTACTAGATATCTGCCATTTATAATTTATTAAATTAAATGTTTTAATAGATTTTTATGATTTTTTCTAGAGTTAAAACATTGAAAAGTCATTAAATTCATTCTTTTCAACTTGCATTTTAAAAATTCAGTAATTACTATTTTTATTATTATGCTAATGTGCTTTTTTAAAATTTTATACTGACTGTGTGTTTATTATTATTAATTACAGTAATGAAGTAACTATACCATAAATCACAGTTACTTCTATGTATTCTTTATTGTTATCCAGGCTACTACTCAGTTGAGAACTGGTTTGGCAATAAATCTTGGGTCTGATAAAATTGGTGTGAGTATTGTGTTTTTAATATACAGATTATATAATACAATATAATTTAAAATTTATATTGTTTACTAATTTAGCTGCTGTTAATCTAGGAACTCACATGCATGCTTTTTCTTCTTTACTCCCTTTTGAACTTTCGTTGCAAAATAGATATTATTGTTGTTAATTTAAGGCCTAGAATATTATGTTATGATAAAAAATTAAAATTATTTTTAGAATAATTTAAAACGTTGATTAAAATTTAAAAAAATGTTAAAAATAAAACATGAACATAGTAGAATTATTTATTAGCTATGTAAAATTATCTATCAGATGTATAATGGTAAATGTGAAATAATTCAGCCTCTTAGCTTTGGACTTAATAAAGAAACAAATAAAGCATGGTTGAAGTCATGAAGCTAGTAAACTAATTTTTAATCATACTAAATAAAAAAAATATATATTTTCAATTTCCCATTATATGTGGGAAATAACTTTTAAAATGTATGAAATTAGCTATTAATCTTTTTAACAACTATCTGTTTAATTATATAGCCTCATATTGAAGTTACATTAGAAACTACGAATACAACTGTGATTAGAGCTGTACTTATATTTGCTGAAGGTATCTTTGATGGGGAGTCTCATGTAATGTATGTCTTTTTTATCTTTATTTATTTATTTTCATTGTCTTTTATTCAGTTTCATAGTAAATATATGATGTAGAAGTAACTTTTTGCAGTCATCCAAAAGAAAATCAGCTTTCTTCATCAATCCATATTCCTTTGTGGCCAGCTAAAGATTTACCTATAGATTTGCATATTAAAGCAATGATTGGCTACAAAGGAAGGTAAGTGGCTACTGGCATTTTTTAAATGTGCTTTTCAGTTTTATAGAAAAAAATAAGTCATAATTTTAGTAATAACATGACATAATTGTAAATGTTTAACAATTTATTATTATTTTATTTTAAAGCTTTAGTTTTGTATTACAGAAAACAAGCTATAAAAATCATTCTGCATTTCTGTTACATAGTCTAAAGTTTATTGTATTTTCATAAAAGTCATTGGTTTTTGGAAGCTAGTATACTTACATAATTCAAGTAGAGTAATATTTTTAGTCTTATTCTGCCACAAAAAGAGCCCCCTTTTTGACTAATGATAATTAAAAAATATTAATGACTACCCAAACTTTTTTACTTTCTGAACATGAACCATGTAAGGAAAGTATTGTAATCATGCAAAAATTCAACTTGGAGATTCTGATGAATTTACACGCTTTGAGGTCTTTTTAATGCATTTATGCTATTTTTATGAAATGTATGTGTGTGTGTGAGAGTGAACATGATTCGATTGAGCTCAAATTTAGTATGTATATTATAGACCATCATCCCATGACCAGTATTGATCTTGGTGTGTATACGACTTAAAGCTTTTTTGCAGGACTGCAAAAAGAATTGTTTTACATTATGGCTTATGGACAAAAATTCTTCAAAGTGCGCTAGCACCTAAACGGTACATTTGATTGAGTGCAAATTGGGACAATTGGGTATGTATATTATGGGTCACAGTTGTTTGACCTTATAGAGTTTTGTGTGTGTAGAGCTGACAGTTTGTTCATAGGGTTGCAAAAACAATTATTATGAATTACAGTCCATGGACGATAATCATTTAAGTCCGCTAGTGTCTAAATGCTGCATTCAAATAAGTTCAAATTGGGTAATTATACTGTAGATTACTGCCACAAAACCTGTACAATTTTTGTTTATGCAGAGCTTATAGTTTTTATACAGGGTTACAGTAAAATTCTTTTATATTACCGTGTGAATTCATGAAAGTGTGATAGTGTCTATATCATGCATTGGATTGAGCTCAAAATTGGCACACATATTATGGGTATTATGGATCACTGTCTTATATACTGTACAGATTTTGATGTGTGTAGGCCTTACAGTTTTTTTACAGGCATGCAAAAAATAAAATTCTTATATGTTGCGGCCTATAGACTAAAATTATTTGAAGTGTACTAGCATCTAAACACTACATCCGACTGAAATGAATCAAATTTATTTCAATGCTTGGTTAGTAAAGATCAAGTGTTTCAAAAGCCGAGTGGAATCACTCCAGAATTTTTTTTTAGTTTTAAGTCTTGGTTTTATTCTAATATATAACAGCTATGTGTTTTCAGTTTTTCAAAATAAAATATTTTTACTTGGACACACCAGGGACATCAGAAGAGTAACATCTGGATTTTAGAGATGCTTAAGTGACATATGGCAGTAAAAAGAATAAATAAGTAATGGTTAAGAATTTTTTTATTAAGTGCTATGAGATAGTTCCTACTTAGTGGGATCTAATGTCTAAAAAATAAAAAAAGCTACAAGATTTTTTTTTCTTTTACAAAAATGATTGTAATTACTCTTGGTCAATCTTTGTAAATGTGCATTAGAAACCCTTAAAAAGTCCTCCACCCAAGGCATCCTTCTTGGCAGATACCCCCTTACGTAGGTTTGTCTTAACACATAATACAATACAATACACTTGGTCAGTCTTTAATCACATTTTTTATTCTTGCTCAAAATGTTGTGTTCTATTTATTAACATATTTGTCTTGTAAGTAATTAAATTAAGTAAGTTCCAATTTAGTATCAAATAGCTAAAGATATCCAACAGTTTGGGAGATTTTAACTTGCCTGATTGTAGAAATTATTTGCGAAACAAGGCTGTAATTTATTAAATTGATTTGATAAATATTTGCTGATTAGATAAGGAAGCTGTTAAATAAACTTGCATTTTAAGAAATATTTTTGTAATTAAATAGTGATAACCAATGGTTCTTAGTTAAATAAAATATTAAAATGTAGAAAAATTACAAAGGATAAATATGAGATTAAAAATTAATCTTAAGGGAGTCTGTACACTATTGCTAATTTTATTCTATTCATTTTTTAGTGTCCATTTTCATGTGTTTGAGTTGACTAGGCAGTTACCAAGGTTTTCCATGTATGCCCTTACTAATGAGCACACTGATGATGAACCTGAAAGTTATGTGAAATTCTTCCTTAATGATCGCGTACAAAGGGTAATATTATTGTTTTACATATTAATATAAACCTAAAAAATATTTTACTGAATATTTTAGAAATTTTTACTTTTAAAAATATTTTTTTTATACTCATAAAATTTTTAAATGGTAAATTTGGAAATGTAGTACTTACTCTTCATGCTTCATTTTATAGATTTGTATTTTGATTTTGATCACTTTAAGCTTATTTTTATTAGTGTAAAAACTTGAATTGTTTTAAAAAAGGATACATTAAAAATCAAAAGTTTTTTAATGTATTCTTTTTTAAAAAATTCAAATATAAATTTTTTGTCTTTATTGATGCATTGAATTTTCCACATATGACAAATTTCTGTGGTAATTTATTTTATTGTTAAAAAAAAAACATACAGTTAATAAATTACTAAGTACTGGAAATGTTTGGTTTGACATATATGTATGGAACTTTTGGTTTTTAAAAGCATGAACTGTATCATGAACTGTGAAGACAGTGATTAAAAAAAATACTTTACACAGTATAAAAACCTCCCCATATAGAAACACGAGATTTTCTTTCTAAGAATTTTCCACATATGACAAATTTCTGTGGTAATTTATTTTATTGTTAAAAAAAAAACATACAGTTAATAAATTACTAAGTACTGGAAATGTTTGGTTTGACATATATGTATGGAACTTTTGGTTTTTAAAAGCATGAACTGTATCATGAACTGTGAAGACAGTGATTAAAAAAAATACTTTACACAGTATAAAAACCTCCCCATATAGAAACACAAGATTTTCTTTCTAAGTCCTGGATTTTGATGAATGTAATTTATTTAATAAAGAGGGTATTCATGGGATCTGGAAATAATTTTGTTTTAAGACAAATTCCTATTCAATAAGGATTTGTTTAGTGTAGGTTATAATGTATAAACACACTTGTTACAAATTCAGCATCAAGTTAACAAGATTTAAATTATAATAATAGAAGAAAATTCACTGAAAAGCACACTAAGCCCTATTATTAAAAAATTATTTTAGTTGTAAAATAATATTCAGTATCAGTACACATATGATATTGGAGAGCCTTAACTTTAATTTACAATAAAGCATGACTATTAAACTATTTACTAAGTGCTTCTACAACAAAATACTACTAATGCAACAGAACAGTTAAAAACTGAGTATTTAAAAGAAAAAAGTCTAGAAATATTTGATATATCAAAAATAAATAAATAAAAATAAATAAGAATTTAAAGAGTTAACTAAAAAGTAGATGAGAAGCATGTTAATGTTTTGTATTTCTTTTATCTATTATATTTATATCCAAACTTTTTCTTTCAGGTTCTTTCTTGGGTTAACAACAGTTTTCTGTTGTTGCAAGATGTTGAATATACAAATCAAATGAATCTCCGATTCACTTGTTTGCGTTCCCAGCAACCTTTGATCATAACCATGGATTCGTCTTCAGAGGTATCTGTTTTATAAAAATCAATTTATTTTTAGTTTTGATTTAAACAAAAAAAAAATGTTAAAATATTATTTAAAACACTGTGTCAACAACCCTTGTGTTATACTGGTATTAATATTACCTTAACCCCACCCCCAAAACTAACTAAATAAATAAATCAGAAGTGACTGCACTCGACTTTTCAGCATTTAATCTTTACCAAGTGTGTAAATAAATTTCATTCAACTCAATCGAATATAGAGTTCAGGTGCTAGTGCACTTCAAATAATTTGAGTGTATAGCCCACAATGTATAAGAATACTTTTTTGTAGCCCTGTAAAAAACTGTAATCTGTGCACACCCTAAAATCTATACAGTATTTAAGACAATGCCCTACAATACGTGTACCTAATTTGAGCTCTATTGAATGCACCATTTAGACACTAGCTCACTTTAAATTGATTTGCATTCTAGGCCGTAATGTATAAGAATTATTTTTTTCAACCCCATGAAAAACTATCAGCTCTATACACACCAGAATCTATGCAAGTCATGTTACCATGACCTATAATACACATACCCAATTTGCACTCAATCGAATGCTTCTAGTGCATTTTTAAGAATCTGCATCCATAAACCATAATGTAAAATAATTATCTTTTATTGCCTTATAAAAAAAACTATACATCCTACATACCTAGCATATCACTCACGCATGCACACTTTCACACATGCATGCACACACACATCATTGTAAAAAAAGCATTCAAAAGACCGAGAAAGAATTCATTCAGAATTCAAAGGACTTCAGAATGTGTAACTACATCAAAATTTCTAAGTCGAATTTTTTCATGATTACAATACCTTCCTTACCTGGTGCTTGTTCAGAAAGTAATAAAAACAGCATTAAAGTTACATCTTCCTGTTTACTTTTAGGTGTTCATAAAGACTGATGACATGGAATTAGCTGGAGAATTAATCCAATCTCTTGCACAATCTTTAACGCTTGAGGATCTACCAGTCACTGCTCATTTTCCACAGGAAATGGAAAACCTGTCTAATCTTTTGTCAAAGGTATTCCTGCACTAACTCAGGTTCTTTTTATTTCATATACAATAAAATTATTTAATGATATTAATTCCATACATTGTCTGAGATCCATTAATAAATTTTGATTTTAATTCTTTATTTTTATTTAAAACAGTTTGCCATTCAACAAAAGAACTGAATTTATATATATATATATTTAAACTCTTGAAGTGATCTTTTTACTGTTATAGATTTATTTAATACACAAATGTGTGGAGTGTTCTTTTTTTTTTCTCTCTTTACTATTAGGGGAATCAGAAAATAATATATTTTGTGCTAAATTCAATCAAATAAGTTTTTTATCAAATTTTATTGAGAAAGTAGTTGTATCTAAATAATGGATTCATATTTGTTACTTATTAAAGCAAGAATTTTATAGATAAATGTTTTCTCTTTTTTTGCCACAAAAGGTGTGTGTAAAAGAGGTTGTGTCAATGCCCACCTTCCTTGGAAGGGGTGAACATCAATATACCCTGAAATTGATGTTTAGGTATTAATGTGTATACTGCATTTTACTGAAAGAATTTTATGGATATCTCTTTTTTTTCTTTGAGACAGAATGGGATACATTAAAAGAACGTGTTGCCCCTCCTACTCCCCATAGGTAACAAATTTTATAAAATTCTCTCTTACCAAGCATCTATGTTATAAACCTCACATATATGCCAAATTTCATATTATTTGTTTCCATAGTTTTGTCTGTGCAAAATATTGACCTATGAAAATATTTTTTACAAATCCTTAATTCAGTTCAATCCTTAATCCTTTCTCTCTCATGAATATCAACTGATTCTATACACTAATAGTTTTACTGTACAGTTTCTTCATAGTGTCAGCATTATATAATGGAGCATTTTTGAGTCTTTTTGTTTTTATATGGTCTTTTAAACCTTTCCTGACAGACATTGCATACATGCAGCTGTGCTAAATTTGCTGCAATGGATGATGAATGCACATATATGCCATCATCATGCAGAAAATAATTATATAGAACACAATATGATTTTAAAGACTTCCATGTAAACAAGTTGGAAATCTTCCTTCATCCAGGATAATTTGCAGTGATAGTTTTTGTACCTGCGGCAACTTTTGCAAAATTCGGAAGCCAGACGGAAAGGGTTATTCTAGTTTACCTAATCACATTAATATTAATTTTACTATTTTTCTTCTTTCTGTTACAATATTTTTAAATTGTATTTAGCAGAAAATATTTCTTCAAATTATCTTATACTCTTAGGTGAATGAATTTCAATTAGTCAAACAACAGCTTTCTGCTGACATGGCAGATAATTCAGGGTTAATTAGAAACCTAGTAGTGAGAGCTGAAGATGCCCGCCTCATGAAAGATTAGTAAGTTATTCGAACTTTTGTAATGCTGATAATGATAATGGGGAAATAAACATTTGGATTAATGCTTAATAATTTAACTTTAACAAACCCTCAACAAAAACTAGTGTTAGAATTAAATTAATAATGAAAACTTTGTATAATACATAAAATGGTACTTATCAGCAATATGATCGTTTTGGCTGGCACAAAAGGTCCACCCTTCCTCAATAACAAAAAAGTTCAAGCAACCACAAGTATAGAAAGCCTAGAACTCAACTTATCAGCAATACGATCATTTCAGGTGGTACAAAAGGTCTGCCTTTCCTCAGTTGTAAAATATTCACTCCAGGCTTTCTACACTGTCACATAGTTATGCTATATGTTAAGCAATCTGGCAACATCCAATCATCTGTTTTGTAGTTGCAGAATAAACCCCTATCATCTCGAGCCCATGTGCATGTGTGCAGACTTCCATTTTGACGTACACCTGTGGATGTTTTTTTCACAAATGTGAAAAGGCGGACCTTTTGTACCACTTAAATGTTTATATTGGTGATAAGTACCACCTCATTTATGTATGTTATGACACAAAGTTTTTTTTAATTTAATTCAATTTTCATCTCTTTATTTCAGTTATGATGATGTATGATATGAATATTTATATGACTTGAATATTTATATGATATATATAAAATGAATATATATATATATATATTTCATTCAAATAACATTTTGTTTTAAATACTCAGATTTTTATGATAAAAAGAAAAAAAAATGCTAACCTTAGCAGAATCAATAGTTTTCATTTTGCGTATTTATTTATAACTTGAAAATTTTACAAGAAATAAATAATGCAAGCATAGTCTAAAGTTGGTGGAAATCTGTAATCTTAATATCTCTTTAGCAGAGGTGTTTATGATCCAGGGTATACCTGAAATTCCGGGTATTTTGAGCAAGCCATTTCCAGAATTACAGGGATTTTTAAGCAAAGGGGGGGGGGAACTACATAGAAAATTATGCTTAAGCATTCAAATTTCAATCTTTTAGCATATTTCTTGTGAATGATTTTTTAAAGCTTTCCTTTATTTAAATTCCGAATGCTGCACAGTTACAAGTTGATCTTTATTTTATATTTAATTAATTTTTTTATGGTTTTATGGTAGTTGAATACATTTATAATTTTTGATTTGATCAATTATGATTATGATTCAATCGACCAATTTGGATTTGATTTTTAAGGTCAAGTTTTCCTATAAGATCTGTAAGAGAAATGTGTGAAATATTTATTGGCAATTACTAATGAAGGTTATAACATACTATTTCTCAGATTTAAAATAGCAGAATTTGTTATAATAATTGAAATATTATTGATTAATAGTTATTAGTTTGTTCACTTATTGTTACAAGTATAAAAAAACACCACGTTTGTCATTTTTTTTTTTTCAGTTTTTTTTTTTTTTTTTTTTTTTTTTTAAGAAGAAGTTCCACAGTCACCCCTGCTCACTCATTAAGTAGATTTGAAAGAGTAACATTCTAATGGGATTTTCTGTTTCTTTATAAAAAATTCCATGGCCACTTAGGTGGCATGTAGTGAACAATGTACTATTCTACCATACCTTACATTCAGATTTTATTCCTAGGTTGGGCTTGGACATCTGTGATGTCCTTGAAAGGGGCAATGATGCGCTGTTAGAAAAAAAAATTAAATATTCAATGGATGAAAAGGTTAGAACCTTCAAACAAAAATACACTGATTTTTAAATGTTTTCTAACCAACAAAATATGTTACTTTTACACATACTACTCTCTACAGAATATTATTATTTTACTCTTCTTACATTTTATTTATCCATTTATTTCATGATTTGTATAAACCCAAACTAGAGTATTTTAATGAAAAATTTGCTATGGAATCATATTTTTACTTAACATTTGATTATATATTTCTTTTAGTGTTTCAATGAGAAAATGGCATCAAGACCTACATGCTTTGAACAGCGAGCTCATAAATAATTATAAAATAAGATCAAATAACCATGAAGAATTGATGAATTGTTTGAAGCAAGTAAATCAGATTATACAAAGGGCTGGGAGATTAAGAGGTATCATGCATAAATAATAGAACTTTTAAATAAGCTAATTATTATGATTTTTTTTAAGTTCTATTTAACAAAAAAGAAATTCTTTTTATACTAAAAATGTACAATTATAAGCTACTGTTATTACTCTTATAACATGTTAACCTATCAACATGTATAGATAGTAAATAAGAAGAATATTGTCAAATTTTTAGAAAGGTTTAACAAGCAGACCACACAAATTTTCAAAATCAACCCAAAGATTTTTCAATTAGTTGATTTTACACAGAGAAACTTGTATACATTTTGTTTACAAGTATGTGTAAAGCATATGTCTTCCTACATGTTTATGAATGCATAATTTTTGTTTCAAAACAGCCTAGTAACATCTCTACTCTTACTCTTGACTGTGCTATGTTCTCTCATCCTTTTTAAATTTTCAGTCATACAACACTATTTAAATAGAATTTAACTCGTGTATGTACATTCTGCTGAAGTTGTATTATTTATTTTATTAAATTCAGAAAATATTTGCTTAGTATATATATATATATATATATATATACATATATACATACATACAGGGTGTTCCAAAAAGGTGGAAACAGGCTTAATTCTTAATCTATTGGACATTAGAAAATGTTCAAAATAAGGTCAGAAATAATACTCCATTAAGAAAAAATTCCTCTCGTTAATTTTCAAAAGTTACTTTTTTAAAATTTTTATAGGACCCTGTACGAAACAATTCCCAACTAGTAAAATGTGCTCCATACATTAAAGAAGTGACCTATAAAATTTGAGAACTACACCTTTAAAAACTGTCAGAGATATGAAGATAAATATAACGCTGACTTAAAACATTGTTCAATGGCTTTCAAAGGAAAAAAATCACGTCGAATGATCATATTTAAGGATTTGTATAGACATTCCGAAAGAAAATCTTTTTTTCTACTCTAGGAATAAACATTTGCATACAAAATCACATATAATCTCCGATCATCTTTTTTTAAAGATATCGCTGCGACTTCGTATGATGAAAGGCTCAAATTTGGTACATCACCTCATTAGTGTATGGGGCACATTTTACTAATTGGGAGTGATTTTGTATAGGGGTCATATAAAAAATTTAAAAAGTGTAACTTTTTGAAAATTAACAAGAGGGATTTTTTCTTAACGGAGTATTATTTCCGACTTTATTTTGAACATTTTTTTCAATTTACACTGACACTTATCTCTAATAAATAAAGAATTAAAGCCCATTACCACCTTTTTGGGACACCCTGTATATATATAGTTTTGTTAATAGTAAGTTAAATAAATAGTTGTTTAATTTTTCAGTGGGAAGACCAAAAACTCAAGTGATTAATGCTTGCCGAGCTGCCATTAAAAATAATGATACAGCTTCATTAATAAAAGTGATAAGAACTGGAGAATAGTAATGAAGAATTCAGTTGAAAATACATAAATCTGTTGTATTTCAAAACTTGACTTTAGTTTTTGATTGTAAAAAGTTTTTAACAATCAAAATAGGTGCCTTGTAAAATATGATACAGGAAAGAAAGTTGGTTAATTAATTTATTTTTTAATAAAAAAAACATCTTACAAATAAGAAAAACTATTTAAAAATATATATGTACAAAATGTTTCAGCACTTTTAGGAGGGATAGAATGCATCTAGATGACTCAGTCACATAGGAATGTAGGGCGGCATAGGTCGTCTCATGTATCAATTAATAATCACTATGAAAGTCTTGTTGAAGTAGCAGTCAACATTCCGACTATAGTTTGGAAATGACGTATTGTTCTCTTACATAAACTTTTTACCAAAATTTACAGTTCTGAAATCTTTTTTATTTTAATGATGCAATAATTGCATCATTAAAATAGCATAAAACATTTTTTAATGAAACGTAGATAAGAAATCTGACTGGTGTTTCATCACTTAAAAAAAATGATTAGTAATAATTACATGAAAACATTGGTGACTACATTCATGTGATTCCAAGTCATCTAGAAGTGCCCTATCTCTTCTAGAAGTTTTGAACTGCTGTACTGAAACACCCTGTATAAAATAATGAATTGAAATTTCTGTATATTTATTTAAAAAAAAGAAAAATTAAAATATAAATTCATACTATTATTTTGTTATTGTTTTATTTAAGGAGTAATTAAACTTTCCTTTCAAAGTTCATAAAAGGGTCTTGCTCGCATAAAATAAAAAAAGGATGATGAAGGGAAATTGACATTTAATTTTCTCATTATTATTTATTATTACTAGGGGCCAAGGCTCCTAGACTCGCTACGCTCACTCTTTTGTGAGGGGCATTTGGCCCCTAATAAGGCTTCCTCGTAAAAAGGCATAATCTTCACAGACAAAACCCGAAGATTAGATCAGATAGAATGTTACTAAGCTACACATTGCTTGGTCCTTGCAACATAAAAATTTAAACTTCAAACTGTCTTTAATTATGTAAAACCTATGGAACACTTTGCATATTTGCCACCCATGGCAGATGTCATAATTTGGCGATTTACATATCCATACAGTTAATCATTATTTATCTTTAAGTTTGCAAATGAAACAGTACTTCATATGTTTCCTTTACTAAAACCTACGGGATAGCTAGGATATCTTTTCACCGATGGCGACTTTTTATTATTTGGTCATTTACACATGTACACAATCGATAATCATTTCTTATGTAAGACTGCCATGTAAGCCACTCTCCATATATTCATATACATAATCCTTTGCAAATGACGTATTTAGCACCAGAAAATGTTTCATCTCGCTGGCAAATATCCAAGCCAGTGGCGCACCCAGGATTTTAGTTTAGGAGGGGGCTGAGCTGAAAATACTGCTGAACTCGGTTATAGTGAGATCGATAATAGTTACCACCCTCTTATAACATCAAAATATTCTGTACCACTTGATTTGCCCATACAACAAAACGCCACAAACTAAAACTCATTATAGAGTCATAAATAATTATCTGATCTTTTCAGTGATATTGTAACCGGCTTTAACAGTGTTTCATAAACTCTCTGTAAGTATTTATTTAAAAACTAACATCTTTTTAGGCAAAAAATACTTTAGAAATAATTTGAAGACAATAAATAATAATAATAGTAATAATTCATTAGTGACAATTTTCATTTTTTTAAGTTTTCCACTTCTAACTGTTCACCTTTAGGGGGGGCTTGAGCCCCCCCCCCCCTGTGGGTGCGCCTATGATCCAAGCTGTACTAAAAATACTATAGTTATGCCACCAAATATTTCAACTCGGTAAGAGGTGGCAAATACCCAAGATGAACCTAATTGGCATTAGTATAATCTGCATTTGAATTATTTTTCACTTTCACCCTGCTTGCAGAGATAGCCTTGTCCAAGATCGTACCTGAGGCCAAGATGGTGCTTTTAAAATCAGTTATTCTGTATTGGAAAAATGATAATCGGTAATTTTAAACTCCTGTCAGGGGGAAATAAACTACTGAATAAATGAAAATAATTCACTTACCTCTACTAATCTGAAAATGGGCCCGTCTCCTAATAAAGTTATTAAGTATTCGGCACACGTTGAGGAGGTTACCGTAAAAAGTGGAACTGTGGTCAGAGTCATTTCTAAGACCTTTTTTAAGGGGGAGATGTCGATAAACTGCCAAGTCAACTATCGGTTTTTACCAACTTACTAATTTTTTATCAATTATCTAATCAACTTTTAACTTTTGCCAAGTGTTCTAGAAATAGAAAGTAGATAATTATAGTTTTCGTAAAAATATTTTCACCAATTTTGCCAACTAAGTATCTAAGTATCTGATTTTGTGAAATGTAATAGAATTTTGCGAGTGTTTGCGACCCCCCCCCCCCCTCCCGTGACAGAAAAAATAGACCAACTCGTGCTATACTTAATAGAACACAGCATGGGAACGAAAAAAAAGCCGCAAGTTAACATGTTTGTAGATGACTATTTACTTAGATATCCACAAGCAGTAGTGTTGGTTTAGGTCAGTGGCTGTAGGCATAGACATGCCCAGATTTGCCCACCAGGAAATTTCCCAGTAGGCCAGTCACTTTCATAAGCATTTAGTAAAATATATGCATGTTTGTTCAGAATAAAATGTAAGTGGTCTACCATTTACATATATTTCCCAGGCTGGTGTGATCAGTTGTCTCCTGCCCTGGGCGTAGACCCCCTACTTTTTTACTTGAGCTCAAACATCTTGTAGGGGGAGCATGCGGCGAAAGTCGGTTTAGAACCCAAGAACTCTGGGTGGCAGAATGAGGTGCAGTCTAGCTCGGCCAAAAGGCACCTATTTGACCGGCCTTCAATTGCTGTGTGTTGTGTGTGGAGGTGATGTCGTGCGCCACAATCTCATCATTATTTTAAAGGGTGTCTCGTTAGGGAGACAATCCAGGCTCTCTTTAACGTATTAAAACTTTTCTTTTGTGATTCATTGTTGGTAAAGAAATTAAAAGGAGCCCTTTGGATAACCTATGTAAACCATAAGACTCACCCCGAGACCCCCTGGACCATGGACCTATTTTTGTTACTAAACTGGTAATGAATTAGTATTTTTGTGTGAAATTCTGCCTTTTTACTGCAGGGTGTCCAGCAGTCAGGAAATGTGCTTGATTTTTTTTACATTGGGAAACTCCAGAATTATGCTTGAAAATGTAGAATTTCTGGTCAACGTCGGAAAATCTCTCTTCCATCAAAGAACATGGCCAAATTGGCAATAGCTCTGCTGTAAAATTTTAGATGAAGAAAGAGGTAGAAACTATTGATACAAATTAAATTTGTGTCTTTTTTGTGGCCACTCCACGAAAATTAAACCAGCAATTGCGAAAAGGTGTCTTTTGTTGCCTGTACATGCCCATAAGATGTTTCTTTTCACTGCACTACAAGGTCAACAAAAGTCCGATTGACAATGGGAAAATGGGGGGGGGATTATTTGCGATTCCTGAAGTGTCTTGAGTTGTGTTTATGTAATTACAAACTACTACACAACAATATATGACTTTTTGCATCTTCATCTTCCCCTTCTTCCCATTATGACATAATAGCACGATACCCGGAGGCATGTTGCCCTCCCCTAGTTGGAAGCCTCTGCATACATATTGAGAAAAATTTCAGATGGTGCTAATATGATAAAAATTTGAATCTAAAAAGAAATCTTTTTGGTCATTTTCAGGTCTGAAAATTTACGTGATTTTGAAAAATTTGTTGGTGAATTGATTAATTCCAGTTATTTTGCAATTACAAAACTTAAATCTTTTATGTTTTTATGGAAATAAATCATAATAACGGTCTTAAACAATTTTTATAAAAATGTATTTTATTAAATGAAAAAAATTATTTTAATTCCACCACCTTTTTGAATTTTCAAAGCATGAAGAGTAAAATCATTAAGACAGCTTAAATTTACTTATTCATACTTACCAACTTTTGCGCTTTAAGCTTAAAAGCTTGCAATTTTATGGAAAATTCCCATTTTCTTTTTTTTTTTTTTATGCTTTATAATGAATTTTGAAGTTATTTTTATTTTAATAAAATCATGACCCATATTTTGTTTTCAGAAATAATCTCTTAAAATTTACCATTCATGCAATTTTCCCAGCTGTTTTGTTTATTTTAAGATTACTTAATTGCCAGTAATTGAAAAAAAAAAAAAATCGACTTTATGGTAAATTGATAATTTCTTTTTTTTTTTTTGTGTGATTACAAAACTGAATTTTTCATGTTTTTGTTGAAATAAAGCATAATGACGTACTTAACAACTTTAAATTTTATTAAATGAAAGAATTTGGTATTTGAAAATACAAATTCCACCACACTTTTGAATATTCAACACATGAAGAAAGAGTAAAATCATTATTTGTATACTTTTAGTTTAAAGATTACACTTCCCCCCAATTTTAACAGAAACTCCCATTTTTTTATGCTTTTCCACTAATTTTTACCCACAATTCCCTTAAAATTTGGTATCTGAATATTTAATTTCATGGAAACCAAACATGTGTAAATGCAGTTATAATTGTTACGATTTCTGGCTTTTCCACTGAAAAATGAGGCGGCCACCCAAAACATTCAGGCCATTGCGAAAGAGCTTGGAGAAGCTGAGGGAAAAAAATAAAAAGATTTATAAAGCAGACTCTTCTCCACCCCCCATTTTTAACTGTCATAATATTCAATTTTAGTGAATTTTTTCTAATTACTTGCATCTAAAAGATTTTTTTTTTATCTCTAATATAAAGTGTATAGTAGAATATGAATTATTTCAGTAGTATTATGTATTTTTTTCAGAAAGAGAGGTAAATGCTAAAATATTGCATTTAATTTGGCTAGAAGTATTCTTGCAGTTAATCATAATCCACATTTACTTGCATCCTTTCTCCAGCAGTTTTTCATCACAAATGGAATTAATCTGTATTCTGTGATAATATGAATTAATGAGTGTCTTTTTTCTCCTGTGTATTTTAAGGAGCAATTCGAATGTTTTCAGCAAATACTGAAAAAGTAATGTGTTGTGCCGTTCCAAGTTGAATTTAACTTGGAATGGTACATTTAAAAAGAATATGGATCTAGATTGGGTTTTCGAATACGCTACAAAAGTAAATTTGTCAAATCTAATTGGAAAAAAAATATTCCTTTTATTTTCCCCATATTTTCTCTTGCTCTCCTTTTTTCTCAAAATTTTGGCTTCTGAGCCTGGGCCAGACATTCAACTCCATCAAAAGAAAGACATCATCATATCATAATTTTGTCATGCAACTGATTAATTTTTTTTACTCTCAGAAATAAAATAAAGATGAAAATAGCGATACATCACTGCAGGTGAATTTTCAGATTTTTAAAGTGGCATAGATTATTTTCTTTATTTTATACATAACTATGAAAAATTTCAAGTGGATTGTACAAACGGTGTAGATTTTATTATGCTTTAGTGCTTAACTTTTTAAAGTAATGATGGTAAAAGTTTTATCTTGAATTGGTTAAACTGGAATCGTTACAGAGTCAGTGATCAGCTTAACTATATACAGTAGGATTAACAAATTAATGCTAATTTTAAGCTAGTAAGCAGTCTGAGTGTTGTAAGAATATAATAATATTGTTAATAAGAAAATAAAAATATATTCAGCTTAGAGTCTAACTTATTTAATTTTGAACATTTTTTTGCTCACAAATAAGTTTTTTTTCCTGTAACATATCTAATTTTATTTCATTGTGATAGAAAACTACGCAGTAAAGGACAATGCTATTTTATTGAGTTTATAACATTTTTTAAGATACAAGAGTAGTACATTATCGTGCATTGCAAATACAAGGAAGTTAATCACAGCTAAAAGGAACATTGTACTAAAACATACTGTTTACAAAATATTAACATTCTTTCAACAGTGATATTGGGTATTGATTTTAAACATATGAACAGAAGCCAATACAATTACTTTCCAGTTTTAAAATATGCAATACTTATAAAACATTTTTCTTCCCTCCACTGACAGTAAATCATTTGTACACATGGAAATATTGCTAAGACTTATTTTCAAGGAGTAAAAATATTCCTTGGTTTATTTGTATAAGTGAATTCAGTATTTTATGACGAAGAAACAAGCATAAAAGGCTGGTGAAGAAAGAAAAAAAAAAAAAGCTAAAACTGAAATCAACTGTTTAAAATAAATGTATTTTAATGTTAAAAGGTAAATTACATTGTCATTTGAACACGATACACATTAAAATTCTAAGCATGCATCCCCTCCCAATTTTCTGTAGCTGAGCCATATTATTGAAAGAACAAAATTCCTTACTATTTTAATGTTTAAAAATTCAAAGTATGAAAATATGTATGATTAAATTTGTAAGGAGTACTTTTTGATAAGAGATATATGCATGTGCTTGTAATGACTTGAAAATACTTCTGCAACAATATTATTAAGAATCTAATTATTATTTCATGTCCATAGCTTTTGATACTTGTGCGAAAACAGCACACACCTATATACTTCATCATCCTATGATTTAAAACACACAGACCCCAATGGCTCAAGCACTGCAACTAACTCTATTTGTGCCTTTTCCTAAGCTAAGGATGACTCCATAATAAGAATTCAGTAGCATATAGAAACATCAGCATTAACTTAAGACTGTAGTTAGAAGGGGGGGAAAAAAATGTGACTTTAGAACATAAATACACATACATTTAAAACATTTTTTAGTCATCTTTTTTTTTTTTTTTTGAGTTTGGTGCAATTAATATATATAGTACACTTTCTCTTAACTGGTCTTCATTCAAATAGTTCTGTGCTTTAACCAGCCATAATTTAGTTATTTATATAAACTTTAAAAAAAATACAAAAATGGAAAATTTGTAATTATTTTTTTATTTTGAACTTGAAACATAAGCATCAGGTTCATCCAGCAATGTGATGTTTTTTAAAAAATGGCGAGACTTTTCAGTAATCTAGCTAACTTCCAGTCTTCAGAAAAAATGGCTTCCCCCCCCCCTGTATTTTCTTCTAATAGTGAGCAAAACTGTAGTAAAAAATTAATGCATTTCCATCAATAATTTCTTTTCTCTCTCTCATTCTCTGTTCTCTCAATGAGAATTTTTCTAAACCAGGCTTATCCTCAGTCCCATTTACAACAGTTAAGACGGAGTATATTGTACTTTTATTGTTGTATTGAGAAACAGGTTTTGTTTCACTGGAATACAGTCTTCATATTATAAATCCAGGTATCAATAATATGACTTCAAGGTATTCAAACCTATATCAGAGAATGTTCAAAACAGTCACCTCTTTGACGTGGCAACCCCAACAATCAGGATTCTCAACAATATTCATATTATGTTCAGATGCCTTTTAAATATACAATGACCAATTAAAAGTCCACTAGCCCCAGTGAGATTTGGCTTGCTAAGCCAAAAGACCTTCTTGCATTTAATATTCTCTTGAGCTACTCAGAATGATAAAGCCGATGTGTAAATCTTATACATATATAATGTATAAGATATCAAATACCATATACTTACAGCAGCTATTAGTGATATCAAGAACAAGCATCAAGCCAACTAAAGAACCAAGAAAGTTAATCAGACAATTCATTGCCAAAAGTGATCCAGAATTCAATAAAAAGCAAGTTTGTTGAAGAGAGAAAGTCAGCAAATTAGATTATAGCAATTCCAGACCAAATTGATGTTTTCTAAAAGGTAAAATTGGTCTGCCAATTCCACCAACTGCACAATGTTTGCCACTACAAAAAAATAATAACCAGGGACCAAATTTAGCCAACATTTAAAAGAATGAAGATATTATGACTGGATATCCAAAAAATTGAATGAGAGGCTGGAAGTAAGTCAATTATAAAGAGAGTTATGAAGGAACCGATTTAATTATACATGTTCCTTCCAGTACTATATCAGTTTTAAAAACATTAAGTAGAAATTCTGGGATGTGAGATAGACTGCGATAAAAAATTGCTAAAATTCTATATCCAATGTTAGAATCCAATATATAATTCTAAGAAAACAGAATTATTACTCTGCAGAATGACTTGACTAAGCATTTATCAACAAAAAGGTATTTGCTTATTTAATTACAAATGTATAAAATTTTCTAGCTTAGTATCTGTAAAATGTTTTCAAAACAATGCCTATTTTGAATGTACTGACTTCGGCCTGTAAACATAGAATGAATTAGCAGTAGGGTGCATTAGATAAATAATTTATATTTATATATATATATATATATATATATATATATATATATTTTTTTTTTTTTACAAATATGTACAATTTTACTCAGACAAATATTAAAGTATTATGAATATACTAATTACATTCAAAATAATGCAAAAGCTAGTAAAACACTGTTTGCATAGATATGTAGAAGAATTTTTTACATTATAAATAGTAAAAGTTGAAGGTAAATATACAAGCAATTTACATAAAGGTAACTTAATACATACCACTATTTATTAGTATTTAAACAATTTAAATTTACAAATTTATTTTTTATAATCAATTTAACATTTTTATAATAATTTATCCTTTAAATAATTATTTACCATTAAAAGATTAAAAAGGCAACAAAGCAATTTTATTTAATTATAAAACTTGCTATTGATCCTTGTCTAAAAAATTGACCAACAGTGCAAAATGAGATAAAGTTAAAACCAAAACAATCTTGGAAACAAACAGTAGATAAAAGTATTAGCAGATTATTTACTAAGCTGCAGCAATAATAAGTCAATGTGACCTTTATTATTATTTGTTTTTTAGAGAAATTCAGATAAAGAAAAATACACATTAAAATATTTATTGTTGAACTTCGGCCAAGTTCTTAATTCAGATATTCGTGATTATTTACAGTTATGAATGGTATTTTTAAATTAAAAATATATATATACATATTATGTATATAGAATAAAATTTTGGTAAGACAAGCAAGCCCTGTGGGAATTTTTTAATGCACAGAGTAAAATTACACTAAAAGCTATTTTCTACAGTGGAAGACTAGTGGAAGTTATGTTATTTGATTAACTGAGAAAAAGAAACCATAATGATAATGAAATATGGTGGAGACGATAGTCATGCCTAAAGAAAAATCCAATGAGTTTTCAGTTTTTTTTTTTTTTTTAATTAGTTTATTTGTTTGTGTGCTCTTTCAAATGGGTGTCAAAATCTGTATAAATTAGGCTATTGGATAAACCCTGAGAGAATTTAAATCTATGTACATATAAATGAAAATTGCAAGAGTTTGTCTATATGAGTATTCAACTTTTGATTCAATGACAGCACATATCAAATATAAGGCGATTTGATAGAATCAGTGCAATTTTAGATTGTGTATGTACAGATTTACATTGCTAGCTTACATTAACTGTCTTGAGAACAGAATGATATGCATAAAAGTTAAAATCATGTAATGCCTGCACAATAAATTATTTTTTAAAAATGAAACCTTCATATTAGATCATACAACTTTGAAATTTTTCACAGTGAAATAGTTAACTGAAAATATATTTACAAACAAACAAACAAAAAAAAAACCATTAGTTACAAACTTTTGTAAATGACTCTGCTAGACCCAAAATAAGGCCTTTAAAAATCATACATTATATCAACTTTATAAATTATATACATACCTATATGCATCAAATGTATAAACCATAGCAGCACAAAAACCAACACTTAATATTTCCTATTTCAAAATATGTAGTACGGAATTAAGAAAATGTAACAAATACATTGGTCAATTATGCTTTAAAACTGCATATTCCTGTAGTACACAAACATGAACAAAAACTATACAAAGATTACATCTGATAGCTAAAGAACACACTACATTTTACAAATATGGTGTTACACAAAAGTTGTAAAAAATAAAGCATTCTCAAAGCTATAATAACAAAACATATTAATAAACATTTTAAAACATAACAACAACATAAATAAATATTATATATAAAGTTTGACAAAATAAATTAAAATTAATACACTATAAATTTTTAACCCTTTCCAACAAGGTTGAAAAGTTTATGATTTTGGTTTGTCTGTCTGCCTGTCAGTGCTCTAACTGATGTAAATATGGATTGATTTTTACTTAATTCATATATGCTATTTTTTATCTACTGTACAATGTACCCTATTGAAAATGGTTTATGTAACATTTATAGTTTTTCTACAGGAGCACTCAAAATATTTCCAATACATTGTGCTCTATGGGAAGTTATTCTTTAAAGCGTGTCATTCTACTATATAGTTAACACTGATCCCTGACTCCAAGATAAAACTTTTTCTGCCATTACTGCAAAAAGATTACAAAGTTAAGCACAAAAAGCCTAATAACATCTAGACCGTTTGCACGATCCTCTTGAATATTTTCATAATTATGTATAAAACTATAGAAAACAATCTGTGCTACTTTAAAAATCTGGATATCCACCCGTTTCCTAATTTTTAAGAGATTTCTTGCTCTTATCAGCTGCATTTTATTTCTGAGAGTAAAAAGAGTTATTTATTTTAGGTGGATGAAGATTAAATATATTGAGTGTAGACATGTTATTTCTAGTGGCAAATGTTTTTTCTAGAGCCTGCTGTAATTGCCTGCACAATGGGCTTTGACTTCTAGTTAATTCTCTACTTGAAATGAAACTATATATGTATATGCTATTAAGGATAACGAGATGAAGCTTTCTTTCAAAAATAGTGTCTATTTTGTTAATAGTTCTTCTACAGGGGTACTCAAAATAATCCTAATACAATACCGTCTATGGCAGTTTAGAAACAGGCATCCATTTAAAGCATATAATACTATCCTACAATATTATTAGCTAATAATCTGGCGATGATTATGATGTGCCTTCCTCAAAAGTTGCAAACTTTTGCAATAAATTGCCAAATATGGTGCCCAAAAAAATGCTTTGAAAATGAACCAAGCTTGGCGATGTTTCCATTATTTGGCAGTAAATCAAAAATATCTAATGTGATAGTATTGACCTATGACGATTTCATTGGGAATTTTGAAAATCGTTACTTGTGCTGTAATTAAAAGATTTAAGTGTATTGTGTTTTGTTAAGACATTGCTATGGGGTATCTGCCTAGGAGTGGGAGGGGAGGGGGGGGGTTGCTTCAATTGGAAGAATTTCTCTGACCGACGAAAATCCATTATCTAATGCATTAATGGATTTACATGGAACAAAATTGCAAACTTTGATTTTTGAGAGTGTGGAAAATTTGTTTTAGACTGCTAACCCTTAAAAGAATAAATTTCTCACTCTCCATGTTTTTGAGGTGTTAATGATTTTGGTTTGTTTGTCCACCTGTCCATGTTCTAACTGCCATAAACATATATCGATTTGTGCGAAATTTATGTTTATTCTATGTATAGTACCATGCACTCTATTAAAAATGGTGTATGCAGCATTTATAGTTCTTTTACAGGAGAAAAAAAAAAATCCATTCAAGAATGACTGCACTCTATGAGCAGTCATTCTTGAAAACATATATTAGAGATATTCGGTCTTTTGAAAGAAAAAAAAAATTGTCATACATATCATTAAGGCTCTCAAAATAACTCTTGATTGAAACTAGTGTCTGTATTATTAATGGTTCTTCTACAGGAACACTCAAAAGAATTCCAATACATTAGAATCTGTGGCATTTGAGAGGCACTAATACATTTCTAGCACAAGACAATGAATATAAAATTTTTATATTCTTCAGTTAAACGATGAAAAAAAAATTTAAAGATCTTTTACAGGGTCTCATAAAATTGCATTTATAGTAATAATACAATATTATCTTATTTCTGAAATCTTGCCAGATTTAAGGAAAATACATTACAAAACTTGGCGCAAAAATATTATTTTGGAAAGAGTTTTATAATGCTATGTTTGGCATGATTATCTTTCTTGTTATTATTTAAAAAAAAAAAAAAAAATGTAGTGAAATCATAGTTGTTTAAAAAATTTTAAAGCAAATATTTTAAACTTTGCATATATAAAAGTAACAAAAAATGAATTTAGATGTCCTGGAGCATGTAATATTACCTATCGTATAGTTTGGTTTAATACATTTGAATGTATCAAAATTTAACAGAATCTTTTAAGCCAACAATTATCAGAAACCTGCATAAACAGATTTTATTATAATTACTAGCTGCGTACCCGTTCTCCGCACGGTGGGAAACGCATATTTTGCTAACACATATATAATTCGAATTAAACCCAGTAATGCGGAATCTCAAAACGTGAAAAAATACTTGAATCGTGACTAAAAGTTGACGTCACGAGTGCAAATTTTAGACGATTGCAACATGACACAAAAACTACGTCAATGTGACTGGCGATCAAAAAAGAAAGAACTTTACGGTATGCAGGCAAAACTTTTCTCTATGGAAAAATGCCTGATTTCTACATCATATAATTCTCTTTGTGAGGTTTAATTTATAGCATTAATATAAAGTATATACAGTACAAAGCCGAAAATCCGGAATGGACGGGACTACGGCGATTCCGGATTCTCGGATTTTCCGGAATATTGGTCATAAAAAAAAAAAAAAAAAAGTAGCGGCTACGTCATGGATTACGGGGGTCTCGCCGTGAACTATGTATTTTTATAACGTTTTTCGAAATCGCCGTGATCCGTAGGTTGTACTGTAGAAATTGTTCAATTGAATTCACTTAAAAAAAAAAAAAAGAAAAGAAAAGAAGAAAAGGCGCCCTACTAATTGCCATGTATATATTGCTTGCCCAATAACGTGAACGTAGTCACAACTTAAAATAAAAAAAAATCTTCCAGTATCAAAGGATAAAAAGATATAACAGCAATTTTTATCGCCATCCCATGCACTAAAACACTGATTGTGAGTGCGCAGACGTTCCCCCCTTCACCGGAGTGACTGGAGCCGGTTTGTCTGTGACTGGAGCTTTGGCTTTCCAAACAAGTTGTTGCATTCTTGTCTTTGTTGCACGTGCTTACTGATATTTTTATTTATGCGTTTTTTTAAACAAGGCTTCCAATGGTATTTACGCTAATGTATGTTTTTACTGCAAACTTGAATGATGTTATAAAGAGTTTAATTAATTTCTTTGCCTCCTTAGAAAGAATAACATTAAAATAATAATAATATCTCTACCGATTATTAAAGCTTAAATGCTTTACACTAACTGGAAAGTGTCTCCACCCCCTTTTTTGCGTTTCTGTTTGGAAATAACAGTTAAATCTTTGGAATGCAAAGAAGGAAAGTTAGGTCACGAGTCAGATTTTACCCTGAGGTTTTGGATATATATATATACTATACTATATATATATATATGTGTGCGTGTGTATATATATATATATATATATATATATATATATTGACGCTATTGTTATGATAACAAACTAGTCTAATGCTTGAGCATCCTGTAGTTTATTTATTTATCTATTTTTATTTTTTGAGGGAAGGGAAAAAACTGAAATCCAAAAAATGTCCGGTTTTTTGGTCTTTCCGGTTTTTAGGTGTCCGGATTTTCGGCGCTCTACTGTACCACACAAATAACATTACATGATGTTGGCAACAAATTTACCTTGCATTTCGCATTAGCGCAGTTATTTTGCAGAGGACTTTATTAAATTTCACCTAAATTAACAAAACCTACATGAAACAATGAATGCATCATTTACGTTTAAAAGCCAAAAATGCACCCTGCTCCAGTGAAAATCATGTCGCTTTTGTAAATGAAAACGTTCGTGGTGTAACTTCTGAGAAAAAGCTTATTACCCTTATTGAACTCTTAATGCAATATCACACCTGTTACATAAAACTGACGTTGATCTCGCTGTCAACTCGCACTAAATAAATAACTAATTTCATATTTCAATTTTTACAGATTACAGTTGATCCCTTTATAACGTGTGTCTACAACACGAATTCTTAGAACATGGCGAAAACATTACCATCGTTTTCGTGTGACACACTAAAAGGGACTCGTACAGCACGATGAAATGAGACATATGTTCTGATATTATGACGCCTTAGCTCCTGTAATTAACATACCTTTTGAATGGCAACACTAAACATCATTGTATTTTTACGGAGCGCAAGTACGTTTTGCCGCGATTATACCATGCAGTCCGCACTCCAGGTGAGTATAGCGCAGGACCCATACAACTCGGATTCCTATAACACGGAACGTATCTACCGTGTATAGGAATCTACTGTAGTTGCATAGTGTCAAATTCAATAGTTAAGAAAATTCTGGGTTGCCGTATTTACTAATATTTCATCTCACCTTGGTAGCCGAAATGTATTAAAACCAAATATCCGAACTGTATATTTGGTTGTCAAAAGTAAACTTTACTAAAAGTAAAATTTTTAATTCTGTATAACCCTCAAAACAACTTCGGTGTTTGTCATCTACGACGGTTTTTCATGACGTGACAACTTATGCTTGTGTACAGTGGTGTAGCCAAGGAGGGGATCGGGGGTCATAACCCCCCATGCGGAGTTTTTTGCCATACAAAATGTATATTCTTCACTCCCTTATCACACACACGTGTACATATATGTGAGTTGCAGTAGTCGTAACATTCCCATGAAATATTTCTGGCTACTCCTGCTTGCATATAATTGATATATATATTTTTTTTCATGTATTAGTAATCAATATACTTCAGGATCGGAATCTCCACGGTAAAATAATGGTCTAAAAAATCTGACACCTGAAAATTCTGATTAACACAATGGGGTTACACAAATACGCGCCGAACATACGCTCTTGCTTATGTCCGGAGGAGCAAATACATTAGAGGTTATGTGCTGCTTCGGATAATCTGCCAGCAAATAGCAAAACTGATGTAAAAAATGACATCCACACTCGAAGGAAATAAAATTAAAGGTATGTAGAATTGCAAAAAAACTTTGATTATTTTTAAGGTGCAAGTCTGTTACAGTTCTATTTGTTTCACATTTGATACGTTTTCACTTTTTCGAGTCTTAAAAGCTGTAGAAAGGAGTGTTTTCACTTAATTGTAAAATTTAACAACTTAAGTGGCAACAATGGACTCCGTTGCTACGGAAACTATAGCAATGTTAAAAATAGAACACGAAATGAGTTATCTATGTTTCCTTTGCTAGAACTGCCATATTGGCGTAATTAACGCCACCAGTCGATGTCAAAATAGCTTAAATCACAAATTAAACTTGACACTAAAGCTAATTCGCAATACCCTGTTTGGCGGAATTAAAAAAAAAAAAAATTATCTATGCATACGTTAGTGACATGGGCTCATCTCAATTGTGGAACGGAATTCATAATACGAACAGAGTTGCACTACATTTGAATATTTTTCGCCTACTTTGCTAAGAAATGTACTATAATAGGAATCAATACATTTCAATTCGTAAAACAAAAAATATATTAGGCAGTATTAATTACTCCGCTGCTTTAACAAATAGGAATCTATTATTTATTACAAAGTACTTCAATCGCCAAAATGCCAACATGCACCATTTTGCGAGATTTTTTTGCTTTCACTGAATCATTCAAAGCATTGATTTAACAGCAATCAAAATGGGAAACAGTTATCTATCATTTATATAGTTCGATCGCTAAAATTTAACCCAAGCATCTAATTGATAAGTAGAAGTTATATAAATTATTAACTATAAGGTGTTTTAATCACCGTTAACTACGATGTACAAAAATGCAAATATTTCAATTTTCTGAAATTTGGCGGAATTCCTCTAACTTTGATCAGTTTACTTATTGGTGAAAATTCTGAAGATAGATCGTTTAAAATCGCCTTAATAACTGCATTATTTCTGGATGAAAAATTGAAGTATAGCTCCGTATTCTATGAAAACCTATACTTGTTATTAAAAATACTATTTCGCTACACTCTCAGTAAGTTGCGCCAAGCCCAAAACTGTGCAAATCGGTAGAACCTACTACTTTCTCAAAATATGCCGTATCAGCCATTTTATTTTTCGCCAAACTAAAAAAAAAATTATACATATTAGTCTCGGATATCTCCAAGCCCTTATTCTTTTATGTATTAAAAAACAATGCATTCCTGCTCTAATTTCCTATGCACTCGATATTTTAATTAAAAAATAACCTAGCAAATATTCTAAACAGAAAAAAAATGATTATTCTTTTATTTTTAATTCAAGAGTCTAAATCATTTAATAAATTCGCCAAACATGGCAACCTCGATGCTTATTTCTCACTTTTTTGACTGCAGGGGTTACAATTGCAGAAAGCAAAAATTAGTGTTTTTGACGGGTTTTTTATTAATATCTCCTAAACTAATTCGAATTTCAAAATTTAAATCAGCGGAGGTTCTTTCTCGTAATTTTCTGAATCCGTGGATACCTTGATCGAAACTCAGGTCCCAGCCGTTTCGGTGGAGATGATGTTACAGACAGACGTGCACAGATTTTAATAGTATAGATAGGTGGTCAATGCAAGTTCTCTTTAAATACAACAAAACAATTTATAGAATTAATCACATTGACAGACAGAAAAACTTACACTTAATCACACTACAGAAAACCATTTTCTTCTGAAGTTGACCAATAAATTTACTACCCTAAAGACTGTCTTGTAATAGCTGAGTACAAATAAATCATCACAAAAAAATGAACATTTTCAGCATAAAAATAAAACAGTTCATGCTAAAAAAAAATTACAGTGAAATATATACATAATAATACTGTACACTTAAAATCAGGGTTTAAAAAGCTCATTTTTTTTTGGGGGGGGGGTTAGAAAACCCAAAAAAGTCTGGGTTTGGGGGTAATTTTATTCAAAAGCCACATTGTACTATATTATCTCATTTGAAGGAAGTTTATTAATTAAACTATTTCAAACTTTATTGTGGATGCATAACACAGATTCGGAATCACATATGAATATAGATACAAAGAAAATAATAAATTTAATGGGTTTAACCACTTTTTATTTATAATCTCAGAAAAGGAAAAAGGCACTTTTTCCAATGCTCTATGGACAATACAAGATTTCAGGTGAAGAGAGATTTTATGCAACTTACATTGATATCCCATACTGCTTTTATTATTTGGCATTCTGGACTAAGAGAACTATCCCCCCCCCCAAAAAAAAAATGTTTTACTTTAGGCAAGGGAATTTTTTGTAAGAGTTTAAAAATTTTGATACAAAAATTGATTATCACTGTAAACAGTTTTAAAATGTATTGAGTAAATAAAAATTTTGAAAGGAAAAAAGAATAATTATAGGCAAGTTTTTCATTATTAACAGAATCGTTACATGCATATTTCACTGTATTAAATTGCATTGTGTCTATACATTTCACTTTAAAAAGTTAACAAGTAAAAGCACATCCATGATGAAAAGGGAGGGGGGAAGATTAATTTTACATCATTTTCTAATAATCATATGTGCATAAAAAAGTATGCATATAATATTATTAGAAACATTATACAAAAATACAGCTTTTAATCCTCCGAAACTAATAATTTACAATACCTATTTTAAGAATTATTAGAAAGCTAATTGATTTGTTTATTTTATTTTTAGACTAACACACGAGCACAGACTAACAGTTAAAAATCACCAGTGTATTGAAAGTTTCAACACTTTACATAAATTATTGTTCTTTTTTAAGAAACTGCTCATGACTAGAGCACAAATCATGCAGCAAGTAAACAATTTGATTAAACATTATGAGCATGAAAAATTAAAACTTCATAAAAACTATCACAACAATCTATTAAATTTTAATTCTTTTTAAAAAATATTTTGCATGGTAATTATGAATTAAATTTACAATGCAGTAGGTGACTGACATACACAAAGTTCCAGATGTAAGAGAATTCCCAATAAATGTTTCCATTACCGACAATTGATTTTTATAAGTCAACAAAGTGTCTTCTACTTTTACGATTTTTGATATAAATATAAAACCTCGGATTTTAAAATGATTTTATTTATTTATTTGATTAAAAAGAAAATTGCATAAGCCATTTACTGTTATTTGCAACACAGATCATTAAAGCAGCATAAAAAATGTATGTACAGCTCCATAAAATATTTCAAACAGAATGTTTAAAAATAAGAGGGTATTTCTATAGTAAAAACACAAGGTGGTTTGTATAATCTCAAATTTAACATCTTTGCTTTTAAATAAAAGATACCTTTAATTAGGAAGCAAAAGTATGATTAGAAAACTTATAGTTGCCATTTACATTAAATATATTCAAATATGTTGAATTTAAGTCTTAAAATGATATAAATACTTTGATCATGTATATAATAAGGCAGTTAATATTTATGCTCAAGAATGTCTAGGCTCCTAAATTCCATACAAGCTTTGGTCCCATTTAATATGAATTTCAGTCCCCTACTGTAATTTTAAGGAAGAAAAATAATTCTCAAAAATTAAATATGTTTTGTGAAGGAAAATACTTACAAGACAGCAATAATAATAAGTATGAATTAAAATTAGCCTTAAAAAGGCTACAATAAACATAAATGACTGAACCACTAACATCAATACACACAAACAAGTATTGTCGAAATTGACTACAATTATGTCATGTTTTAAAACTTGTATTAAGACATACCAAAATAAAACTAAAATTAGTATGCAGACATTTATTATCATTGGAATTTTTTTGTTAATGGGACATCAGTACTAATATGCCAAGGATAGCAACTTTGTGCCTATGTCTTATGCTTATGTTTTTTTACTTTGTATCCATGGTCACCAGAATAAATATAAAATGATATTTCAGTTTTATCTCAACTGGCCGTAGCTGGTGCAAATATTTTAGCTTAGCAATAAAAGGTGCCAAGGTAACAGAAAAGAAGATTATTATTAGGTAAAGGGCTTTTTTAAAATGAAGAATCTAGTTACAAATAAGTTAACAATTAAAATCAACTTGTACATTCATTAAAATCGATTTTAAGTTGTTCAATTCTTATAAAATGAATTTGCTCTTTCTACATAAAAATTTCTTAGAGGAAATGTCTAAGTACAATAATTTAGATACCTGGTTATATTACGTCGATATTGAACCATGCAAAATTTTTGCTTCTTGTAACCCTGAATATATTTGCTTGACCCTTCCATCTAGAGTCTCTTCTGAATTTGTAGCAAAAGCACTTAAGTTTTCAAAATTAAAATGTTCAGCATAACGAGCCATAACAAAAAGGAGTATCACCCCAACAGCAATACCTATATTTTGTATTAAAAATACTTTCAACTGTTTCTTCATTCCACTCTGGCGAGCTTCTTCCAAAGCTTCATTCAGTTCACCCAACTGTAGGGGAAAAAAATAAGCAGTAAATTAATACATTCAAAAGTTTTATTTCTATTACAGTGTTAAACATATGTAACATTATATGCATAGGCAAATAAAACTGTTTTAAAAAATGATTTTTAAAACCCCAGCCCTTTTTCACAAAATTGATGCTTTATAAACATATGTAATGAAAGTTTAATATGTTTAGAAAAACAAGTTATGTATAAAAATTTTTAATAATATTTTTAGTGTTTTTGAACTGGCAGGGTGCTTCTTGCAGTGAAAACTCCTGAAATCTTTTTTTATTAGATAGTAAATTCTTCATTCCAAGGAGTCTGGAATTGTAAAGAAATGTTTCAGAAGAAAATTAATCCCGCTGGGAATTTTCATTGCTGAAAATGAAGGAACTCTACAGTGGCACAGCGTGCAAATAAGGGGCACCCCCCACAAGTAAAATGTTTTGGACCCACCTCCTACTTGAGGAAAGAAACTAATTTGACAAAATTTAATTTGACAAAATTTAATTAACCTTAAACTATTTTTCTACATAGTTTCTGCCAATGTTCAAGCACTTGTCATAGCGAGTTACCAGCTTTTCAATACCTTCTTCATAGAAACTTCCCGCCAATGAAGATAACCATGACTCCACAACATTTTTCACCTCATCGTCCGAATCCAAAGCGCTTGTCACCTAGCTCACGCTTTACATGCAGGAATAAGTGGTAAGTCGAATGGCGGCAAGTCTGGACTGTACAGCGGGTGATTGACTTGCTCTCAATAAAACAGTCAAATCATCGTTTCAGTATCCCCAGCAGTATGGGGCTGAGCATTCTCATGAAGCAACACAATTCCTTTACTGAGCATTCCTCACCATTTGTTGTGAATTGTATGTCATAATTTTCTTAAACTCGTGGTTATCATCATTCCAATCAAGTTTCTATGAAGAAGTTGGTAATTCGCTATGACAATTGTTTGAACATTGGCAAAAACTATGTAGAAAAATAGTTTAAGGTATGCTCTTTCATGCAAAAATAAATTGATTTGAAAAAAAATTTTTTACTAATTTTTTTTTCAAAACAGCACTTACTTTCTGAATAACCCTCGTATTTAGATTGAATCTCCGGAAAATTTTAATTGATAACATAAAATTCTGTGCCTTTTTTTTTTTGGCATAACTTTGTAATTTATTGAATATGTCTATGATAAAAAATTAAACAATAAATAAATCAATTTATATTTAATTTTCCATAAAAATATATGCTTTTTCTGTAGTCTGTAGTAAGTGAAATTTTCAATCAGATATCATAATTAAAACTCATAAATTTATAAAAATATTTCAAACATACCATATCAACAAGAGCTATATACAAGAACATTCCAGCAGCAAGAGCAAATATATAAGGAGCACCTTCTGCAAAATCACCAAGTAGTATTCCAAAAACAAGGCCTAAGTAACAAGTAATAGCAGACAGAAAATTATACATCAAGGCTTGTCTCATGCTCATACCAGCACCAAGTAAAACTGCAAAATCACCTGCAAAGTAAATAAAATTAACAAATAATATTTCTTGCCAGTAATTTCATTTTTTAATTATTCACATTTTTTAATGATGAATGTGAAGATAAAATATTAAATAAATTTTCAGAAATAGTTTAAAAAATAATTTTGAGTGCTAGGAACACTTTGACACAAAATACCTTAACATCAAATGTAAATAAATCGCATTGTATGATATTTCGGCAAATAAAAAAATTAGTTTTCAAACTAAATTCTTTCAGTTTATGTTCTTCTAAATAGCAATAAATTAAGATAATTTTGTTGTAGTATACAGTGCACTTGTTTTCATAGCATACACATATAACAAAAAATATTAAATATATTTAACAAGCTACATATTACAAGGTAATTATGTTAACAGAAAGCTAAAAAGATAAAAGTGGAGCTTTCATGCAACATATTTCTGTTAACTTCCTTCTTTTTTAGTGATACAGGGGAAAAAATTAATGACTAGAGAAACAAAGATACAATAATTTCTTTACAATTTTATAATGAACACAGTTACTGTTTGACTGCCAATTAGATAAAAATGTAAACATCTGGTTTAGAGGCAGAAATGGGCACAGCCAATAATTACTGGTGGTGCCAGTCAGATGTGCACTTGCTGCTAAATTATTCAGACACAGTTTTCAAGAAATAAAAATTTGTGATATCAAATCAAATGAACTAAGAATTCAAAACACAATAGTCGTGTACAATTGCAAAGAAATGAACAACATAAAACACATGTATTCCAATCTGCTCCCCCCTCCCCTCTTAGGAATTACAGGAGCTAAAACATCATAAAATCAGAACATCTATCATTTTACCGTACTGTACGAGTCTCATTTAACGTGTTATAGGAAAACAATTTTTTCGATGTGTTCTACAAATCTATGTTGTATGGAACCATGTTATATAGGGGGTCTATTGTACACAAATTTTAAAGGAGAAAATGATTGAGTGTATTTAAAAAGAATCACAGTTCTTGTATAAATGAAGTTAGTAGAAAAAAAGAAAGAGAAAGAGAGGATTGAATGGTAACAATATTTCTATTCAAAATTTTCTACATTTTAACATAAAATTGACAATACCTTAGCAGTATAAAAATACATTATATAAAAAAATTAAGCCCATTAACAGTCATCTTTTACACACATTACAAATAAATAAAATTGAATTTACCAAGTTCATGAGGAAATTCTTCACAGATAACTGCTACAGAAATGCTAACTCCAGCCAAAATACTCTCTGAAAAAGCAGCTCCAATAGATAGACCGTCAATGAAGTTATGAAGGCCATCTCCAAAAATGATCATCCACGCTACAGTGCCAATAGTGGATTTTCCTTTTTCAAAAGAAACTGCGTGTTCATGATGATGAGTGTGATGTGATAATGGAATCTGCCACGAAAGAAAAAAGAAATAAGTGACATGCATTTAGAATGACATTTTTTGTCAAACTATTAATTGAGTTTTTTAATTTTGTTGAATGGATCTAATTTTGTTTATCATAACCTTTTATAAATTTTATTGCAACTTGCTTCTTTTTTTTAATTGAAAAGAGTAATTAAAACTTTTAAATCAGTTTAATAGTATTTTTTTTACACCCCTTTGCATTAAATACAAAAGTTTCAATTCTTATAAGATTGACACTCTACAAAACATAAATATATTTAAAAGTTTGAAACAAATTATCAAAGAAGCCCAGTCAATTTTAGAGAGTCAGAAATTAGTACAATAATCTAGAAGGGGGAAAATGCAAGATTAACATAGAAAACAGGCTTGAGATGGGCTGAACTTATTTTTATAACATTAATTCAGAATAAAGAAACTGGGGAGGCTTTTCAAGTAAACTTAAAGACTTGAATAGACAAAGTAGATAAGTTATTTTAAATTACTATAACTTCAGTATACATTACCTCAGCATTAACAGGATATGACTTCACTGCTTTTGACTTATTATTTTCTTCACCCATTAATTTATAAGTATTCTGATTATTGAGAGTTTCTGGTTTCAATGGAGTCAATCCATTAGTTAATTTCTTTTCTTTTTCACAGTCTTCTATCTTAAGTTGGGATGAATTAATTATTGAATGATTGAGCTCAGGTGGAGGTTTCAAATATTCTGTTGAATTATCACTGGGTATATACCCAGACCTCTTCAACTTTCTTTCCTAAAATATAAAATAATAATAGTTAAAACACAAATTTGAAAAAAAAAAATGAAATAAAATAAAATATAAAAAAGTAAAAGAAAGAAATTCAAATTAGAATCAAGTTTTAGAAACAAAATTAATTTTTCTTCTTATTGCTGTAAACTAGTATGTTGATTAAATGCTAAAACAGTGGCAAAGGTTATTTATATCCCTACTTTACTGTTTCTATATTTGACAAAGAATTCCACAATTCTATATTAAAATGTCCAGTTAGTGAATCGCCTGTCTGTTAAACTTATACATATTTTTAATGCAATTCATTTAACTCTTTCATTCCCAGGTTACAGATATTTTCAAAACCTCAGAGTCCTGAAAATGCGCCCAAAATTTCATCCCCCCCCTTGAGAAATTTCGGTTTCTTTTAAAGACGATCAGTAACCAAGCTGCAGTAGCGGCCCGTAGTCAAAAATGTTAGTGCAGCCGGAAGCATATGAGCCTCCCCCCCCTCTTTCCTCCGGAGAGGATTGGAAAATCTTTGTTACTGAATTCGAAAGCTGGCGGATTAAGCCCTCACCGAGGGAAAAAAAAAAAAAAAAAAAAAAGAAATTACATAAAAAATGTCAGAGATCCTATTTTACTTCCATAAAATGGACATAAATTTCAACCAGCCGCTCTTATCCTCAAAATTGCATTAATCCGTGTCTGATTCGAAGTTTCCTTAGAATTTTCTTTTGTAACGATAACTTGAGAAGAAAAAAAAAAGAAAACTTACTTATTTTTTATAAGTCAAATCAATCCTCCTTTCTTTTAAACATGCGAATCGGTCACTGATGTCCCCATAAAAAGGCGTTGTTTTAATTCAGATATCAATAATTTTAAAAGCTCTTTAAAATTTCCTATGTTTAAAGAATTTTCTCGCTTGCCATGTCCTCTAAATGCCAATTCTTGCTTACTTAAAAACAATACTGCTTTGATGGGTAATTGTCCATTCATAAGTGTCTATTCAGGCTTACCTTCTTGATAAATTCAGCAATATAAAGTCCAGAGTTTTCCAAACATATATTCTCCTTACCCCCTCCCTCACTTCTCGTCCGAGTGAATCAGTTAGTCGAGTTCTCAAGTTCAGCCACCGTTAGAAAATCTTCCATCGGCTGTATCAGCTGCATACTCCCTATGCCGGAGAGGCTGCTTACGTAGTCGTTGTCATGGCTACGGTGCTGCCAATTTTCTTTTCAGCACTCTGGGCTGAATCAAAGATTTTCCCAATTGAATTGCGGGAAGATTAAAGTGCTTTTTTTCTGAATGAGCGATACAGCCACAATACGTTTTTTTTTTTTGGTTGGTTTTTTTCGGAGATTTTTTTAATTTACCGTAGGAATTCCACAATTCTAATCTGAATTTAGGAAAATTAGTAGAATAAATTATTTTAAAGTATGTGATGATAATTTCGAGTGCAGCCCGGCTGTACTTGCTGTATCCCACGAGCCGCCACTGCCAAGCTGTTCTCACCTTTTCCACGTAGACGTGAAATGCGAAGAATAGTTCATTGTTTGGACTACACGCCAGTAATTGAGAGGAGAGCAGAGAGGAAGGGGATCATCGCTGACACTGACGGATTGCTTTTAGTCGTATGAATAGAAGCTACCCTTCCCCCAATCCTGAAAAGATAAACCACTTATGTGTCAAAAGGGGAGATGACATTTTTTCTCAGGCATCTCTGGGCGATACGGGATCCACTTTATGACGGGCGCCTAGAGCCATTACGGGAACTAAAGCGTTAAACCTTTTAAAAAGTGATCAAGTAAGATAATAAGACATCAATAATATTAAGATTTGATGATGTTTTACCAAATATATTAGATAATAGCAAACTGATTAAATTTTGGAATTTTACATTTCCAATTTGATTATATTTTTACACATCACCAAACTTAGTGACAGCTGGCATGAACAGTAGTGCAGCCAGGAATATTTTTTTGGGGATGGCTGAGCTAATTTCTAGCTCAAAAACTAGAATGCATTATAAAAATAATCAACATAAAATCTTTTTATTTTTATTTTATTATTTTTATTTTTTTATTGGGGGGGGGGGGGGAGTAGATGCACCATCATCATTTTGCCTAAGTGTTCGCATATAAAAATGACTTACAGAAAAGAAAGAAAACAGTTTTTTAAAAATTCACGAATCGAGTTTAAGGGTGTAGTTTGAAGAAACAAAATCTCTCCTACAGTCTAGGTACACAAAATAAACCCACAGTGCCAGAGGCTCGAAAAAATTCAATTTTATTCTTTCTGAGGTCTACTACTCATTGTGATAAATGAAACAACGGTGTCTTTTATGGAACTTTTGAAAAAAATTCTTCAACATGGAATTGCATAGCATAAATTTTCAATGCGGCACACATCCTGCTATATTTTCAATTTTTAAGAATTTTTTCTGAAAGTTTTGCAACTGATACAGATTTATCGTTTATTACGATGTATAGCACAGCTTGTAAATTCTAAATATTTTGAAGTGCATGACTTACTTAGTTTATTTATATTTGTGTACCAAAACAACATGATTTTTTCGAACTACACAGTTTACAATCTTTGCAGTTGGAAAAGCATATACTGAGGAAAAAAAAAGAATTTGGTTTAGGTCCGTTGCTGAACTTCAAATATACCAAGAGGATATGAAGAGAACTTTTAAATTTATTTACGAATACGCAATTTTCTCCATATCCTATGTGTTTATTCATTTCAGGGATGGCTGTACCCCATCAGCCACCTCCTTGCTATGTCCCTGGGAGTGAATTTAGGCATTGCCCAAAACAATGACTGTCTGTGGACTTTTAATATGTTGAAAGACTTTTGGGTAACCTTGTGAATAAACTACCAGGTTAATTGCAATCATAAAAGGATGAACACAACTAGATATTACAATAGTCCTTAATACAAGGTTTTATCATTTTGTGGCAAATTATTTTTTAAAGTTATGCAAGATATGTACATACAGACATATCAAAACTAGTCAAAATGGATTGTACATACATAGTTACATATATATCAGGAGTCGATCCAGGAATTTTTTTCCAGGGTCCCATTTTTGTGAAAATTGCTTATTTTTGCGACTTTCAATATTTAACCAATTTTTAATGAAACCAGTCACGGACTGGCTCGTTTGGGAGACCTCGGCTAGATATTGGAAAGGGGTTCCTGATTGCAGAATTTAGATTGAATAGAATATTATGGTAAGCAATACAGTCGAACCACGTTATAGCGAATCCAGTATATAATGAATTCACTGATATAACAAACGAGAATTTTGAACCCGTCATTTTAATACTGTATTTCTGAACAGTTCGGATATAGCAAACAAAACTTTTGGTCCCTTGAAGTTTGTTATAGTAAGGTTCGACTGTATTTGAAAAAGGCTTATGTACATATTTAACTATTTTACAGCTGTTGGGGCCACTTATTTTTCGGGAGGCCCTAACACCTCGTGGTCTGTGAGGGTCCTGTGCTACGCCACTGTGTAGAGGCGTAAGATTACTGGGAAATAAATAAAATTATTTTGATACATATTACTCTGATGTATATCAAAATAAAAGTAGTATATCTATTACTAGCTGCGTGCCCGTTCTTCGCACGGTAGGAAACGAAAAATTTCCTCACATGTGTAATTCGAATTAATTTCAGTGATGTGGAATCTAGAAAAAGCAAAATTATTTCACTCTTGACTTAAAATTTGCGTCATATATGTAATAACCTGAGATCATTGCAATATAATGACACACACACACACACACACAAAAAAAAAAGTATGTCAGCGTCATTCGGCATCAAAAAAGAGAGAATGGACCGTTTGCAGTGAACTTTTCACTTTCAAAATGTCTTATTTCCGCATACATGCTGTCTTTTAGGTTCACGGTTTAGCGTTAAATACCTCAGACACTACATGAAATGGACACTATTTTTTATTTTAAAAATACGTCACCCTCTCTTGCAACCCTTTACAAAAAGAAAAGAGATAAGACTGCACTATTTATAAAGGCTTTAAAATTGTTTTTCTAGATTATGCAGTTTAATTTTTCTTCTCACAAATAAATCCAGTATTTATAAAAGGAAATAGAACCAAGCAAAGAAATCATCTGCTTGGACATAAGAATAACTATGTAGTCAAAATGAAATCTTTGGAATGAGAAACTTTTTTCACGTTTTCAGAAGAGCGCTCGTTGTAATTGCTTCACAACAGGCTTTGACTTTTAGTTGTACAATAACAGTAGTATTTGGCGCATTAAGGCAATAAACAACAGATGTTTTAATTCGAATTTCGCAAAAAATCACTTCAAGATATGGCGCGGGACCCGTTTTTATTTATTTTTTTCAACTGGAAATTTTAATCTTTGTTAGTGTATCTATGACAACCAAACTGCAAGATATCAAACCGAAATTTATAAGCAGGTGCTACTGAAATGAAAATCCTTCTTTGCTTAAAAATTCGTAAAAATTCTTCTAATTTATATTTTTCCTCCCTTCTTCTTTTAAAAGTGGGCGAATTGTGTGCCCCGTCTTTTTCCGAAATATAAAAAAGTTATGACAGATAGAATTCAAGATGCAGCAGTTTTAAAAATATTTTATGAAAGTCAGCATCAAATTTAATTTTATTTGAAAAATTCCCAAAAATCTGCAAATTATGTTACACAGTCCGAACAAACAGTTTTTAAAAGAAAATTTTCTCCTCTATACGATGATGTAACTATAGTTTTCTTACGAGTGCAATTACCGGCGATATTATGTATTACGCAAGAAAAATCGCTAAAAATCTGACAAAACATAAAATAAAACATTTTCTAATTCGAATTTTGAAAAAATCGCTTCGAGGTGTGTCGAGACCCGTCTTGGAGAATTTCCGTACAAAATTTGGTAGGTCTACGATCACCCGTTTCGGAGCTACGCGAGGCGCAGACAGACAAACTAACGGACAGTTTACACATTGCTTTATTTATATAGATTGGGGGCTTCTTTGGGTCCCCCTTAAGCTAGGGCCCTGGCAATTGCTGACCTGACCAGTACGGGCCTGAATGAAAGTCATTTTTTTTTCTAAAATAATTGATAAAACATTAAAATGTAGGGTAAAATTAATGAAGGGCCGTATTAATTGATTGTATTTTTGTGAAGAAGCCATTTTAATGGACTGTAATTTTGTGTAGGGACTGCAAAACAGACCCAATTTTTGTGTGCATCGACCCATGTATATGAACTGATGTGAAGTAGAAACTTCAAAATGTAATCAGAAATGGTCAAACAGCAATTTCTGACAAAACATGGATTTTTCTTTACTTAGTACAAAGAAGTAAAAAAAGAGCTGCATACACATGTATTCATAGTTAATTAAGCCTAAAAAAGGTTAAAGTCTATTTTATGTATACAAATAAGTTTTCCTATATGATTTCTATGCAAATACAGTTAAATTCCATTAACATGAAAACACTTAAGATGCAATACTGGTTTACACAAAACATATGTTTTAAAACACTTTACAAGTAAAATTTTTGACATAATATGAAATTATCTAAATTGAAAGTAATATACAATATGTATATTTTGCTAATACTCATCTGATTAAATGTGTACAGACATTACATCATATACACCTTTCCCCCCCCCCTCACATACTTTAATTGTTTAATTATGCATGTAAATAGGGAACTTATACATAATGTTTATAAATTTTAAATGTATAATATTTCATTCAAATGTTTCTCAACAATTGAAATATTGCAAGAAACAAAACTTACCTTTTTTATGTCAATGATGATTTTCATGAATCTCTCACTGACATAAAACAAATAAATACCCCCAAATATGAGCAAGGACCTCCACAAATAATCATGCTCATTATCTTGTCCAACAAGCCTAAATGTCTAGAAGAAAAAAATTAAGTCAAAATAAACCAATAATTTGCAAATACTTTAATTTTACATTTCAAAACAACTATGAATTCAAATGGTAATATAAATAAAAAGTAGTTAAAAAAATTAAATCTTTATGTAAAAAAAGAGTAGACTTATATCGAAACCCCTTTGAATCTTTCATTGAAACCACTAGGAAGCACAGGAACTACATATAGCCTTCCTTGATGGGGTATGTGTAGTTCCTGTGCTTTCCCCCTTGTTCATTTTTCTTTGCTTCCATGCATTTAATGGTTATTCAATGCATTTGCGACATCTGTGGCCATATAAAACAGCACTTCGCCACTCAAAATGAAGTTCCTGGATGGCAATCAAATACAACCAGTGCTTTGGATGTCTTAGGCAAAAAGCTTGCTTCATCAAAAGAAAGTTGAGTGCTGGGACGAAGTTTTACAGAGCCAGCTTCGAACAAGGAGTCTTCCAGCATTGTCCATGTTACATAAAGTTGGTCCCTGCCCCTAGCTTACTCGTGCTACCTGCCAATTTGTGGACACTCCAGATCATCTCCTGCTTGAATGCCAGAGGTACAGTAGTCAATGGAAGCATTATGGTCTTGTTTCTACTATCTTTAGACTTCTATGCTACTTTCTACTCATCCCTTTGAAACCTTTCCTAGCCCGCTCATGTCTGGGCTCTACTCACCTTTTTGCACAACACTGAATGTTTTTAGGCCAAAGTGACAGCAGCCTCTTTCCTGGCCGCCTGCTTTGAACTGGTCTATCGAGTTTTTATTCCTCAGCATCAAAAGTCTCCAATGAGGATTTGGTGCTATTTGCTGAATGTTCAATGTCAGTGTTTCCTGGCCATTAATAATTAAAAGAATATTTACACGTGTCCTGTGGTCTCTTTGCTGTGATTGTGGGTTCTTTCAAGTAGTATTGTTTGTGGACCACTGAACAATTCAGAGAGGTAAATGGTTCTTTCTGGTATTTGGTAATAGGCTCCAACATGCCTCACACAACTCCCAGTTACAACAACTATTTCAAGATATTACCATGAAAAATGGTCTAGTTTCTTTTATGGAATTAGTAAATCCATCAAAATTATGGAATTTTATGGACATAGTACAAAATTTACTTATGAATGTCTAAAAAAGATTGTTTTTTTTTTCCATTCCCCTTTTACATTATTATGTTTTAAAATGTGTAGTCATGTTTCAAATCTAATACAGGTTTGAAAAGATTTTTTTTTTTTTTTTTACATAGCTAAATACCTAAATTAGACAGACAAGATATTACAATTGATTACACATTTAAGACAGACATATTAGATTAACAATAAAAAATTAAATGAAGTTACCTGAGGAATGAGGTGAAACAAAGAGCTTCCTACTAAGCTCCCAACAGCTAACCCTTCAAAAAGCATTAGGACAACATTGTAAATATTTTTACTTAAAAGAGGCAAAATAATTACACCCACAAGGGAACAGCAGCTGATGATAGTAACAAAGAGAAGACCATAACCCCACACTAGGAAAAAAAAAAAAAAAACCACCACAAATGTAAAAATATATCATAACATAAAATAAAGTGCAGTAAAACATATAAGCTAAAACATAGAAAAACAATTTTAAATATCCATTACATTCACACTAAGCTACTTTAATATTGAAAAGTGTTGTAAATACTATAAAATAAAACAACTATACTATGAACATACATTTTTGTTTGTTTGTTTTGTATTATGGCAAGAGTACATAAGGGTCATCTGCCTAAGGAGGGGGTGCCTTGGGTGGAGGACTTTTTAAGGGATTCTAACATGTGCTCACATGACATCTGGAAAAAACCATACTTTTTTTAATAGCATAACTATAATTTGCTGTAGATTTTTTAGTAGGAGGAAAATATCAGTTTTTTGTGCATTTAAGCATATTTTATACTAAAAGTACCATGTTCAAAATAAAAATTTCAACATAAGTAATATTTTAAATTCTAACTGGTGAACAAAGGAAGTTTCCATAATAAAATGTGAATCATATAAAAGAAATAAAATGTAGCTAATAATGTAATAAACAAGAAAAATGTAAAACAAATTTTCATAAATTTCTTTCTGGGTAACGAATTACAAAGCATTAAACTGGTCATTTATAGTTAAGAATGCAAATTTTCAATCTACAGCTCCTAAAATAAAAGATATTAACTTATTATTTTATTTCTTTAATAATTTATAAAAACCATATCACAAAAGCAAGTTCTTTTTCATATAGTAATTCACAATACTAAAAATTAAATAATAAACCACACCTTAAAAACCACACTTAAAGACAAAGATCAATTCATCTTCAATAGAATAAGCACAATTTAAAAAGCCACAAAACAAATTTTTGTTACATTTGGACTATTCAGTTCTGAAAATATAAGTTACTATACTTAAAATCAAGCCTTAACAGGCTATTTATTATAGTCAATTGATACTGGCATTAAAAGAAAGACAAAAGGAAAATTACCAGCAGCAGTAGAAGGCTTCAAACTTGGACTAGAATCAATATCACTTTCCTCACAAACACTACTGTGAAGTTGAAGTAACAACAGAGGACAAAGACGAGCAAGAGCTTCATTAACACTCTTTGTACTTTCAGGCACAAGTTCTAACATATCATTTGCGGACATACACTGTAAATAAAAAAATTTTCCAATGGTTCATTATTAATTCACTAAATGTTCATAAAACAGCAAATTAATATATTTTACATTTGAACTAATTTATCGAAAAAATTCAATTTAAAGTGCAATTCAAAACCCGAGTTTAAAAGGGAAATCTTACAGCCTCCTTTTGTACATGCTATCAGCAGCGCAGCAAATTTTTCGGGGGGGGGGAGGGGGGGAAGGTCCAACAGAATGTAGCCAGAGGGGGATTGGATTTACCCCACGCCCTCCAGAAACTGAATTTCCATTAGGCCCATGCCTAGGGGCCCTGGAATATTGGGCCCCCACCTCCGAAATTTTCATTAAAAATTTTTTAACCACAATAAAATCACTATGATACAATTATGTTTTTTACTGCTTTTTATTTGATAATGTTCTAGGCATCTGCATTTCAAATAGATAATTCTTGGTGAAATGGTATTTTCTCAATCATTCATGATTCTTTTTTTTTTTTTTGTGTGTGTGTGTGTGTGGGCTAATTTTGGAAAATTCATAATGGCATCAATATTAGGGGTCCTCTATTCCAAGTTGTTCCAAAATTATGCTAATGCTATGAATGAAATAAAAATCACTCAATTCAATGTATTCTTAAAAATACTGAAAGAAAATATGCACAGAAGATTATATCTTCAGCTAAATATTGTGGGAAATAATGTCCACAATTATCAAATTCAGGTTTGCTCAGTGTAAGGCAAGTGTTACTTGGTTCCTCCAAATTAATTTCTGACAATAAACAGAAATTGCTAATGCCAATTTGATTGATTATAATTATTGTTTCAGAAATATTTACTAAAGGAAAAATACAAATGTCAGTATCATATAGAACTTTGCTAAGTCTAACTATATCACCGTTTTACCTCACCTCAAAAAAATATAATTTTATTCTTATCTTTTTTTATATAATACAGTTCTCTTGTCATCTCTCTAGTAATATGTATCAAGATATCAATGCTTTATCGAATTGTAAGGGATATAGAAGAAAGAGTATCACTTGTTAACAGGCAGTATGTTTAAGCAAACACAAGAAGGTTTGCTTACATTAATGTTGTCGAAAGACCCTAAAACTTCCTTAGAAATACTTTTCTTGTTCTTAACATATATTTCCACACAAAAAAAATAATAAAAGATCTAATTTTTCATTGCGAATAAAGGTATTTTTTAGCATACTCCTATTTTACCACACCCGATCATACATAATGGATTTTTATAATTATTTTATAATGGACTTATTTTTCATGAACCATTTTTTTTACAAGCACTTAATTATAACGAGCACATATCACTGTCCTTTAGTGCTAGTTATAAGTGCAGGGTTTCTACAGATTTCACAGCTTTTGCTTCCCTGACATCTATCACGCTCTTTCATGACTTTATCTAGTGTGCTTTCCCGAATTTTGAGTTTCTATTTTTAACATTACATCCTTTAATTAATAACTTGTTATATATTTTTGCCTCCTTTTTTACAAATAATAATAATAATAAAATTAATATATAAAAGAATCTTATTTGACATCACTGGATTATTAACAAAAACCATGTTTGTTAATAATTTAGGATAAAATTAAGAATATTTCAACTGAACAAGGTATGTTAATAAAGGACACATTTTAAAATTATTTATGAGGTTAAATAAGAAAATGAAAATAAAACAATTTCTTATTCTATTTTACTTAGGTACTTAGGTTCAAACAGCAAATATTTTTTTCTGATTTTACTGCAAAATTCAATTTTTCTTGCATTTCCCTGACCTTTCTTCAATTTCTGCTAATTTCCCTGACTTTTTTCCTAAATCCCTGACCAAAACTAATTTCCCTGACTTTCCAGGTTTGTAGAAACCCTGTTAATTATAACGAGCACATATCACTGTCCCTTTGTGCTTGTTATAAGTGAGTTCAACTATATTCAAGCAAATATATGTGTGTGGGTATGTATACATAAAAACATCATGCTTACTTTAAATAAAGCCCCATCATTACATAAACCCTTTGGAATCATGGGGTATTGAGAGAGCGAAGAACAGTTCACATTCGGATGATCCACAGTCAGATTATGATTCCTCAGATCTTCTAGCAGCGAAATGAAACTTTCATTCACATTGTTCGAATAAATAGACTGAGGATGATGTCTTAGTAATGCCAACTGTGACAGTGATTCTAACAGTTCCAAACTGTCTATTATTTGTTCTTTGCAGTGAGTGCTATGAAGCAGGCAGCACATTATGAAAGAAATTGACGCACAAAGTGACTGCAACTTCAAAACAGGTGCCATTGTAGCTCTTTTTTTTTTTTTTTTCAAAAAGTCAGCTCTGGAAAAATCTGAAACGGAGAAAAAAAAAAAAAATGTAAGTAGTGAATTACAATAATTTGCTTGCATATTTTGTGATGAAAGACTTTGCCTGTGAGAAAATTATTGGGGTTGTACTTGTGCTTTGAAAGAACAGGCCAAGTCCAGTAATTCTTGAAAATTTTTAAAAAGTAAACAAATCAACCAGAGATTCAAAAGAAAATTCAGAATGTATCTTGATAAGATTCACTTTTTACAAATGACAAACTGATGAAACTTAGAGAGAGGGGAGGGGGTAACTTATATGCTGAAATACTTTTTTAAATCTGATGAAATCATTATACATTCCCCATAATACTAACAATTTTTTCTACATGTTTTGTGTTTCTCATAGGTATAATATTTATAAGTGTGTATACTATAAAGCAGGGGTGCACAACCTATGTCTGGAGGGCCAGCTGTTTCATTAGTCGGGTAACCTTTTAATAAAATCAGTTTGCTTGCGCTACTTTTGTTTACTTTTATTTCAAATTCTGAAGAAGTAAATTAGAATTATGTTACCGGCAAAATATGAAATGCCAGCATTCTATAGAATGCCTAGGCATTGTATATAATGCCGAACATTTTTAGGCAAGTATGAAATATGAGAATTGTATTACACGTATATTTTCCCTAGGCATTGCATACAATACACGGGAATTCTATAGAAATGTTATTTAGGCAAAGTATGAAAAAAGATCTTGATAAGCCTATCATATAAATGACATGCATTCCTCAAAAATACACACGTTACCCTGAAAAATAATGAAAGTGTCATTAAAAATATTTATTCATCAAAATACATAAAGTAAAATGAAGTTGTACAAAACAAAATTTATGCCTTTCTTACTAAGAGAAACAAACTTTTCATATAAAATAAAAAACTTTTCATAAAAATTAAAAACCAACTTACTTGCTGCAACATAGTCAGCTTGAATTACATTTCATTACATTTTTCATACATTTCACATACAATCAGTGGTGTAGCCAAGGGGGGGGGGGTCACACACAACCCCCCTTCCCCCCCCCATGAGGAATTTGCCGTACAAAATGTATATTCTTCACTCCCTTATCACACACACCTATGCATATATATGACTTGAAGTAGTCGTAACCCCCCCCCCCATGAAAAATTTCTGGCTACGCCACTGCATACAATCAAGATGTATTTTATACTTTGATGGTTTCTCATTTGACATTTCTATAGAATGCCTAGGAAATGTGTGAAATACAAAATGTTTCATACATTGCTGGCTAGTTTCACGCATTATATACAATGCCTAGGCATTCTATAGAATGCTGGATTTCAAACTTTGGCAATAACATATATACAATGATCAATATAAGAAAATTTGGGTCTTTTCCACAGAAATGAAATCTGGCATCACCAGAACACAAATCTTTCATCACCAATCTCCCATACACATCCATGAGAACATGCTCTTGAGACTTATACTGTTCACTGTACTGCACACTTAGAAAAAGGCCTTATGCACAGTCGAATCTCATTAAGACAAAAAAGCTTGACATGAAATTTCTCTCAAGACAAATGAAAGCATTTCCCCAATCACAAATTTTGGTTAATATGAAAATATTTTTGCTACTCTTCGACTTCATCTTAACGAGGTTTGACTGTACTTAGTAAAATTCATGAAGCTGTAATTTTACGTTGTACAGTTCAAAGATGAAAAATAACACTGTCAAGCTGTATAATGAAAACGCTTGGTTCACAAATTAAGCTAAACTAATTGCACCAGGGACTCGAAAAAATTCAGAATGATTCTTTATAAGCTGCACTACACTCTACTTTAGATAGTATGATACCCCTCCCCTTTTCTACGAAAAAAAAAAAAAAAAAAGCATACATGTGTTTACGATTGCATTGACTCCAGGTAGGGACCTTTTTTCATTTTAGGGCCCATAGACTGAAATAGGTTCTGCATCCCTACTATAAAGCTCAAGAAACATTCAGAATTTTTATTAATTTCATATATAATTGGTTTATTTAAGCTTTTCAAAAGTTACATAATCTACTAAAATAACAGCCATAACAAATACTAAATAATAAGACTGTGTTGTGATTACCTGCTTATACAAAATAAATAAATAAACATAGCTTTACCTATCTCTTTAGCTACATTTGAGGTTCAAGAGAGTACAATATCTCTAGTATCTCCAAGTTTTCTATTTGCGCATGCTGGTAATTGTAATATTTTAGAGGTTTCACATTAATTACATAATTTTATTTTAATAAAAACTAAGATTTCATATCCGACTTTAAAAAACTGTACGAATACAAAACCAAAATTTGAATGTAAACAAATAATGAATACAATGTTTATGTGTTTTACATTCAGTATTTGCGTCATCCGGATTTTGATCGGTTTAATAATTCTATGCGTTTAAAAGAATTTGTTACTGTGTGAAAAATACTTAACGTGATATTTAAAATTTAAGCACATAAATAAATAACACGATTGCGACAGCTTCTATATCAGTCTGCAAAATATTCCCAATTTTCAAAACTTTTACAACTGTCTTTTGACAATCACAAATTCGATAGGTTACTATAACTAACTAACTATATATATATGATATATATTTCAAGCTTTAATTTCCTTAACCACACATTTATTATAAACAAATGACGGCAAGTCGGGTACAATCGTATTGAAGATCTCAGCAAATCTGACGTTTCTAGCATAAAGCAGTGCATCAACCATTGATTATTACAAACATATATTGAATAACTATTAAGTTAACTCATTCCATTACGCATTTTAATTTAAAGTAACACATAGTGCATCTCTTACCACCACATGGAAGATGTAAAAAATAGAATAGAACTCCAAATTTCGCTCGCTTCGGGATGATGACTGGAACAAGCGTGCCGATGCAGAAGAATAATTTATCTCTGCGCCAACTTAACCCATTCTAAATATTTGTCTATCAACAATGAATTATAAATCGAGCGCGAAAACAACTAAGGAAATCAAAAAGCCGGTCCAATGTCATTGCCACTATTACTGGCCAATGAAAACATTTAAAACAAGATTACGATTGTAACCTTCAGAAAACTCAACTGCAAAGCACGGCACAGCGCCCCGCAGTTTGGGTCACGTGAGGCGGAGGGGGTGTCGTAGATAAACTACGCATGGTATTTGTTTTTATTCATTCATTTGATGAATGGTTTCCTTTTTAATACTTTTGCCTATTGAAGCGAGGCGAAGGTATAATTTTTTTTAAAGTAATTTATAGTATCTATCTCTCTATCTATATCTATCTATCTATCTATCTATATATATATATATATATATATATATACTGCTATGTACATATTAAAAGCATAACTGCTAAAATTTGGCAAAGTTCATGGGCGCACCCACGGAGGGGGGTATGGGGGCTAAAGCATCCCCCTTCCTAAACCTGGAGAGATATGAAACGCTTTAAAAATTGAAAATTGTCTCTAATGAATTAAAATATTTTAATAAACTGAATAAAACACTGAAAAAAAATGGAAATGGAATTGTTTTTTTAATTGTTATTTTTACGTGGAGGATGTTGTTTTTTAAATAAACATTTATACTTAGAGTATAAAATAAAGATAAACTTTGGTACAACATCATTGAAAAGATTGGATAATTATTTACGACGCCATAGCGAGTTACGTTATGGAGGGGGCTTGTGTTCTATGGGCAAGTAGTAATGAATATTTTGACGTTATAAGAGAATTATAACTACAATCGAGGTCACTATAACCGATTTCAGCAGTATCTGTTACCCCAGCCCAGCCCTTCCTAAACCAAAATCCTGGGTGCGCCAATGTATACACGTTTGTATTAAACTAAGCTGAAAATGATTTTTTTTTTCCATTTTGAAAAGAAAACGAGATTATAGATTATAAAAAAATTCCATAGCTTGAAAAATTACCTTTATATATATATATATATGTATATATATATATATATATATATATTACTCTTTTCTTTAAGTTCTTTTTTTCCAAATTAAAACAATCCATAATTTGTGGAAACTTATATAATATATTTTTTAAAACAACCAAATTATTTAAGTGGAATTTTCGCTTCTGCCCCTTCCTTATCTTCATGTTGCACTTAATTTAGCGACAATGTAGTACAAAATAATACATAAATAATAAAATTGTTTGAAACTGCTTCATTTTTAAAATAGCTTCTCAGAAAATAAATGAATAATTTTTAAAAACTAGGTAGTACATTTTATACTAACATTAAATTGAAAAGGCATTCAACGGAGAAAAGTAAGGGGGGGGGTGATAAGGCGTTTGCCTAAATTTTCAAGCACTTTTTTCACCGCAGTTCAAAATTAACGGACGTAGGCCGTCAGTGGCGCACCTATAGGATATTTTTTTTTGGGTGGGGGGGGGTGGCTAAAAATACTGCTGACCTGGTTATAATGATCTTATTATACTTATAATTCTCTTTTAACGTCATAATAATTTGTACCACTGGTCCGTAGAACACAACCTTACTATCCACGAAACTTGTTACAGAGTCATAAATAATTATCTGGTAGTTTCATTGATGCAATAACCGAGTTCAACTGTGTTAAGTATTTATTGTAAGTATTTATTTTTAAAAAAGCACTGGTGTTTTTTAAATAGTTTAGAAATAATTTGAAGACAATTTTTAAAAATAAAATATTTTAATTCATTAAGTGGAAATTTTCCAATTTTAAAAGCTCTTTACTTCTGAATCTCCACCTTTAGGAGTTGCTTTAGCCCCCATAGCCCCCCTCCGTGGTCGTTGCCTGTGTAGGTCGTTGAACCTCAATAAAATTGTTTCTTGAACTCCGGTGCACCCCCCCCCCCTGTCACCCCTGCCATAAGAAGCAATGTGGCGTATCTCCACAGAGAAAGGATGCACTGGCCGAAGATTCACGCATAAGCGACGAGTACTAACCTTTTACAGGCAAATGTTCAAAATTGGGGATATCAAATTAAAAGTTTGTTAAAAAATGAAAGTTTATCAATACTGGCCTGAAAAAATTAGCAGATATATAGTTAAAAGATGAGATGTTTTTTTTTTTTTTTTTAAACAGAAGTTGCATTTCTATCATGAGTGAGAAGCTGGACAAAAAAAAAAAAAAATGATAAAAACAGACATTTTCATAATTTTTTACAGAGCTTTCTTGATAACACCCTTTAACCCTTTGAGGCGCAAGCCTTTCCCAATGCTGAAAAAAGGGCAGCCGTTGCCATCGCTCGACTTAACTACCAGGAAGATGGTGGACGATCGAAACGTTCATCGCGTGCCACAGATCTAGAGGACCTTTTTTGACGACAAATGGCTGTGCTGATGGACAGCCGATGGCAACGGCTGCCTTTTTTTTCAGCATTGGGCAATCTATCCAGCTGATCTCGCATTCTTCTGTTTTTCAGCAGATGTCAGTGCTGTTAAAAATAATCGTGACAATTTTTTTACGGGAAATGACGTGCTAAAAAGTAAAGGATTCTCGTGGAGCTATGTCACCCGCAACTATTTTTATAGAAATCAAATCTATTCTTCGTGACTGGCAACAGTCAAAACGTCAGAGTTTGGTGTTCCCAGAGCGGGAACACTGCGCGTTCCCTAGTAGCACAATTAGTCCAAAATACGTTTAAAACACGTTGTTTAACGTCAAAAACGTGTTTCCAACGTAATTTGAACGTTTTTTGAACTACTTGTGCTACTAGGGTTAAAGGGTTAAACTTAATTCATGTCTTTACTTAAATTTAAAAATAAATCTTCTATTTATGCTTAATACGTCACTCATTATTTAAACAGCCCATCCCTATATTCCGTTTTTGAAACCAATGTAAAAGTATAGTCAGAAATGACCAATGTTCCCGCAATTCGGAACAGAGTGAAAATTGTATATAATTTCTTCCCTCTCATTTAAATGACTAATATCATTTAACTAAAGCATTAGAAGACAAAATATGCAAAAAACTAATTTAAAATATGCCTGGATCTGAATTCGGTTTGAAAAGGTTAAGAATTTCAAGGAGACGAAGGGCCCAAAAAGTTTGTCATATATATATATATATATATATATATATATGTGTGTGTGTGTGTAAAAAATTTGGCTTATAATATGCCGCATTTGCCAGTTATAAACAGAAATTTATCTCTATTATATTTATATGAGTTTGTAATAGTGATGAGTATTGTCATTTTGTACTCTGATATCTTTAATAATCTCCCATCTTACAAATAATATATCGTATAATAAAAAAATAGATTGATGGATTTGTAGTTATACTTACTTATTATTATTTTTTTTAATAAATGCAGGTCTCCTTTAGTCGGATTTTCTTGAGGGAGGATTTTTTTTTTTTTTTCTATGCGTTTTCTTAGTATTTTTCTAGGTATGTGTGCAATTTTCAAATTGATTGATCTAACGGAGCTTTAGGTGCTTTAGACGTTGAAAATTATGAATACTCCAAGAGCAGATAAATTTGTAACATTTTATTCTGCATATCTACGAAATTTCAGTTGTATTTGTCAAGCAACGTCGAAATGACTTTATTGTGGAGCTGAAAAGTCGAAAAGTAACAAAAAAAAAAAAAAAAAAAAAAAAGAAAGAAAGAAAGAAAAGAAAAGAAAAAAAAAAGGAAAGAAAGGAACAGATGGATTTTTCAGATATTCATTTTTTTTTATTATTATTTATTCGTTAATTGCTGTAACATTTATTTGTATCCATATGCAAATTTACAAATAAGTCAGTCTATCAAAATCCCTTTCTAGTTCAAAATTGGGGGATCAGGGGAGCTAAAAATCAGATAAGAGACTTTTAAAGTGCAGAAAACTTTTTCAACATTTTATTTCCTGCACATGTAGGGTAAAGTTTCAAACAAATTGATTATATGGCATCGAAGATTCTTTAACCCTTTATGTTTTTTCATCGTCTTTAAAGTCCCATCAATAAAATCACTCAGCCGCAAATAAATCCCTCATAAGAGCAGCCCAACAGATCTTAAGACAGTCCCTATAATTTAATAATTGATTTATTAAATTTTAAAAAATGCAATAATTTTATAAATTTAATATAACATATGTTTATATTTTAAAGAAAATGTTTCAAACTTTTCTTAAAATAAATTTGGAACATAAAGGGTTAAAAGATGAAAACTACTGAAATCTGCTCATCGGAACCACTGTGGGCGCATCTATTTAATTTTTGACGAAATTAATTTAATGAAGAAAATAAGTACAATTTTAAATGTTTCAGGTTTAAATTTACTTTCAGTATAAATCTAGATTGGCTATCGTACAATAAACAAGCAAATATTATTTGTAACATACATTGGCGTATTTTTGTGTGAAAACAGAGTTGACTTGTTGTTTTGTTGAGTTGTTTGTCTTGACTAACTTACAAAATTACTCCAAAGAATTAAAGAAGGCTAAAGAAGTTTTTTTTTTAGCCTTCTTTAGAAAAATAAGATTATCCGTTGCAAAATAAGAGACGGGAATAACAGGAAAAGAATGAATTTACCCTCTGGATCTGTCCAAAAATTCTGTCCTGCCATCCAGTTGCGTGGATAAGTTGCACCTTCCTACTATATTTATGCATTAAGAAGCTTAATTGAATTTTAATTATAAAATGGACTCAGAACTTAGAGTATTTCTCGAAATGTATACGTACATTTTTTCATATTTTTTACTTTTTTGGGTACTATTGGGATCTCTTCCTCACTATTTATGTTTTACTCTTTTTAGTACTTAACCTTTTACAGACCAAATTGAGATCCAGGCATATTTTATTTATTTATTTTTCTGCACATTTTGTCTTCTAATGATTTAGTTAAAGGATATTGGTCATTTAAATGGAAAAAAAAATAAATAAATATTGTACACAATTTTCACTCTGTTCCCGATTAGGAGCGTGGGTCATTTCTGACTGTACTTCTACATTGGTTACAAAAACGGAGTATACTGATGGGTAGTTTAAATAAGTGAAGTATTAAGAATAAATGAACGATTTCTTTTTAAATTTAAGCAAAGATATGAATTAAGTTTGAAGGGGGTGGGGGTGTATCAAGATAGCTGTTTAAAAATTTATGAAAATGGCTATATTCATGATTTTTTATTCAGTGTTCCACTAATAATAGAAATGCAACTTCTATTTCAAAAAGTCAAGTCATCTTTTAACTTGATTTTTCTTTCAAGTCAATATTGATGTAATTTCATTTTTGAATAAATTTTTAATTTGATATTCCCATTTAGGAACAATGGCTTGTAAAAGGTTTAAAATAAAGATATAATTACCATGACTTTGCATTAAGACGTGCAAGTTATTTCCACTAATAATAGAAATGCAACTTCTATTTCAAAAAGTCAAGTCATCTTTTAACTTGATTTTTCTTTCAAGTCAATATTGATGTAATTTCATTTTTGAATAAATTTTTAATTTGATATTCCCATTTAGAAACAATGGCTTGTAAAAGGTTTAAAATAAAGATATAATTACCATGACTTTGCATTAAGACGTGCAAGTTATTTCCACTAATAATAGAAATGCAACTTCTATTTCAAAAAGTCAAGTCATCTTTTAACTTGATTTTTCTTTCAAGTCAATATTGATGTAATTTCATTTTTGAATAAATTTTTAATTTGATATTCCCATTTGGGAATAATGGCTTGTAAAAGGTTTTAAAAAAAGATATAATTGCATTACTTTGCATTAAGACGTGCATGACTTTGCATTAAGACGTGCAAGTTATTTCCTGCACAATAACTAAAGAAAGAAATACGAATACAGAAGAAAGAAAATTCTTTTTCTGTTGTGAGGAGAAATTACAGAAGTCCTCTGTCAACCAAATTTTAAATCAATTTCAGGCAAGGCTGCTCTTAAAAAAAAAAAAAAAAAAAAGAAAGAAAGAAAGAAAAGAAAAGAAAAGAAACACTATGGTCGTATTAGAAAAACAAATTTAAATGTTTCTCTGACAAGACCAAACACCATCCCTATCCGAAGGTATTCTTGTATTTGTTTTACATAAGGGTGACAAACAATAATTCTATAGCACCCCCCCCCACACACACACACATACACACACAAAATGCGCTAGCTAACCTGCGGTAATTTATAGTTTTTAAATGGGGAAAAAATTATATGAAAATGTGTTGCATTAATATAAATGATATGTCGGGAGATTATTCATCGCTGGGAATCAAGACTGTCCATTCAGACACAACTAAATATAAATTAGCAGCTGTTTACAACGAAACAGAATTCCGCAGAGGAAAAAAAAACCTGTACAAACTGTTTACCTGTAAAACTGTTTTTCCTGTAGGATAGTATTACTGAAACAAAACAAACTTCGCGAAATATTTGACTAGAGGTGTGTGCTATCCAAACTGATTATTTGAAATGTGAGTAGAGTTGTAGAAAATGGATGAAAACTCGCAAACTCTCAAAGACTAGTGTCTTAATCCGAACAACATGGAATTAGGGTTTGAGCGGATAGTAGAATTTGCTGATATACCACCACTTTATTTCATTAGAGAAATTAGAGAGAGAGAAAGAGAGCGCGCCAGACCATCACTTCCGATAGAAAAAGCCTTTATCGGCAACCATAAAAACTGCTGACGTAATTATAGTTTATCTAATATTCGTGATTGCAAAACTATTGCTGTTATTTTGCTTTTATCCCACTATACAGTTACGCTGATCCCTGACTCTGTAACAATTCCGATTGAACCAGTTCAAGATAAACTTTTACCACCATTACTCCAAAAAGATTAAAATGTTAATAATAAAAAACGTAATGAAATCTACACCGTTTGTATGATCAGCAAAATTTTCATAAATAAGTATAAAAATAAAGAAAATAATCTGCGCTACTTTAAAAATCCGAAAATCCACCCATTTCCTATTTTCAAGCGATTTTTCAGCTTTATTTTATTTCCGAGAGTAAAAAAGTTATTTGCGTGGCAAAATTAGGTGTTGCACATGACAATGACGTCATACTGAAGTCACGATTATCAGGCTTTGAAGGGAAAATTGCTATTCCAATTTCTTTAAAATAGTTTTTCCTGATTGCCCCATTCTTTTTTTCACAAATAAAAGGATTTCCTCTGCATGAAACATTGATATAAGAGGAGATGCTCCCAGCGAAGCAAAATATTCCAAATGCGAAAAGTTTTCGCACGTTTTTAGAAGAAAATGCAATTCCGATTTTGGTATATAATAAAAACTGAATATGAAATTATTTATTTTAAGTGGACAAATATTAAATATATTGTGTGTAGACATATTTTTGTCGGGTGTTTTTTCTAGCGTCCGCTGTAATTGCGTCCACAGCGGGCTTTGATTTCTAGTTAAAAAATATTTGGCAATTTTATTTCAGCAGACGATATTGTTGGTGGATCGATTTAGAACTGCTGAAAGTATAATTAGTACGAATTTAAGTGTGTCCTAATTTTTCTTGAATTATTTTTTAAAATGCTAGTGATTAGTTTGGTACCATTCTTTCATGGAACGAGGGAACATTAATCCTGCAAAGAACGCCAAGGTAAGCCATTTTTAAGCTTTCGTGTATCATGCATATTATGATTTATTTATTTATCTATTTTTTTATTAGCATTAGAAGATATTATTATTGTGAAATTTGGTGATTTTGTGTTTTTTCGCCTTATTTCTTTTTTAACGAATTATATGAAAATACCCACAGTATTCAGTTTTTTAAAGGATTTTTTCATTATTCATTATTTTTATTGCGTCTTCTAAATTAGTTATTACAACTGTTAGAAAATCATTTTTTAAAACTCTTCTGATGGCATGTGTTCTCAGAATTACTTTCGGTGAAGCAATCAAGTTTTAGAATTATGATTTTGCGACCTTCACTGAAGACTAAAGTAATTAAAGTAAACATGAATAATTCTATAGCATCCCCCCCCCCATACACACACACACAAAATGTGCTAGCTAAACTGCGGTAATTTATAGTTTTTAAATGGGGAAAAAATTATATAAAAATGTGTTGCATTAATATAAATGATATGTCGGGAGATTATTCATCGCTGGAAATCAAGACTGTCCATTCAGACACAACTAAATATACATTAGCAGCTGTTTACAACGAAACAGAATTCTGCAGAGGAAAAAAAAAATGAACTTACCTGTAAAACTGTTTTTCCTGTAGGATAGTATTATTGAAACAAAGCAAACTTCACGAAATATTTGACCGGACCGGAGGTGTGTGCTATCTAAACTGATTATTTGAAATGTGAGTAGAGTTGTATAGGATGTATGAAAACTCGTAAACTCTCAAAGACTACTGTCTTAATCCTAACAACATGGATTAGGGTTTGAGCGGATAGTAGAATTTGCTGAGATACCACCACTTCGTCTTATTTCATTAGAGAAATCAGAGAGAGAGAGAGACCATCACTTCCGATAGAAAAAGCCTTCAATCGGCAACCATAAAAACTGCTGATGTAATTATAGTTTATCTAATATTCGTGACTGCAAAACTATTGCTGTTATTTTGCTTTTATCCCACTATATCGTTACGCTGATCCCTGACTCTGTAACAATTCCGATTGAACCAGTTCAAGATAAACTTTTACCACCATTACTCCAAAAAGATTAAAATGTTAATAACAAAAAACGCAATGAAATCTACACCGTTTGTATGATCAGCTTCAAAATTTTCATAAATAAGTATAAAAATAAAGAAAATAATCTGCGCTACTTTAAAAATCCGAAAATCCACCCATTGCCTATTTTCAAGCGATTTTTCAGCTTTATTTTATTTCCGAGAGTAAAAAGGTTATTTGCTTGGCAAAATTAGGTGTTGCACATGACAATGACGTCATACTGAAGTCACGATTATCAGGCTTTGAAGGGAAAATTGCTATTCCAATTTCTTTAAAATAGTTTTTCCAGATTGCCCCCATTCTTTTTTTCACAAATAAAAGGATTTCCTCTGCATGAAACATTGATATAAGAGGAGATGCTCCCAGCGTAGCAAAATATTCCAAATGCGAAAAGTTTTCGCACGTTTTTAGAAGAAAATGCAATTCCGATTTTGGTATATAATAAAAACTGAATATGAAATTATTTATTTTAAGTGGACAAATATTAAATATATTGAGTGTAGACATATTTTTGTCGGGTGTTTTTTCTAGCGTCCGCTGTAATTGCGTCCACAGCGGGCTTTGATTTCTAGTTAAAAAATATTTGGCAATTTTATTTCAGCAGACGATATTGTTGGTGGATCGATTTAGAACTGCTGAAAGTATAATTAGTGATTAGTTTGGTACCATTCTTTCATGGAACGAGGGAACATTAATCCTGCAAAGAACGGCAAGGTAAGCCATTTTTAAGCTTTCGTGTATCATGTATTATGATTTATTTATTTAATATGATTTATTTATTTAACTAGCTGCGTGCCCGTTCTTCGCACGGTAGGAAACGAAAATTTTCCTTACATGTGTAATTCGAAATTATTCGTGATGTGGAATTAAAAAAAAAAAAAAAAAAAAAGAGCAAAATTATTTGACTCTTAATGTAAAGTTTGTGTCATGAGTACTAACCTGATCATTGCAGTATAATGACTCAAAAAACTACGTCAGTGTCATTCACTATCAAAAAAGTGGAAAGCTTAATGGTTTGCAGAGAACTCCTGGCTTTCAAAATGTCTTATTTCTACATCATACTGTTTTCTAGGCTCAAGTTGTAGCATTAAATACCTAAGACACTACATGAAATAGAGCACCATTTATTTCTTTCCGAACATGTACCATATAAGGAAAGTATTGTAATCATGAAAAAATTCGACTTCGAGATTTTAGTGGATTTACACGTTTTGAGTTTCATTTATGCTATTTTCAAGAGATGTTTTTAAAATAGCTGCGCACCCGCTCTTCATACGGGAAGATGCGAATATTTTACTACTAAAATCATATCTGCATGTGACAAAAGAGAATTTCATTTTTAAAAAAGTTCAAGTAATCTCTACTGTTGAAATTCCTGCGGGATATATTAACGCTAATTAGAATTACTTTTCGTTTATTTGGTTGTAAGACAACCGTTGAAAAAGGATAAACACTTTTAATTTCATGAAATATTTATTAACGTGGTACATTACGATTTATTCATATTATCTTTACAAATCTAATAATACTACCTATTATGTGCATTAATACTATCTATACTCGCTTCTCCCTCTTCAAGGCTCCCTTAGCTTAGATTATTTGGCCTCAATGGGATCTTTTGATTCTCTGGCGATTCTTTGCAATTTACGCATTAGCATAAATAATAATCATTTCACATAATGGTTGCCATTAAGGAAACTCTCCATATATATTTAATTTATACATAGTTTTATAAGATTGGCGTATTTAGCTCCGCACACCATTTCATCTTACTGTGGGGAGACAATATCCAAGGGGTGCCATTTTAAATATCCATGTATCTAATATAGCGATATCTTTTATATCCTTCATAGTGCTGTCTCCTGAAAAACATCAAACTGTGTAATCTCGAGGAGCTACTTATTCCCATTTTAATTGTGACAGGGCGTTAGAATTGCAGAGTTTAAAAATTTCACACATTTTTTTTTAATTTATGACGTCACTGTTTGACTGCCGTAAAGGATACCCCGGTAGATTGAGGGAGTTAATTTCTATATTTCGCATAATTGTTTTCAAACGGTATCATTAAAACTTTGCGTTCAGACCTTTATGGAGGAACGTAATTCAACGTTAAAATAAAACTATACTCGCAACCTGCATGCGTATGTTAGGCAACGCCTGCGCTAAATTAAATGCCAAAAATAAAAATAGTAAATAGAAAAATTTTAATATATCGCGCTTTGAAACGAACTTTGTAACTTTAAAATGAAGATTTTCAGCGCCGTGAAAACATTTCAATTTTTAAATAAGCACCGGATTAAAATACCACTTCTAATAATAATAATCGTGAATTTCTTAGTTTATTTCTACAGTAAATTTTAATCAAAATATCGTCTCCCTGTGTTGAAAATAGAGCTGGAATAAATGAGGTAAATTATGGCGCAATTTTTACGTATCTTAAAGCATTTGACGTCATAGATCCTCACTTGCGTATTGAAATTCCGATATCCCATTTAAAAACTCGATTGGTTGAGAAAACCCTTTTTTCTAATCCTTTCTGTGGCAACAACAGAAGATAAATTCTCGTGCCGTGATCGCAATGTAATGAATGGCGTAAGACCGCGTTGATGCTATTAAATTCTAAACATTAGGCTGCATTAAAATTCGTAAAAAATCATCTAATTTACATAATTTTTTCGTTTTTATTTTAAAAGAGGGAGAAAAGAATGTTTCACGATTTGTCAAAATATCAAAAAGTTATGACGGATAGAATTCAAGATGCGACAGTTTTAAAATTATTTTATGAAACAATTCGCCGAAGCAAATGCTTAGTAAAAAAATTCCTAAAAATCGGTAAATCATGTTACGTATTCAGAACAAACTGTTTTTAAAAGAAAATTTTCTCCTCTATCCGATGATACAAATGCCGTTTTGCTGCGAGCGTAATTTCCGCCGTCATTACGAATTAGGTTAGGAAAAATTCCAAAAATCGCATAAAACATAAAATTAAAAAAAATCTAGGTCGAATTTTGAAAAAATCGCTTCGAGGTGCACAACAACATATTTACATCTTCCCGAGTACCAAATTTGGTGTTTCTAGGTATAGCCGTTTGTCCGTAACGCTGCCGACAGACACACACACACACAGACACACAGACACCTTCTTTTATAATAAGTAGAGATAATAATATGATATATTTAATAATATATTGAGTGTAGACATATTTTTGTCGGGTGTTTTTTCTAGCGTCCGCTGTAATTGCGTCCACAGCGGGCTTTGATTTCTAGTTAAAAAATATTTGGCAATTTTATTTCAGCAGACGATATTGTTGGTGGATCGATTTAGAACTGCTGAAAGTATAATTAGTGATTAGTTTGGTACCATTCTTTCATGGAACGAGGGAACATTAATCCTGCAAAGAACGGCAAGGTAAGCCATTTTTAAGCTTTCGTGTATCATGTATATTATGATTTATTTATTTATCTAGTTTTTTATTAGCATTAGAAGATATTAATATTGTGAAATTTGGTGATTGTGTTTTTTTCGTCTTATTTCTTTGTTTTAACGAATTATATGAAAAATACCCACAGCATTCAGTTTTTTTAAAGGATTTTTTCATTATTTATTATTTTTATTGCGTCTTCTAAATTAATTATTACAACTGTTAGAAAATCATTCTTTGAAACTCTTCTGATGGCATGTGTTCTCAGAATTACTTTCGGTGAAGCAATCAAGTTTTAGAATTATGATTTTGCGACCTTCACTAAAGACTAAATTAAATAAAGTAAACATGAATTTATAAGTGTAGATAAATGAAAAAAAAGTTTGGCAAAATTTAAAAACAACTTTTGTTTTTGTATCTTGCTCTTAACTATTATTACTTCATTTTTTAATGCTTATAATATAAGATTTTGAAAAATCTTTCCCTTTTCAATTATCATTTATTATTGAACAAAATATTTTGAATGTGTAGAAAGTTAGTTTATTTATGTATCTTTGATAAATTAACTTTTTCCAGCATGTTTTAAAATTCCCTTAAATTGAAAAACACTGAAGTGTGCAATCAGCTCCAGATTAGCAAGTAAGCAAATGCTAGGGTATAATGTATACAAGGTGATTAATTTTAACCTTACATGAACTACATACAAAGTCATCTTGTTTAATTGAATTTAACGCAAGCTAAAGTAGTCTATTTTTTGACGAAAACTTATGCAACAGCGATCTTTGTGAAGTAGCTAGTAATTTGGAGTTAACTCGATAGCTCTCTGCATTCGATCGAGCTCAAATTCGGCATTTATATTATAGACCACCCTCGCACGACTACTACTGAGTTTGATGTGTATACGACTTATAGTTTTTTTTACAGGGTTGAAAAAAACAATTTTTATACATTACGGCCTATGTGGACGCAAATTCTTGAAAGTGCGCTAGAGCGTCTATATGGTGCATTCGACTGAGCTCAAATTAGGTACGACTGTCCTGTATACTGTATAGATTTTGGTGTGTGTTCGGCTTTCAGATTTTTACAGGGCTACAAAAAGTATTCTTATACATTGCGGCTTATCCATTCACAGTATTTTAAGTGCATTAGCGTCCGAACACTGCATCTGACTGAGCTGAATCAAATTTATTGGAACGCTTGGTAACGATCAAGGGTTCGGAATGTCAAGTAAAGTCACTCCAGAGTTTTTCTTTTCTTTCTTGTCTTTTCTTCTTCCTTCTTTTTTTTGTGTAACAAAAATAAAACACACACGTGAGCTTTCCCAGTTCGAAAATGCAGGCTATTTTTCAGACCGCGTCCAGAAACTGATAAAGGAATCAAAGTTTATCTTCAGACAGGAAACACGATATGCATAACGCGTCCTCATTACAACAACTCTTCGGAAATGTCTTGTCGCAGAGTAAACAGCAGATCCAACAGAATCAAAACAAGAAACATATAGATCGTGTGCGAGAACGACTCTGTTATGAAAACACTTTCTCGGGAACACACTTTCTTATTTGATCAAAGTCTCTTCTTTGGGTCTGTCAGATTAACCCTTTGATGCGCAACCCTTTCCCAATGCTGGAAAAAGGGCATCCGTTGCCATCGCTCGACTTAACTACCAGCAAGATGGTGGACGCACAGATCTTGCTGGTAGTTAAGTCGAGCGATGGCAACGGCTGCCCTTTTTTAGGCATTGGGCAATCTATCCAGCTGTTCTCGCAATGAACGTTTCGATCGTCCGCCATCTTGCTGGTAGTTAAGTCGAGTGATGGCAACGGCTGCCTTTTTATCAGCATTGGGCAATCTATCCAGCTGTTCTCGCATCCTTCCATTTTTCAGCAGATGTCAGTGCTGTTAAAAATAATCGTGATAATTTTTTACGGGAAATGACGTGCTCAAAAGTAAAGGATTCTCGTGGAGCTATGTCACCCGCAACTATTTTTATAGAAATCAAATCTATTCTTCGTCACTGGCAACAGTCAAAACGTCAGAGCTTGGTGTTCCCAGACGGGAACACTGCGCGTTAAAGGGTTAAGCCTGACCAGCACTTTATGGGGGAAAATGTAGCAATTGAGTATTGAGGATTCCTAAAATAGTGAGACGAGTGAGGGAAAGAACATTACATTCATAGTACAGTGAAACTTCTATGAGCGACCACCTCTATTAAGCGAGCCCCATCCTCCAACGACCCAGTTTTTAAAGCACCGATTTTTTACTCTATCTGCTTAATGATGTGCTTTCCTATAGAAGAGGTCCACACAAACCTCTATAAGCAACCGATCCTGGATCGGTCGCTTATAGACATTTTTCAGAAACATGCATTTTTCCAGAAACAAAGTAAACAGATGTGCCACATTCCAAACCAAGTTGCTCTTCTGCAAATCGACAGCAGGTGCAAGTATGTGTACACATCAAGTACAAATTTTGTATGTTAGAGAAGAGACATCTGTAAGAAAGGAGTGATTTTACTGTTTTAGCAGCTCACCGATGTGATCGAGTCACACGAAAGGAAATTCAGAGAGGAAGTAAGTGGTTACTTTCGGCTGTGGGAACACCCAAAATGAATAAATTTCAAAGCAAATAGGTTTTATTAGGGCAAATTTTCGAGATGCATGAAGAATATCGGGATAAATGCAGGCTTTGTCATCGTCTACTGAAATAATACGCTAACGTATGCGGTACCAAAATTTCTATGCCGCGAACGGCAACAGCTAATTGTAAACATTAGTGCAATAACAGTAATGCAGGTGTAAAAATCCAAATTAACAATTCAATGACGTCGAAAAGAGCAAGCATATGTCACGCAGTAGCTAGCTTACAAAATAACAATAATGGATATACAAAAATGTAAGATCTTTCGGACTTTATACAGCTTTAATCGAATTTACAATACTTGGCGCGTTTATTGCATATCGCACATAAAAAAAAAAGTCGCCATGCAGTCGGTTAAAGCACATTTTAGCCGCATTTCCTCTGTTTGTTTTATATTATTGTAACCGAAGATATGTATTAAATAATGCAATCATACTATAAAAGCATGGGGTTGCTAACTTTAGCACATTAAGGGCGAGATTCAAGTGAAACGCGCGCGATCGAGTTCAAATCGAACGTTTTTCAGTCCCCAGTTCCCAGTTCAGTCCCCAGAATGCTTCCAAGGAACAAACCTATGGCGCTGTCACGTGATCGAAACACGATTGTTTTGTTTCAGTTGAATAAGAAACATTGATATATTTCGAAGTTTCCCCTGTTCGACGCGGAAAACGTTCGAATTGTGTTTCACTTGAATCTCGCCCTAACACTGGTGTTATTAAACTAGAAAAGTACCCATTAGCAGAATACGATATTTTCATAATCACTTAATGAATGGAAATGTCACCAATAATGTCTGTTTATACATTTTGCAGTGTTAGTAATTGGCATAGCTCCATGGCCAACATCGACTTTCACGATCACACCCAAAATTTGTGAAGTACTTACGTATTATCCCGGCAGTCCGCCGAGACGAGCGATTTTTTGACAAGATAAATGCCGGACAAATTGAATTACTGATGGTTCCGTATACAATTGGCAACTGTTTGCTGGCACATTTCATGAAGAAATAATTTGGCTGGAATGACGGCCGGGATAATACGCAAGTACCATTTGTAGCAACCCTAACCTAAACAAATTTAATCTTACTAATATTATTAATGTCAATGTTTGTATGTATGTTTGTTAATCTTTCACGCTGAAACGGTTTGACGGATTTGGATGAAATTTGGAATAAAGACAGTTAAAGTCCTGGATTAACAAACAGGCTACTTTTTATCGCGCGAAAAAAACAGTTTTTATAATATACAAAAAATACTATCTTTTATTTAAAAAAAAAGAATACAATTGAGCTTTTCTTTACAGAGCCGTCGACAGATGGCGCAAACTTATAGAATACTCAGTTTTTAATAAATAAAATCACCTGAATAAGTTTTTACTTCTGACATGGATTTATAAGCGGAAAACAGGTCAAGCACACAAATCCGAAATACTTGTTACAAAAAGAAACAAATTAAAAACAAGTTTTTGAAACTTTCATTCAGTTCGAATTGTGCATTTTTCTGTGCATCTTTTTCCTCATTTTATTTCCATTGTGTTACATACAGAAAAAGGATGTTAGAAATATCAATTTTACTTTTGTTTAATCACACTCATGAATAATGATACACTTTCCAACTTACTGAAATAAGGAAAGAAAATAGGGAAGACGCGTGGATTATGATACGCTTTTAATATATAGCACTTTAGTGCGTATTTAAAATCTGAAAGTGTTACAGATTTTCTTACTTTTTTTTTTTTTTAATTTCCGTTTTTTGATAACGGCCGATATATGTAGAAAATCTTGAGATTTATTTTCATCCTAATTAATATAGGATGAAAATAATTTGTACCTTTTTGTAGGTTTTTATCACTAAACCATCTTATAACATTCATTATTACTATTAAAGTTAAACTTCATGGTGCTTGAAAGTTTACTTTTTCCTATTTTTCTCAGTTGAAATGAATTCTTAGCTGAACGCAGATCCCGTATGAAGATGTTTTCTGAAACGGTCGTGTCCAATGATGAAGGCCCCAATTGTTTGTATCATCTATCTTAAGCACCTAAGAATCTCAGAAGCAATAGTCCCAGATGATCTGATGAACATCCTTTTAGCGTGGTTTTGCATAGAAGAATCACACCGCCAGTTTTATTCATTTCCTGCTATTTTCTACTTAAAGAGGACTCCTTTTACGGTATTAATGTTGATGTACAACAAAAGGGTTCCGCAAAAACGATTTTTTTTTTTAAATTTATTTATTTTTGTGTGTGTGGGGGGGGGGGGCAATTTATGTTCATTACATTCATTCAGTGGCATAGCCAACATTTTATTTCGGGAAGGGCTGTGTATCGAATTGTAAGTCAAGTTTCAATTATAAGCTAGATATCAAATTGTAAGCTAAGTAATGGGTCAGATTTCGGGAGAACTGCAGATTCCTCAGCCTTCCCCTGCGTTCAACTCCCTTATGTTCTGGCACCCATTAAAGAATTGTGCTGATATTCGCTGCACTGCATAAGGCATTATTCATCTCCATCTAGTGATGTGGCATTCGAATGATTTCTGTAATCGATTACTATTACTGTAATAGAATCAATAGGCGATTAATCGAGCAGGCCTTTTTATTTTCATTTTCGAAACTACTGTCGAAGACTGAATGAAACTTATCATTAATTAATGGGATAGCCGTGTCTGCCGTGTATGTTCGGATCAATGAAATCCACTGTCATCTCCACTTGTCCTACTGCCCTTAATTAAATGACATTCCGAGCATATGACGTGTGGCTGCTGTCATAATTCACTTCATCCGTAGCTTGCCATGAAACCTTCCTGAGAAAAATGAAAAACATTTAAAACTTGAGTCATATTTAAATCCCGATTATTAGAGTAATAGGCAGGGCCCGATTATGACCAACAGGGCCCCGGGCATTGATGGATTCGGGGGCCCCCATCTATGAAATTTGTTTTATTTTTCATAAAATTTTGATGTTAAAAAGAATATTTCAGAACAAAAATTGAAATTGCGGGCCCTTTCGAGACGGGAGCCCTGGGCAAAGTCCCCATTTGCCCATGCGATAATAAGCCCCTGGTAATAGGCTGATACTCGGATCAATCAGATATAATCGAATTCCATGGATAATCCAAAAATGTCAAAAATTGTAGTTATCCACTCAAAAATTCTTTTTAATCACTTTATTTAGAGGAGGTAATCTATAGAGTGAAATGATTCCTAGCCTTTTCAGATTCTTTGAAAAATTTTCTTTTATCCTACTTTAACCCTTTGAGGCGCAACCCTTTCCCAATGCTGAAAAAAGGGCAGGCGTTGTGCAGTTTTTGACGCAGCTGGCTGTGCCGGGCACAGCCAGCTGCGTCAAAAAAAGGGTCTCTAGATCTGTGGCACGCGATGAACGTTTCGATCGTCCGCCATCTTGCTGGTAGTTAAGTCGAGCGATGGCAACGGCTGCCCTTTTTTCAGCATTGGGCAATCTATCCAGCTGGTCTCGCATTCTTCCATTTTCAGCAGATGTCAGTGCTGCTAAAAATAATCGCGACCATTTTTTTACGGGAAATGACGTGCTAAAAAGTAAAGGATTCTCGTGGAGCTATGTCACCCGCAACTATTTTTATAGAAATCAAATCTATTCTTCGTGACTGGCAACAGTCAAAACGTCAGTTTGGCGTTCCCGGAGCGGACACACTGCGCGTTAAAGGGTTAAGAATTTTTATAATTAGTTAATCTAATAATTATGTTGCTTAGTACTAAATACCAGAAATACCACACTTTTAATTTTGCTTAGCAACTAAAATTTGAACTATAGCAAATTTACTTCAGGAATTGTTGGATGATATCCAAACTAGTGTTCAACAATGTACAAACAGTTATGAAAACACGCAAGCTGTTTATAAGTAGTTGTCCGTATACAGTAAACAAATATTTTATGTAAAAAACACACATAAAATGATACTTATGGGAAGGTGCGATCGTTTCGGCCGAAACATGTTTCAGTCTTCGTCAGCCTTCACACTTCGTCTCACAAAATAGTGGGAAGTCACAAGTTACACGTCTCACTTACACGTATTTTTACATTTATACATCGTTTCCGTGAAGTTCCGATTCATTCCTAATTTAATGAAAAAATCATTCGTTTATACGCTAATGGGAGCTGGAGCACGTAAAATCCGGCGTGGCTCCAACGTCCTCCAAGTTCTTAAACGCTACCTCTGGGGGTGCCGATTTCAGGGGCTTGGTCCTTCCTCTGGAATTGGTTTAAAATTAGGGGACCTTGGGCTAAAGTCGGACTTCCTTCCAATGGGGGCCCCTAAAATTGGTATTATAGTTGAGCTTCCCATACAATATTAAATATTAATGGTTATTAAATATTGTTAAAAATAAAACAGGCACAATTCTGCAAGACAATAAATTTTGCGCCCTTGTGTCTTTTGATTTTCAGGGCGCATTTGATAATATAGATTGGGATGTCATTAAAGGTATTATAGTTGAGCTTCCCATACAGGATTACCTAAAATTAGTTTTAATAGATTATTTGAATGATAGATTTATAATTTCTAGAACGCAAATCCATACAGTAAATAAACAATTTTTTAAAGGTTGTCCCAAGGGCTCCTGTATAGGATCTATGCTGTGGACTTTCGTTGCAGACAAAATTTTAAAAGAGTACAATAAAATATATCACAATCTATGGGCCTACGCTGACGACTTCTTGATTTTGACCCCTGCTAACACACGCCCTGAAGTTAAGCAACTCGTTAACACCCAAGTTGAACTTTTCAGTAGTATTTGCCAGAAATTTAGCCTAAAAATTTCTATTAATAAAACTCAGGCAATGATTTTTCGTAAAAAAATAACTGGTAAAAAGTTACAGACAAGAAATCCTATTTTTAAACTTTTGGGTCATACAATTAAACTAGTTAAAAATTTAAATTATTTAGGAATAGTATTTGATTATAAATTAAACTGGAACGAACATCTGGATAACATTCAATGCAAAACCTCAAACTTCATTAAAAACCTAGCATATGTATCTCACTTAAAATGGGGTGTAGAATTTAAAATATTAAAAATCTGGTATAGAACAGTACTTGAAAAACAGATAGATTATGCGGCAGTAGTCTGGTTTCCTTCACTAACAGTCACTATGAGAGAAAAGCTTATTCGAATACAAAGGCAAATACTATTACAACTTACAAAGGCATTCAAACGCACCTCTACAATAGCCCTTAATGCTTTAACAGGTATCCCTCCAATTATTATCACTATAGAGTCCAGTTTGAAAAAATATTGCATTTTAAAGGAAAATAAACCGGTCATTATAAATAATACACCACTTTTACCTAATAATTTTGAGTGTGCTTTAAATAAATTACCCACTCACTTGTTTTCAGAAATTAAGAATTTAAAAATTGATAAAAAAAATTAAACAAAGTAAGCAAAATGAATATTTGGAGATATATACTGATGGATCACATATGGAGGTGGGGACAGCCTATGCTTTTACAGCCAAAAAAGATAATAGATACATTTTTGATTTTAATGAAAGATTATGCAATAGAAATACAATTTATCAGGCCGAACAATTGGCAATTTTGAAGGCAATTCAATGGACAATAGCAAATAATTATAATAAAGTAATAATTTATACAGATAACAAATCAACCGTTGAAGCCTATAAATCTCCTTTGCCCTCAACTTCTATAATGTGCAGTAGTCTAGAACTCATAATCGCCAATAGTCATATAGAATTTGTAATTGCCTGGGCTAGGGCTCACGTCGGGGTCGAAGGAAATGAAAGAGCAGATCAGCTTGCTAAAGAGCCATTACTTCACGATCATAATAATGTAAATGTCAATATTCCATATCCTACTTCATACATAGATTTACTTATTAAACAGGAAATTATAAATACCTGGCAAGATGAATGGATTAACTCAAGTAATGGTCGCTACACATATAATTTTATTAAAATAGTGAAATTTTCCCAAACAATCATTCATCCTGTTATTGTTCCTTTTCTGACTGGCAACGGTTATTTTCCGATTTATATGTATAAGATTGAAAAACTGGATAATGATCTATGTATATGCGGCCGTCAGGGTCACCCATTGCACTACATTTTTGAAAACTGTCCCATAATGCCACTTCACTTCAGATCTAATAATAGTATGGATATATATCAACAATTTTTATTTTTAACGCAATGCAAAAACTACCTACGGCAAATATGTCTTATTTATGCTGAATTGCAGAAGCTATATTTAGAATATCTTAGATGAAAAATTTACCATAACAGTATTAGTGTGATGCGTAATATGTAGATGAACTTACTTATATTTATGGGATGTCGCTATTTTATGCTTATATGAAGGCTTCAATGTTTATATGAAGGTGCCTATATCACATGATGAATATATGTGTATATATGTGAATATGTGTGTGCATGTGTATGTGTATATATGTATATATATTGTTGTTTTCGTTTTTAATGTATTTTAAGTTGTATGTTTAGATTGCAATTTGTATCCTCACACAGCATTATAATAGTATTGGAAAATATGGATGTGTATATTTGTATATGTATGTATATAGGGGTTTGATAATTTATGATGCACAAGTATTAGTTTAAAAATTTAAATGTGTTGTAGTGTCGCGCTTGGCTTTAATTTCCCGCTGATAGTTCCTCCTCCTCTCGCCATGACGGTGCGGTTTTAGGTCTCCTCCGGGGGGTTCTTAGTTGAAAACCGCTTTCGCGGTCGGCTCCCCCGCTGGGTGCTCCCCCCTAAAAATGAAAAACGCCCCCTTCTGCCATCGCCTCCCTATATGGAGCAGGCTCTGTGGTTGCCAGAGGGCGTTAGAAACAACAACATAAATTATAATCTAGCGTAAGTTAATTATAGGAGTCGATCCAGGAATTTTTTCACGTGTTCAGGCCACGAGTAAAAAAAGAATTTCATGAACTTAATTCGTAATACTGTAATTAATGCTAATCAAATACAATTAGACGACTATGAAAGAATTTTTTTTTAATTCAGTGTCTGTATGGAAATATAAATCGCACCATAAATAGTAATGCAATGTGTATTACAGTTACTTTAAATATAGCTAGCACTTAAGATATAGTACAATGAAGGCATGATTTGTATATGTATGTTGTTTTTATTTACACACACACACACACACACACATATAAAGCAATAATTAAAATTAAAATATATATGTACATATATCGTATATATTAATTTTAGTTATTGCTTTCATTCAGTGGTGGGAAAAACTACTTTTTTTTTGTAGCGCGCTACAACTACCGCTACTTTTCGAAAAATGTAGTTAACTACAACTACAACTACTTTTTGACAAATGTAGTTAGCTACACTACTTTTGAAATGTAGTCGCTACTTCGCTACTTTTTCGCTACTTTTAGGAGACAAATTTTGCTAACAGATTCAATTTGCATTACATTCATATTTAAGGATATTTATATCCTAATTAGAGAAAACTATCGATATCTAAAGTCTTGGTTTTCTACTCGCGTCCAGCGTGATTAATGACCTCAGCGGGTGTCTCTCGCGTCCAAAGAACGAAAGGTGGTTTCCTTGTAGCGTTGAGCGCCGCAGATTTGGTGGACGCACGGAAGACCCCGGGCACCTTTTCGCCTTTAATTAGAAAAAAACTATTGCTCTAATAAACAACTACCAGGCGAGTATTTGAGCAGGGGGAGGCGGGCTCCCTCCGAAAATGTAAAGCAATTATTAAAAAGGAGCTATTTTGAAACATTTCTTTTAACTTTAGAACAATAAAGTTTAAAATACCGAATCGTCCCCCTCCCCCCGAAATGGAAGCCTAGCCTATATATACGCTACTGACAACTACTGCTAATTATTGAAGTATTGCTGAAACTAATTAAGTTTTAATACCTCTATGATAAAAATAAATTGGGAAAGTGAGCTCTGAAAGCATGAGAAAAATCATGAGAACTAAAAAAGTTTTTAAAAATATAATAAAATGGATGTCTGAACGGGAAAAAAAGGCCCGTTTTGAGACCCCTTTCATGTTGTACAAACATTCTAGTTTCTTGAGCACAAATCAAAATTAATGAGTATAAAGGTCTTTTTTCATGACTTACCAAATTAGTGATTTATGACGAATGACCCGTGTGAACCATGTAATATTGTATAATTGTTTTAATTGAAAACATCACATATGATATGCATATTATAAAATAATGAAAACAATTACTAATTAAATTCATGATATATCTATTTAAAACATTGCATTAAAAAAATCCTCTATATATGTTAAAGAAATTTTAAAAGTTATTATCATCAACACAACTTTTTCTTTGTGTTAGGTATAAAAGAATTTTATAGAATTATATTGTTATTTTAAGGCTAAGAGAGAGATAAGTCTAAGGATTTTACAAACTATTAATTATTAATAGAAATTCTCATATTTTCGTATTAAATTCTGAAAATTATTACACAAAAAACCTAATAATTTAAATATAATAGACACTTTAAAATTTTAACGAAAGAAAGCAGAATTTCAACATATTCACGGAAGATTGCCATGCCTCTAGTATAAAATAAAAACCACATAAATTTATTCAAAAACATGTTTATTAAATTTTAACAAGAGCTGGATCTCAAAATTGTTATCCGCCAAACATGATCGTCGAGGAGAAAATACGTCCGATGCAATCGAAAACAATCTTTGTACAGATGCACTGGACGGCACGCCAGTGTTAGTTTTTTTTGAAGGCTTCTTTCATATACGTGTACGCCGAAAGCGAAGATACGGGTTTGATTGGCTCTGACAAGAACCTTGTAAGTTCTTCCTCGTAACTATTTCGAGTGCATGCGAAAGAGAAATTAAAAAAACCAGAAAAGTCATCATCCATGGGCCTCATCATCCAGTCATGATCCGCGATACTGATATCTGAAGTTGTCGGAAACATATTCTGGAGGTATTCCTCCATCCATTTTTTTGGCTTCGGTCTTCCTCTCCTCCTCAATCCAGAATAGTTTGAATCTGGGATGGAAACAAGCTGAGAGAACAGTTTCTCTGTCCCACAGAAAATGACTAAATCTCGTTTCCACCTGACAACTGAAGATTTTGCGCCCCCTCCTATTTTTTAAAAATGCAACTAGGTAGCTTTCATATACCATTTAGCGCCCCTTGGCCGATGCTGCGCCCGGGTACAGTTGACCTTCCTTGCTCCCCCGTAGCCAGGGACGGCCCGACACGGTAAGCAAGGCATCGGAGCGCCATATTCGAACTAAAAAACTAAGGAAAACTTAATCTGGAGCATAACACGGGGCTTCTTTACGTTTGCAGGGAGGCTCCACGTACCCTAGATCAGCTCTTGCACCTAGCTACGCCACACATTTAGCTATAAAAGCTTTCAGGGGTTAAAATGAGGCTTTCAACTTCAATAATATACGGACTGTCAAATATGCATGGTGCTCTGAAACTCATTGGCAAAAAGTTAAAGAGTGGTAAAGGTAAATAAGACGGTTATGAATCACGTAACAATGTAGGGTTTGATAAGTCGTCCTCGAGTACCTGTTAATAATTTATTTTTTCACAGAAAGTTCACTAAAATTCACTATTAACATGATTGATTACTACTGTACATTGACTAAAAGATTTATTATTAAACAATTATTAACAGGTAAATGAAAACATTTCCGACATCCACTGTGCTATATTATTCTGAACAGCCTTGGTAGAGATGGCGCCCGGTGCGGTCGCACCGTTCGCTCTACCTTAGGACCGGATCTGAAAACTGTCACTACAAACGAAGAACACTGTAACCGAGGTCAGCAATATTTTTAGCCCCTGAAATAATATCTTGGATGCATATGCTTATACCTTTTGTCCCTTCTCAAAATACTCAAAAAAGATAAGGTTATCAACTCGTCAAAAAAAAAAAAAAAAAAAAAATGTGTACAATTTCTAGATATTTACTTTCTTTTTTTTCAGTTTCAGGTTCCACGAAAAATGTACTAATCAGTTTTTACACTTCTTTGAGACAAAAAACATTCCTAGTTGTAGAACATAATCACGTGATTAATTAATGTTTGAAAAGCTACAATACTGCAGAACTGTCATTACTCTTGTGGAAGTTGAACACACCACCAGGACACAAGGATAATAAAGAGTGCCCAAACTCAAAAAAGTGCACTATAACGTCGAAAAATGACCAAACCTTAATATAAATAAACTTAGTAAAACTAAGCATAAATAAAATTGTTGTTCAATGCATCGATCATAAGGAGGAGGCAAAGAGAAAATTAAAAATGTCGGTGATTCTTCCAGAAGCGGTCTCGATGCTTTCAAGAAAATTCCTGTGAGAAAACCGTAAGTTTTTCTCACGCTTCGTAGTTTTCCGTAGATGGTGAGTGAGAGGATTGGGGGGGGGGGTCGCTAATTGCGAGGACTGACTATATATCATGTCAGATTTGAAAGGATATCGCCTAAAAGGAAGTTCACGTTATACTGGACACTGAATGATTGGCAATCATCCTGGCAAGTGGACACTACACTGTATTTATGGGTGCAATAAAAAAAAAGATCAAAGAAAATTAATGATGTTACAAAAGCATACAATTTACAGATATGTAAAATTCCTTTTCGAAAGCAAAAAATACTCATTTTTATGTTGATTTATGTTGCAAACACGCAATAGCAGTCAAAAATATGCAGACCCTGATCAGACATAGAAGGGGCCCCGGGGCAAAAAAAAAAGGTTGTTTTGGGCCCCTATACTATAACAGACATTTTAACTTATTTGTGATTGTCTTCTATTTTCCCAGCATAAAAATGAAACATTTCAAAATAATTCTAAAATTAAATTAAAAATTACCCATGTATTTATACTCATTTAGAACAAGACTATGCATTTAAAATTGATTAATATTTTTTTAATCCATTTGTATTATTAGCGTATGTGTGCGCTGAGTTCCACCTGCCAGAAAATTTTCTTTTCTTCATCATAATATTTAAAAAAATGCTAACTAATGGATATTTTGTGATAAGTACATATGGCCATAAATTTTCAATAACGCCTTTAATTTCTATTTTATTGATCTAGTCTTAGAAACCATTATCATTGTGTTAGAAAGAAGAACAGAAAATAAGTCTCGAAGCCTTTTTATTGTTACCCAATTATGATATAGATAAAGGAAATTTAGCTTAATAAAAATTATTATTGCAGCATATATAAATTTAATATACAATAAATGGAGAGATTTGCGAGGCCTTTATTTTTCAGGGGCTCACGGGCCCACACGCCCGTGTGATAATGAGACTCTCGAGGCCCCATCAAAATAACCTCTGTTCAACTTTGGACCTCTCTTTCCTTCCTTTTTTGTCCTCTTTATGGCAGATTGGTGATTCTACAAATAATACTGAGAACGATAAAAAGAAAAAAGATGCACAATGTCAGGCTTCCGCTTCAGGCAAAGCAAACCCCCTCCCCCCCCCTCGTGTGCGCACTATGCGTGTGCGTGTGTCCCCTGCATGAGGGGGGGGCGGCGGGGGAGAGATTGGGTGTCTTTCAAGCATCAGTTTCAGTTATGCTTGGAGTCAGAAGAGAGAGAAATTGCACCACGGGATCAATCGCCGGAAATGATGACACGGCAAAAGTAGCTTCCAAAATTCGCTACAAACTACTGTTTTTTTGTAGCGCGCTACACGCTACACTACTTTTTTAAAAAAGTAGCGCGCTACACTACAAACTACAAAAAAAAGTAGCGGCTACTGTAGTTTCGCTACAAGTAGCGCGCTACTCCCCAGCCCTGCTTTCATTGCACTAGTATCTGAAAAACTTATAAAATTATTATATTTACATAAATTTACATTAGCAGTTTTTAAACATGTAATGTAATGCGAGTTGTTTATTAATGTTTCAGTTATAGGTATTTTCATTTATATGTCGTTTTAGATTAGTCCCTTGAAAGATGTATAAACAATGCTTTACTTTATATCGATGTAAAATGCTTGTGCTTCAAAAAATTAATATCTGAGTGAGTTTGTGATACTTTATTCGGCTTTCTTCCGATATTTTAACGCAATTCAACATTCTGTAATTGAATGAGAATGTCCAGTCGTTCTTGCCCAGAGTGCGTTCCGAAAATGTCTTAAAAATGGACTTCAATCATACATTTCTTTCACTGGGTTGATAAACACTCCCTGATAAGAAGCGAGAGTCCCCACCAAAGTTGGGTAAGTTTCATTTTATACCGAGAGAGTTCTCTTTTAAAACATACTATTGTACAAGAAAATGAAATATAAAATTGTGAACTTTTTCAAATTTCATCTGTTTAGCATTCTAAAAAATATAAGTGCATTTACTGGAAACTTTCTGTAAATATCGAAATTCCCTATTTATATTTGAATGGAGCACAATTTCCGTATATCAAGGGTTAGCTCCTATCTGGAACGGAATTTCTTCTGGAATTTACAGGTATTTAATTTCGTAAATTTACAGAAATAGCACTGGCGTTTTATTTGTAGCTAGTGAAATTTCTGTATTTTCATTCATTGTTTTTTTTTTTTTTTTAATACTAAGAGACACTCTTAATGGTATGCTGCGAAGGATTTTTATTCTAATTCCAAGGAATAATTTTTTCGGTTACTTTTTAAAAAATTCCTAATTTAATGAAATACTGTAATTAATTGATATGGTTAAAATTAATTGATATGGTTTAAGCAAAAGTACTGACACATATAAACTTTTTATTAGTGAGCGAAGTGGTTTTGATGATATTCTTCCGCATATAATATTACTTTAATAAGGTATGCTTAAATCTGCGATACCTCGCTTCGTGCCTTTTTACTGTAGTAAAAAGTACAAAATAAATTATGTCTGAGTTTGAAGCGGGGGAAAAACCTGAAAATTACACTATATTTTTTAAAAATTATTAATTTACCGATGGTATTGTTTATATCGTATTTTGGTTGTAAATTACTGCACTTTTAAGTTTCGCGAGAGTATGATAGAACCGGTGCCTACATAAATATTTTAATGGCAGGTAAAGTGAAAATATTTATTAATAGTACAACAAGCTATCATCTTTCCATCAAAAGAATGCAAAAAAAAGAGGGCTCAAAAGATTATGATAAAATATTTTAAACTGTACAAATTCAATGCGCCATGACTAGAAAAACAATTAAAAGAAATAAAAAGTAAATTAAATTGCATTCCTCAACGAAGCATCTCATCTTTTAATCAGCAAAATTATGGAGCTTGTTTATATGTGTAAATGCAAAGTAATATTTGCATAGTTCTTTTAAATATTACAAAATTAAAAACTTTCTTTCACCCCCCCACCCGTTTTCATAATTAATTTTAAAAGAGAAAATTCAGCTAAATTGCATTATTTAGAAAAAAAATATTTTATAATATTTTCTCAATATATCAATCTATACAATTCACCGTATACAAATCAGTTCTTTGTGCGTCTTTGTGTTCTAAATAAAAATGAGATAGTTCCAGTTTGAATTTGTGTATACATATTTGTAAACACCTTTTTCAATTTTATCTAAAAATATTTATCAAATCGGAATCATAAGTGTAATTAGATATTGGCAGCTATCCAATTTAGAACAAATTCTTGTAGGGCTATTGTAAAAGATTCTGTTCAGGTTCTCCATATGCACTGTTTATTGTTTATTTGCACCCGAACTGCCAGACAATGTGTATGTGTGTGCGGGGGGGGAGGATTTACTAATTTATTTTTACTGATAAAAATCAGAAATCTAATGAAATAAAAATTCGATTAATTTTCCAATGCTAAATACATTTATAAATTTAGTTTTCATTAAATGAGAAATAAGAATACTCAAGGGATAAGACCCATCTACTTATATAATTTAACTGCACTGGCCAGCATAAGCACATATCTTCAGAAAAGAGGGGGGTTTGTTTGGGGGGGCGGCGGTGGAGGGGAAGAGACATGAGGTCACGTGATACTTCAACTTTGGAACAGCACATTCAGAACTTGCTAATGACTCTTGAATTTAATGTGTATATCATTCGATGGTAAATAATCGTTTTTTAAACACGTATCTATAAATTTTAAGGCTTTGAAAATTTGAACAGAGGATATCCTTTTCGAAAGATTGTCAGGGGATTAAATATGTGGTTAAATATGGCATTATTTGTTGATTTTACTTAAAATCTGCTGACTTTTTTCATTTAAACTTATTTTACAAACTTTTCTGAAAGAGTCTCTCTATATAAATGAATAATTTTTCTTAAAAAAAAAAAAAAAAAAAAAAAGCACTTCTAAAACTTTATCTAATTTGTTGTTGCTTTTTGGTTTGAGGTGAACAATTTCACCGCAGGAAAAGAAAATCGTGTATCCTGTCTAAATGACAAAACATCATAAAAACTTAGTTTAATAATGTTTTATTTAGACTAAGCACTTCTACGTGCTTTTATGCCCAGGAAGGGATTGAAACAGACACTACCGAAGAAAAGAAAAGGTTTTGCGTAAGGCGAAGTGAAATCTTGTGGTTTTCTTTCCGAAAGAAAGGCAATTTTTTTTTCCGTTTCAATTATTTTCTGTCTATTGTTTTCGATGCGTACTTAAGAGGGAGGGGGGGAGAAGAAGAAGCATTAAATAACAAAATAAACAAATAGAAGAATTTAAGAATCAATATAAATTTAGTTTCACGAAAATTATTTTTTCTGTTGTACAAATATAACAGCTTCAAAAATAATAATCAATTTTACCTTTATTATCATCCTTTAGCTTATATATTTGCTATTTAAGGTCTGTGTTGTTGAGACTTGAATTTAACTACTTACTTACGCTTACCGTTTCTTTCCACGTGGAGAATTTGTATAACTTCCATATCTTAGAGGTTTGTATGGCCAGTGGCGGATACAGGAAGTTCAGAAAACAGAGATTTTGATAGAGGCGTTATTTTGCAAATGAGGAGCTGCGCTTTAAGATTTATTAACAAGTTCAAAAAGAAAAGGCAACAATTTACACGTGCTAGATTGGCAACTGCAAGACTCGCGTGTTTGTCTGGCAACAGTTAGCTTATTAGTATGTATCTAATAAACTCTCCTAAAGTTAGTATTTTTACAGTTTGGTTTGGAGTTTTTCAGAACTCTTTAAGATTTTAATAGTTCCCGGCATTTTTTTCTGGAAATACAGACTGTCCCAAAAAGGTGGTAACAGGCTTTAATTCATTATCTATTAGAAATAAGTGGGCAATGTAAATTGAAAAAGTGTTCAAAATGTGGCAGGAAAAATACTAACTTAAGAAAAAGATTCCTCTCGTTAGTTTTTAAAAAGTTAAACTTTTTAAATTTGCATTCAACTCCGGTACAAAAAAAATCCTCAATTAGTAAAATGTGTCATATACACTAACAGAATTTCAGCCTTTCATCATAAATTATCTCAGAGATTAAACAAACATGGACAGGAACTATGCAGGCATTTGACTGTAAAAGTAATGCTAGAGTGCACAAAATTATTTACTTTGCAATTTCTGTATGTTCCCTTAAACAAGATCATCCGATCTGCTTCCTCTTCGAGAGCAATTGAAAAATGATTTAAGTCAGCACATGTTTATCTTCAAATCTCTAACACTTTTTTTGATATCATTATCAAATTTTGCTGATTGTTGTTACGTATGCCTAGTGGCGTACGCGAAGGGGGGGGGTTGGGGGATGAACCCCCCCCCCCTTGTCAAAAAATTTTTAACAAAAATTTTTTAACCATAAATTTTCACTTTTGAGCTTAAATATTACGCATTTTAACACAAAGTTATGTCTATAACGCCCCCCCTCGAAGGAAGTCTGCGTACGCCACTGCTTATGCCCTCTGACAACCGCATGCGGTGCCAGATCCCCCAGGTAGGGAGGCGTTGGGCAGATGGGGGGCGCCTTCCATTTTTAGGGCTCCACTGGGAGGAAGTCCGACTTTAGCACGTGGTCCTCTAATTTTAAACCAATTCCGGAGGAGGGATCAACCCCCTGAAATTGGCACCCCCAGAGGTATCGTTTAACAACTTGGAGCCATGACATATTTTACGTGCACCAACTACCATTAGCGTACACAGTCCCACAGCAGTCGAGCCGAGAGGCAGTTGACCCTCCCAAGCACTGGCCAAGCCGGGTGCTGCGTCGCTTGCCGTGTTGTTTGGGAACGGAGTTTAGCGCCGAGACCACTGTGGGACCATTGCGGGAAATTTTGTATATCACCTCATTAGTGTACAGGACACATTTTACAGAGAATTTTTTTTTTTTTTTTTTTTTTTTTGAACGGGGAGGGGGGGGCTCTATAAAAATTAAAAAAGTGTAACCTTTTGAAAATTAACGAGAGGATTTTTTTTCTTAACATAGTCCTTTTAACTACCTTATTTTGAACAATTTTCCAATTTAAATTTCCCATTTATCTCTAATAGATAAAGAATTAAAGCATGTTACCACCGTTTTGTGACACCCTATATACTGAAGACTCAGCCACTGCACATAAAGCAGTGACCATCAGATGTGCAGCACACAACGTGAAATTACCTTTAGCAAAAAGAGTTAAATTAATTTAAAATACCCATTAGACTGACATACGAGTTGACTAAAAAATACACAAGCAAACAATAGCTATTATACTGTAAAAATCTCACTTACTTTTCAAATAGGAGGCGTTTGTTGAACGGTCGTTACTCAGACAATCAAAAATAACAAATGTTTGCAATTCATGAAGAAAATATTATCACGGCGGTAGTATTATCCGTCGAACTTAAACAAGAAATATCGTGAAGAGTAGTGTCACCTACAAAACAACAACATATTTTTATAGATTTTGAATCTTTAATTACATCATTTCACACCAAACCGTCACAAAGCTTCCGCTTCAGTTTCTACGGAATGCAAGACTTGTCATTCATCGTTTTAAAGGTGTGCGTTTTTCCGCACTCCATCCACATCGTACTATCTCCTCCCTGAATGGAAAATCCCAGTTCTTCAGCAGCAGACTGAGAAAGCAACTAACAAGTGAACTGTTCAGTAGCAGGGCTGCAGACCTCTTGAGATAAAAAGAAAAAGGCAGTGAGGAAAGGCTCTTTCCCGGTACAATATCTCGCCGTTTCATCAAAAAACGTTTTTTAGTTTATTTCGTCCCTGTCAACAGTTTCACAACCTTCTGAACTTCAGAACGAAGGTTTCGGTCATGGTGCTTGCTGTAAGCAGCGGTATTTGATCCCCGAGTTGATAATTTAACTGTTTCAGCAAACGTTTCGTTGTTAACCCTTCTATACTTGGTCGAAAATAAAGTGTGTCTGGTGTTCGCGAATCTGTTTCGTGAACTCGCCGAGAGCAGTTAAAGTATTTAAATGGAAAGATAGTCAGGAAAGCTGCAAGGAGAATATTCTTTGCCTTAGTATATAAAAATTAATTCGAATTCTTAACACTCCCTCTCCGCCGCATATTTAGGGGAGGGAAGAACTTTCTGAGCTGAGTTATCCGTGTCTGCACTTGACTATGATTTCGGTTTGGGATTACTTATCTCATCAAGATTATTTTATCCACGATTATGGGATCTGATCATTACTAGAGCCTCAAGGCGATATATCGGATAAGAAATGCCCTGCGCGGACCTAAAAGCCCCATATTGAGGCCCTGGGCAAGACATTTCTTTCAGAGCCCCACGATATTCTATATAGTATGTATAGACTGTGAAGTGAATCATGATAGATTTACATACATATACAGGGGTCGATGCAGACGAAAACTTCCGTTTTGTGTCCCCTTCAAAAAATTACATTCGATTAAAACGACCCCTTCACAAAAATACAATCGAATGAAACGGCCTTTGATTGACATTTTATCCTACATTTTAATCTGTTTTATCAGTTACTTAACGAAAAAAATTTACGAAAAAAATCGAAAAAAATTTAAACTTAAAAATTGTTTTGAAAATTCACAAGTAGATGAGATAATTTTTAGAAATACCTTCCTTTACCTACCTTTCAATAGGATTCCGTACTCCGATTAGGCACTTTGACGACAACATTATCGATTCCTCCTTGTCTAAGTATAAATCCAGTGATTCTATGAGCGACCACCTCTATTAAGCGTCCTCCCCTCAACTATCAGTTTTATAAGGCACCGATTTTTTACTCTATATACGTAATGTTAAGAGACCTCTATAAGAGACCACACAACCCTCTATAAGCGACCGGACATGTTCCCAGTCCAAAAATTTTCCAGCATTTTTCAGGAAGCAAAGTAAACATAAACCATTCAAGCAAATCGCTCTACTGTAAATCGACTGCTGGTGCAAGTATACGTACACATCACGAACAAATCTTGTAGGTTAGAGAAGATATATGTCTAAGAAGCGGATGATTTTACTGTTGGAGCAGTGAACTGGTGTGATCGAGTCACAAGAATAAGGAAATTCGAAGAGGAAGTTGACGGTGACTTTTGGTTGTGAGAAAACCCGAAAAAGCAAATAGGTTTTATTATGGCAAATTCAGAATCTATGAAGAATTTCGGGACAAATGCTGTTTTGTCAGATGCAAAAAATGAAGTAGAGCGAGAAGTATTCTCTAAAAGAAAACAAAGAATGAAACAATCCGAAGTTCCTAAATATTCTATTAAAATTAAAAATTTAAAAATATGTACATTTATATAATTACGTTTGTATTAATATCCAATGGCATAAACAACAAAGAAACAATATTTTTTAGCATTTTTTTTTTTCTTGGGTTATCAAATGTTTATACTTCTTTGAGCGACCACTTTTCTAGACGACCGTTTTTTTTTCTTTTTTGCGGAAAGGTGGGTGGTGGCTCCCAAGTAATTCTCTGTATATTATCGATGTATTGCTTCTATGCTTTTTTGATGGGAGTCTATTTATTTTTGTTCACACGGGAAATACGGGCTATATCATCAACAATGCAACCAAGTTCACCCACTCAATGTTATATGTGCTGTGATTGTGACATAAGAGAACCGACTTTTGTCCATGGATTTAGGAAACTTACTTTTACGTTTAAGCAAATCAAGCCAGTATAATACCTTTGTATTTATTCCAGAAGTAACCATTATCAAAATATCAGCTGTTTAATTATCTTTTAACTGATATGAAAAATGTAGAAATCAGCTTGAAAATAAAGATAAGCGTATGCTCCTAGAAATTCAGTTCGTTGCAAATATCAACTTAAATTTAGAATTTTGTCTGAATTCCGGAAGCAAAAAAAAAAAAAAAAAAAAAAAGGCAGAGTTCAAGAGATGGATCAGCCCATCAGCTTTATGTATTATAGCGCTTAGTAAAAAGCGTATTTGCCTTTATTTTTTATTTTTTTTTTTAAGTATATTTCAGTTGCAACACACGTAGATAATATATATGAGTTTAGTTAAAAATAAAAATTTAAAACATTTTGTGGGCCCTTAGGAATATTATATGAAATCTCGAGTTAAACGTAGTTCTGCTTCGGTATTTCGATAGAAAATATTGAAGCAGTCGGGTTACAGTAACTAGTGTACTTTAAGGTTATGAAATGCAATTTGTCATATGCTACAAATCTGAAATACGCTTCAAATCTCTTTATGAATACGTTATGCTCAACGTGCCAGCTGTCATTCCTCGTGTTTTTTTTCTTCTTTTTTTAACTCTCGGAAAGCTGAAAATTATTCTGCTCGTGTGCACTTTGGAGTTATTTTAGAATAAGAAAAAGAGCAGTTAGTTTAGATTTCATAGTGGCCTTTTACAATTCTAATAAGTGAATAGGATAGTCAAGTTTTTAAGATAGCGTATAGATCTGCAGCATTTCCAAAACATGAGGAATTTGAACCCCCCCCTTCCCCCCTTTTTAGTGATTTCTAATATCAAGCTTATGAAATCTAACACCAATTTCTCATTGACAAGGGTTAAATGATTAACCAAAAACTAGTTAAAACTTATTAGTGAGCAAAAGTTACACATTTGCTGAATTGCATAAATATCAAAGTTTGAGCTTTAATCATTTCCTGATTCCGTTATAACCCCTTAAAAATTCCACCGACCAAGGCACCCTCTCCCCGTAGGCATATGTCCCTCATGTGGGCTTGCCATAGCACAAACGAACTAACATTTCTAAATGACTAACAATTTATAAATATCTTAAATTTTTTTTTAAGTTCTACAATTGATCACCAATTAAATAGTAAAAAGATATATATATATATATATTTTTTAAAGTTAGTTGTGAAACTCATTTTATACTCATTCACGATGAATTGAAGAATTTGCAAAACGCTGAAATAACAGCGAAATATTTTGATAATGTGCTTGCATCATAATATGACTGATTTGAGAGCCAGGAGGCAGTCGCACAGTGGAGTATTCGTATCAAAATCCTGGCCAAAAAGCGAAAATTTTAAATTTGTTAAAAAAAACAGTAATATATATGTTTTTGGATAGCCTAGTAACTGATGCATCATGAGATACATGTTTTTCGACCATAATTCATATCCAAAAGATGCAACACTCGTTGCATCTTTTCGCATCTCTCATCGCACTCAACAAAAAATTGTAAACTTTTTTTTTCTAATTTTTGTTCAAAAATCCACATTTCAAAAAGCTTTTTGAAGGGTTGTCGCGCCTAATTTCAACTATAATCGTAATTATTACAGTATGGAGTGTCTATTCCAAGAAATAAATGTTCCCCCAACATCCACCATTTTTATAAAAAAAAAATTATTTATATAGCGCCATTTTTATTTTTTCGATAATTTTTCGACGGGTGCGCAAAAGGGATACAAACATACGCGCTTGTATTTCACATAAACTATAAATCATGTGCAAGTGTTTGGATAAAGGTATATAAAATTTCATTTCGGTTAAGATTTAACATCAGTATTTTAAATTCAGTATGTAATTTCTTATTTTTCTGATGTAAATTTGCTATAAGAAGAAAATTTCTACATATTCCAAAATTGCCCTTTCTTAGTCCTGTAAATAGTCCCACCTATTTACAGCTTAGTTTTCCATTTATGTCGTAAATTATGTCCAAAGCAAAATCTCCCCATTTTTGGTTTTCAAAGGTTGGCAACTGTGACTTCGGGTCATTGAAGTGTGAGTTTGTAAACAGAAACACGTGCTAACTCTTTAAGTCATTTTGAAGTGCTGCCTTGAAATAAATTACTTTCTCCTCCAGCTTGGAATGAGATTTTATGGGTTTGCAAGGAGGCTTCTTTTAAGCAGTGTCCTTTTAGCTGCTCTAGACAAAGGCCAAGGAAAAAGGGCAAGCCTTATAACAGTGAGACCCTACAACTTCTTCCAGAGGGATCGGATGGTGGTCCCCCCCCCCCCTCTCTCTCTCTCTCTCAAAAAAAAAAAAAAAAGTGATTCTGAGTGAAGACGAATATCAGAGTTCAAAAGAATCGGAATGAAAAAGTTAGTCTCCAGAAGTCATTAAAAAACTAAGATTGCTATAGTAACTACATTTAGAAAAGTGAAAAATCTAAAAATTTCTATGATAAAAATTGATTTATAGATAAGTAGTATTATATTTATAAATATTATTAAAGTATTATACATTTATATATTTTTATTGTGGTTAAGGCACAACTACACGGCTATTTGCCTAACGGGAAGGTTGCCTTGGGCGGAGGGCTTTTTAAGGGGTTCTATTGCGTATTCACGTGACATCTGGAGAAAATCGCCCAAAACTCCAGACCGTTAGATCGACAGCCGCGTTCTATTACATTTATAAGTGGCATTATACAATAGCAGTACTTCCCAGTAAGGAGCAGTACTTCCCCGGACAAGACATTTGTTAGAAACCAACTTCGAGTCGTTTGGCGATATATCGCCAAATTTGGCGACAACACGCTTTTTTTATATAATTTAAGAAGTATATAATACTAAAAAGTCAGTCAAAAGTCAACAGTAATGATTTTAACGTTAAAACACATGAAAAACATTTTTGGCCAGGATTTTGACACAAATACTCCACTGTGAGTCGTCTCGATTGTTCCGAAGATCATAATATGACTTTTTCGTATAAACAGTCACTGCAGTGTTAGTCTTTGTCGGAGACCTGACACGGTCGTTGCCGGCCACTATGCGAACCGCGTTTGGTCTCGGATTCAAATCCTGTTATCCCATGGTTGTATGTATTTGTCCAAATGCTGTGATGTAAAATTATACTTTGAAGTAAAGATAATTTTGTACTCGGGAACAACTGAGATGGAAGCCTAAAAAAAGAACCAAAGATCTCGATAAACCCATCTTCCCTCTCACATAGTCTTTGGTCATTCCGAGGCTATTTCACTATTTGATTAAATTGTTCTATTAACCATTTAACGCGCGGTGTCCTTGCCGTGAGGACACATAACTCTAACATTTTGACTGTTTCATTCCCGGAGAATAAATTTGATTCCAATAAAAATACTTAAAGTTGACATAGTCACACGAGAATCCTTTACTTTTTAGCACATTATTTCCAGTAAAAATTATAGATTATTTGTAGGGATGTCAGAATTTATTTTTATCACTACCGGCATCTGCTAAAAACTGGAGAATACGATGGAAATGCATTGATTTAGAAGAACAACTAGATAGACTGTCCAATGCTGAAAAAAGGGCAACCGTTGCCATCGCTCGATTTAACTACCCGCAACATGGCGGTCGATGGAATCGCCCATCACGTACCACAGATCTAGAGACCATTTCTGACACAGCTGGCTCTGCCCATGCTAATCGAACATTAAAAAAGATTTAATGTTCGATTTAAAAAGGAAGCACATCCAATAATAATCCCCTGCTCACGCACTCGCATCGAGAATGAGATATTAATCTTTTACAAGCCTGTGATGCAGATCATCACATATCTTATTTTAATTATCGATTATTTAATTGTCAATTATTTCTAAATTTAATCTGTGTTCAAAATTTATTCTTTACACTTTCGATTCGGATTCTCTTCGCTTCGCCTGTAAAATTTTTATTTTCTGCACGTGCCGTATTTAAAAGCAATCTTCCGTTTTCATTTATTTTTCCTTTTTTTATTTCACTTTTGCATTTGCAAGGCCTAGCGTTTCAGTTTCATGGTTTGTTTATGACCATATAAGGCATCAAATCTATAAATAATATTGGCTTTCATTTTGGGTTACAATTTAGCTGATAGGTTTTTTGTATTTTCTGCACCTGCCGTATTTAAAAGCAATCTTCCGTTTTCATCTATTTTTCCTTTTTCTTATTTCACTTTTGCATTTGCAAGGCCTAGCGTTTCAGTTTCCATGGTTGGACCATATAAGGCATCAAATCTATAAATAACATTGTCTTTCATTTTGGGTTATAATTTAGCTGATAGATTTTTTGTTTTCTCCTGTTGGCGCGTCGGGGATTCAAAAATAATTAATATATAGCAGGGGTTCCCAAACTTTTTCCCCCGCGGCACCCTTGTCAGGCTAAAAGCATTTCGCGGCACCCTTGTCAGACTAAAAGCATTTCGCGGCACCCTTGTCAGGCTAAAAGCTTTCGCGGCAGATTTCTTTTAAAGTAATATGAATATGAAGGTTAGAATGAAGCAGTTTGGATGCATTTTACGTTATTTTTTGTTTGTTTGTTTATAGGGCTAACTATCTAGAAAGTACTCTCTTGGGAAAGGGATATAGAATTTTGATAATACCCTCATTTCAGGGAGTTCCTATAAGAGAGGCTACAGGACAGTCTTGAACTTGACTGAAATATTTTTGTTTGAGCCCACTTAGTGATCGGCTTGGCTCACTTTCTTGGGGATACCGGTTCAGAGGAAATTATTTTATTATACTCCACCAAAACACTTTTCTTGATTATCTCCACGGCACCCCTGACATACACTCGTGGCACCCTAGGGTTCCGCGGAACCCAGTTTGAGAACCTCTGCTATATAGAAATGTATTTAACGCCTACCGGCGTCACGCTGCTTCAGTGGCGGCTCGTGGGATACAGCAAGTACAGCCGGGCTGCACTTAAAATTATCAACAAATACTTTAAAATAATTTATTCTACTAACTTTCTTAAATTCAGATTAGAATTATGGAATTTCTATGATGAATTTTAAAAAAATCTAAAACAAAAACAAAAAACAACGTGTTGTAGTAACTGCCGGGTCGCTCATTCAGAAAAAAGCCCTTTAATCTTCCCGCAATTCAACTGTGAGTCTTGGTACAGCCCTCATAGCCGATCAAGAAATTGGCAGCACCGTTGCCGTGGCAACGAGTTTGTAAGCAGCCTCTCCGGCATAGGGAGTTAGTAGCTAAGTACAGCTGATGAAAGATTTTCAAACGACGGCTGCAGTGAATTCGACTGACTGATTGGCTCGAGAAGTGAGGGGGGGGGGGGGTAGGAGAATATATGTTCGGAAAACTCTCGACTTCATATTGCTGAATTTATCAAGAAGGTAAGCCTGGATAGACGCTTATGAATGGACAATTACCCATCAAAGCAGTATTGTTTTTAAGTAAGCAAGAACTGGAATTTAGAGGACATGGCGAGCGAGAAAATTCTTTAAACATGGGAAATTTTAAAGAGCTTTTAAAATTATTGATATCTGAATTAAAACAACGCCTTTTTATGAGGACATCACTGACCGATTCGCAAGTTTAAAAGAAAGGAGGATTGATTTGACTTATAAAAAATAAGTAAGTTTTCTTTTTTTTTTCTTTCCTTCTGAAGTTATCGTTACAAAAGAAAATTCTAAGGAAACTTCGAATCAGACACGGATTAATGCAATTTTGAGGATAAGAGCGGCTGGTTGAAATTTATGTAAATTTTATGGAAGTAAAATAGGATCGCTTGCATTTTTTATGAAATTTCTTTTTCCTCGGTGAGGGCTTAATCCGTTTTCGAATTCAGTAACAAAGATTTTCCATTCCTGTGGGGAGGAAGGGGGGGGGGAGCTCATATGCTTCCGGCTGCACTAACAGTTTTGACCGGTGTCGTCCCAGAACCCGCGGTAACCCCAGAATGGGGTGGGAAATGTTGGGGAAGAGAAGAGAGATTTACGACTATTTCTCCTCATCAAGGTCGGTAACGAGATCGGGGATTACAGAATTCAACTTAGCGATAGTCCCTCCTCCCCCTCTCAGAGCTCTCTTATCAATTCTGTGCTTCAGCGCCTTCCTGTCTTCAAAATACAAAAGCCGAATGGGATGGAAGAATCACTTGTTTATGTCTTCGAATTCAAAGCGATTTTTCTCAATACTTATGAAAAAGCTATTGGTTCGATATAAACTGAAACTTTTTTGAGGGAATTTTAAATCATACTCATTCTTATGAAAAGAAAATTAATGAATTCTTCTGTAACTTTAAAAGTACGAAATTATAATAATCGAACAAAAATAAAAATACTCATTATAGTTAAGTAATTACTATAGTAATTATACAATTTAAATTATATGCTTATATAGATATTCATTTACATTACACGACGCACAGGAAGTACAGCAAGGGGGCTAATAGGGCCAAAATTTTTGATTATCATATTTATTTAGTCTAATCAAATGGATATGCCCCCTTCATTTAACTTATGAACAGCAGTTAGCTGTAGCATTACAAAACTTTTGCCCCTCTCCCGAAATGTGCTTCATATTGCCAAACCTAGAAAGAAAATAAAATAAGATTTTTTTTTTTTATCAGCAAATAATCTCTCCCCTCCTCCCCCCCACTGCGCTGCTTTCGCACTTTGTTTGGCATGCCCTTTGGCGTGTTTTGCTCTTGGCTTGAGTTTCTCGCTATCATTTTCCGATTTGCTGTTGACCTGATAAGTTGCATCTCTTTGGGGTCTGCCGAGCCACCGCAGGACTTAATATTTTTGAAGTTTATATGTATTGATATGTTAAAATAAAATGTAAAAGTTTGCCACTGTACGACGTCTTCCTCTTTTGTCACGGCCTTTGCTATAATCCTGGGTAATCTTCCCCACAAAGCCCATGATCCAAGTTGGGAACATCGAATTAAAAATGTATTCAAAAATGAACTTTTATGAATATTGACATGAAAAAATTAGCTGACATTGTTAAAAGACGACTTTATTTTTGGAAATAGAAGTGGCATTTGTATCGTTAGTCGGAAACTAAAGAAAAAAAAAAAAAAAAGAAATCATGAAAATAGCCATTTTCATAAATTTTTACTAAAATATCTTGATACACCCTCCTCTCCTACAAACTTAATTCATATCTTTACTGAAATTTAAAAATAAATCTTTTAATAAGTCTTAATATTTCACTTATTTTTTAAACTACCCATCATTATATTCCATTTTTGAAATCAATGTAAATTATAGTCAAAAATGACCCATGCTCCCAATTGGAACACAGTGAAAATTGTATAAAAAATTTTTTCCCTCGCACTTAAATGACCAATATTCTTTAACTAATGCATTAGACGACAAAATATGCAAAAAAAAAAAACTAATTTAAAATATGCTTTCATCTCAAAAGGTTAAGCATTTTGATTTTCTCCAACTGACAAAAGTGTGTAACAATATTCCGGTGATTCATAAAATGGTAGCGTTCTTCTTCTCCAGTGAAATTAAAGCATTTTTGTGTAACTGAAATATGCATTTTGCGTGTGTCATCATCACAAGCTACTGTCAGCTGAAAGGAGTTAAAAAAAAGAAAAAAGAAAAGCGTGACAAAAGTATCAGGTAATGTACGGGGACACACACCCACGGGAAAAAAAAATCCTATGCTGTATCAAGGAAACTATTAAGATCGGCATGCTTGCTAGATATATTATTCTTATTTTCTGATGTTAATGATAATCATAAAATTCTAAAAGGCGACTAATTATTGGAGAATTATAGATATTGTTTACTGCCCTTTCCTTGAGACTTTTTCATTATTTTGAATATCCTAACTCAGATATTTATTTAATAAACATGAATCACTAATCTTAAAAATAAGCTATAAATAATTTACAACCTTGATAAAAGTACCTTGAGAAATTCATTAAATAAAATTGTTCAATCGAAAAATGTCTGATTAGAAAAATTATACAGTGTGTAATATAATCGAAAAGTGTTAAGTAACATATAAAGCACAGACACATTACTTTTTTGAAAATTAACTAATAATGTTCTAAGGCAATAATTACTTTCAGGTCACAGTTGAATGACACTAGACTTTTGTATCGTTTCAATGTCAGACGATTAATTACGTTTATAGGACTCTGTCTTATTTTACTTTGAAGGTCAAAACTAAAATCTGAACGGAACTAAATTCCGACAAGTTTCACGCTGCATTAATTTTGCTCAAATTTTTAAAAAGGTAGAAATGAGGAAAAATCGATTCCGAACGTACCGAAATCAAGGAAGTGTTGTTAAATAACTGTCATAATAATAACAAGTAATACAAAAAAAAATTTAATTCAATTCCTACTAAGGTCAACAAAGAAAAATTTTATTTTAATTATTTTTTATTTGTTTAGTTTATTGATTTGATTCATTTTAATCCCATGTAACAGGATCTAAAATTAATTAATTTAATTAAATTAATGAATTAATATTTGAAAAAACTATGTTAACATCAAGTGTGATCCATTACAATTTTTAAAAAATGTTGAAACAAAACGATTGAAAAGTTGAAGAAGATATATAGGGGGAGTGTGAACTAATAGTAGGAACTGATTTCGATTCCTACTATTAGTTTTTATTAACTGTTATTATAAATTTACGATATGAATTACTTTTCAATCAGAATTGCAGCGCTGTATTTGAGGAGGTATGCCATCCTGAGAAAGGAGGGTATACTTTGCCTGAAGCCTCTACCGTTTAACTTGCGTCTTCTTTGTTACCGTTCCTTGTATGCTGTGAGCATTTTACAATACACACAAACACGTAACATTTAAAATTAGGACAGCATGAGGGATATACAAAACACACAAAGGGGATGATAAAGAAAGAAACTGGGGAAAAAAAAGAAAACAGAGAAGAGTAGAAGACAGAAAAATAATAAGTAAACAGAGGAAAGGCAGTACGATAAGTCCAAAGCGTGACCATATTTAAATGGGGCCCAGGGGCACTAACTTCGGCGGCCCTTTTACTATCAGAAGCATTTTAACCCATTTTTGACCGCTGTTTAGTTTCGCAATGCAAAGCTTTTTTAATATTTCCTATACACTGAATTTTAAAATTACCTACATATGTATATTTGAGCAAGATTATACATTTAAAAATTATTTTTATTTTAATATTTGTAACCCATTTGTATCATTAGCTCATATGGACATAAGTCAGGGATGGTATATGACACTCCTGTTCGTAATTTTGAAATTTCATTTTAAGAAACGATAAAACTATAATATAGTACTTCAGTTACCCTTTATAAAAGAAATATGTTTAGATTTTTTATCATTTGTGCTTAGTGCTTTTCCGTTTAAGACGTTTTCCACTTAAAATGTTTGATCAAATCTAGGAAAAGTTCTAATAACACACACACACTCACACACGTGTTGTGTATTGTTGGTTGCATAAGTGGATTCCACTGTAATATATATATATATATATATATATAGATAGATATATAGATATATAGATATAGATTTAGATATAGATATATATCTATATATATAGAATATAGAATAGCTAACTTACGTAATGTGAAATCCCAAGATAATCCATTGATAAAGTGAAAAAAATATAAAAATAAAAAAGCAAATAGCACATGGTGCCAATTAACGAGCTTATTCCGAATAAAGTTTATAAAAATAGTCTTTTAGGCCAATTAAAGAGTGGATAATTTGGATGTAAAGCGCCAAATGAGACCAGGTGGGCTTTAAGCCTAAACACATATATCCACATGAGTCGGATATGGAATGGATAATTGAAATGGTGTGCTCTATCATCAGGCGCCACCGCACACAAATTTCAAGTATACAAATAAAACAATAATAGCTAGGTTTCTGCAAGTTACTTGACCAAAATTAGGGTCATTTTGTAACCTGAGGGTGCGACTATAGCTATTAGAAATAAACAACGAGGTAGTGAACCAGACAAGAAGATCGAAGCTCAGTTATGGAAGCAGTACTAGTGCATGTTGCCATCAGAGAAAACTTAATGCCATCATTAGACATGTAAAGCCACGGGGTGGGGAAAAATAATAATAATAATCTGGAAGTGTGGAAAATAGGAAAATAAAATAATAATTAAATGAATAAATAATAAAATAAATATAACATATATATATATATAGATATATACTAGCTGAAGTACCCGTTCTTCGCACGTGAATGAATGGACTTTTTGATATTATGATTTGTGGTGATTACTATTCATTGTAATAAACAGATATAGCAAAGTGGATATCGCGTTATATTGTGTCCAATAATCATGCATACCGAATTGCAAGGCAATCGTTTGTACGGTGCAGAAGGCCATGCGGCGTAGCGCAATCTAGTGGCGAGTTTTAGCAAAACGGATACGGCGAAAATATTTTTCGCATTCAGATATCGATGTATACGAATTTTCATGACTATCGGCTGGACAGTCCTGAAGTTCATGTGTTGACGCGACATCTAGTGGCAAGTTATAGGAAAATGGATAGCGCCAAACTCTTCCCCGTGTTCAAATATCTATGTATACCTATTTTCATAGCGATTATTTGCACAGTCAAGAAGTGATACACTGCAGGGCCATCTAGTAGTTCAATAAAGTAATGATTTGCTACAGCGCCGTCAAGTGGCGAGTTATAGCAAAATGGATAACGCCAAAATATTCTCATTGTTCAAATAGCTATGTATACTGATTTTCATAGCGACCGTTTGAATGGTCAAGAATTTGGCCTGCTGCAGCATCATCTAGTGGCGACTTAACATAATAATGCATTGCAGTGTCATCTAGTGGTGAGTAACATCAAAAGGAACGCAGTTAGAATATATTCTTCGTGCTCAAATGTGTAAGTATAAAAAAATTTTATGCCGATCGGTCGAACGGTATAGAAGTTGATGCTTTGCAGCGCCATTTAGCGGCAAGTTACAGCAAAATGGATCGTGAAAAATATTCTCCGTGTTCTAATATTCGCGTGTACCAAATTTCATCGAAATCGGTTGGACGATATTCGCATAGCAAACGACTAAACGGAATAGAATTCAACGTTGTGCTGCGGCACCAAGTGGCAAGTTAAGGAAAACGGATAGCATAAAAAGCTTCTCCATGATAAAAGACTTAGGTGAACCAAATTTCATCGTGCACGGTGCTCAACGGTGCTGGAGTTTTTCAACCTCATAAACACATACCAACATTCATTTTTATCTATAACCAGTGTTATTATATATACCAGTCTCAAATAAAATCCAGTTTCAAATCTAAGCCTCGCCAAAGTGCCAACATACGCCATTTTGCAAGAGTTTTTTCAGGGAATCATTCGAAGCATTGACTTAGCAGCAATCAATATAGGGAAATGGTTCGACCGCCAAAGAGTAGCACGCATTTATTTGAAAAGTTGGAATCCCTTAATACAGCCGATTTTTTTTTTAAATTATCAACTATAATGTGTTTTATTCATCGTTACTCCGATGTACTAAATGAGAAGATTTCAATTTTCTGAAATTTGGCGGAATTCCCCCAACTTAAATCAATGTACTCAATTGGCGAGAATTCTGAAGTTAGATCGCTTGAAATCCCTTAATAACTGCATTATTTCTTCACGGATCATTAAAATTTAACGCTGTATTCTAATAAAACCTTTGCACTTGTTTTCAAAAATCTATTTCCTTAAGCTCTCAATAAATTGCGCCAAGCCGAAAACTGTGCAAAGCGCTAGAACTCACTTACTCAAAATCCATATTTCAGCCATTTTATTTTTTCGCCAAACTAAAAAAATTTACACATTAGCCTCGGAAATCTTCAATTCTTATTGTTTTGCGTGTAAAGCATTACATTCCTGCTCTGATTTCCCATGCACACGATATTATAATTTAAAAAAAATAACCTTACGAATATAAACTAACAAAAAAAAATCATTATTATTCTTTTATTTTTACTTTGAGAATTTAAAACATTTTATTCGGCAAAATCGCCACACATGGCAACCACGATCCTTATTTCACACTTTTTTCACTACAGGGGTTACAATTACGGAAAGCTTTTTGCGTGAAGAGCATAAAAAATCTCTTAAATTCCGAGAACGGGTGGACTTTCAAAGTTTTAAAGTGGACTACGATTTATTCTATATTATTTTACATATCTGTGCTAAATTTCAGGCCGATAGGTTCATTTTTGTGGATTTGTATACGAACGACATTTTATTCGGCAAAATCGCCACACATGGCAACCACGATCCTTATTTCACACTTTTTCACTACAGGGGTTACAATTACGGAAAGATTTTTGCGTGAAGAGCATAAAAAATCTCTTAAATTCCGGGAACGGGTGGACTTTCAAAGTTTTAAAGTGGACTACGATTTATTCTATATTATTTTACATATCTGTGCTAAATTTCAGGCCGATAGGTCCATTTTTGTGGATTTATATACGAACGACATTTTATTCGGCAAAATCGCCACACATGGCAACCACAATCCTTATTTCACACTTTTTTCACTACAGGGGTTACAATTACGGAAAGATTTTTGCGTGAAGAGCATAAAAAATCTCTTAAATTTTGGGAACGGGTGGACTTTCAAAGTTTTAAAGTGGACTATGATTTATTCTATATTATTTTACATATCTGTGCTAAATTTCAGGCCGATAGGTCCATTTTTGTGGATTTGTATACGAATCAAATCCACAAACAAACAAACAAACAAACAGAATTTCATTTTTATTTATAATATATATATATATATATATATATATATATATATATATATTGTTTTTGTCTATCTAGATAATAATTTTATGAAAAAAAAAACCTTCCATGTATAAATTTGTACATAATAATTACAGAATTATTAAAAAAAAAAACATGCATTTATTAATTTGCGCAGAGTAATCGTTGCTTGTAAATAAAAACAAATGGAATCTTGTTAGAGAACATTTTTTTGAGATTATTCTTTTAATTAGCCTCCCCCCCCCCCCCCAACGGATCACTGATGCCAACATAGGTATTCGTTTTCATAGTTCTGATAATTGTTGTTTTTTGTAAATATTTAGATAGCTTAAAAATGAGGTTTGAATTGCAAGTGAGTTTTAATGTCTAATTGATATTTACGCATAATCCAGAATTATGAAGAAATTATTGAAGTATGCTATAATTATTTTTCCATGAAAAAAATTTCAAACTTATTTAGAATGCCTGGCTATAATTATTGCATTTTTTTAAAATAGTTGATGCAAGTATGGTTTCTTTGATATTTTATGATCGCTTTGATATTTTATGCGCGGGCACAGCCAGCTGTCGTCAAAAAAGGGGTCTCTAGATCTGTGGCACGCGATGAACGTTTCGATCCTCCTCCATCTTGCTGGTAGTTAAGTCGAGCGATGGCAACGGCTGCCCTTTTTTCAGCATTGGGCAATCTATTCAAGCTGTTCTCGCATTCTTCCATTTTTCAGCAGATGTCAGTGCTGTTAAAAATAATCGTGACATTTTTTTTTACGGGAAATGACGTGCTAAAAAGTAAAGGATTCTCGTGGAGCTATGTCACCCGCAACTATTTTTATAGAAATCAAATCTATTCTTTGTGACTGGCAACAGTCAAAACGTCAGAGTTTGGTGTTACCAGAGCGGGAACACTGCGCGTTAAATGGTTAAAACAGTCTACTAGTATCACCGTGTGTGAATAACCAGAATCCAGTTTTAAAACAGAAAAGTGATAATTTATTTTTCTTCATGATTCTACTTGCTTCTGACCAAAATTTTTCCGACTGACCTTCGCACATGACACTTCGAAATGCTTCAACTAATACCTCCATTTCAAGAAATAAAAAAACCTTCGTAGTTGCGTTTTTATCCTTTTTTTTTCGGCTAAAATTTCGAGCATTTAAACTTTTTATTTATTTATTTACTCTATAATTGGGAATAAATGGTAAAACATATGAAAGCAAGTTTTTGAAAAGCATGACAGATTTATTTTTATTTATTTATTTATTTATTTATTTATTTATTAACATCAGCTTGCTTTCAAAGTCATGCACAAATCTGCATTATCCAACCAAGCGCGTCGTTACATTGACCACTTATCGATTACCAGTTTAGCCGAGTAGTTTGCCAAAAGCAATACCAGCGATCGGTTATTGTCGTTGCTTCTAATGTCATCTATAGTTAACCGCGTTGTGGGGCCGGATCCTCCAAATAGGACGGCGATGGGCGAAATACACTAATGATGCGATGTACAAAGTTTCTGCCTGAAACGCTACAGATATTTTTAAACAAAGATGATCGGGGCTATACGTAAATTTGTATGTAAACTTTTAATGGAGTGGGAAAAAAAATATTTTCTTTCGTAATTTCTGTGCGACCTCTGAAATGCAAACATCCGATATTCAAATCTTTCGATTTTTTCCAGGGCTTCGAACCGTAATTTATTTCGTTCCGGTTGAACTATAAATAAAAATATCGGTTCAGTTCAGGTTTTCGTTTCGCCAACAATAACGGTTTTCGGTTGAGTTCCGAATGAATAATTTTATTTTAAATATTCTTATTTGTTCAAAGATAGGATTACATCAAAGCAAAAATTGTAATTATATCAAAATTTAAAAGTTTTTATTCTTTTTCAATTGGTAAGTTGGTTACAGCAACAAACTGACTGAAGATATATCGAACCCAAATAAACCGATATTGTTATTATTTTTTTTTTTGATTCAATTCCGGTTTTCGTTCTGACCAAATTAACGGGTTTTTCCGGTTTTCAGTCTCCGGTTCGAAGCCCTGATTTTTTTTTTTTTTTTTTTTTTGTACGAGGGTCGTATACAAATTTTAAAATTGTCTCTTTTTGAAAATTAACGACAGGAATTTTTTCTTAAGGTAGTCTTTTTTCGTACCTTATTTTGAACATTTTTTTTTCAAATAAACTGCCCACTTATTTCTAATAGATGATGAATAATTACAATATTTTAGCATCTTTTAGGGGACAACCTGTATAAAGTGGAATGTTCTAGGCGTTCGTGACACTCTCTGATTCTTTTAAAACTATAAAAGTGCGTGTTCATAAAATACCAACTATCGAGGTTATGAGAGAAAGAATATTTTTACCACTACTACCATTATTATTCATTATTATTAAACGATCATTTTAACGGGAGTAGATGCAATGCAGGAAAGACGTGATTTAGAATTTTGATTCCCCAGTTTAATTTCAAAATTTCAGTTAAACATATATATACAGGGGCGGGGGGTCAAAAGCAGTGACCTAGGCTTTTATTCCCTAAATGTCGATCATTTACATACACAAAAAATTACACGTAAAATAGGTACAGAATTTTATGGTATCGATTAAATTTTTCGGGAGATTAAAATCTAAATAAATACAAATTTTTAATTTTCATGTTTGCCCCGCACAAAAAAAATTCTCTCTTAGTAAAGTGTGCTCCATAGATGTAATGTACAAAATTTGAGTATTTTATCCTAAAAAGTTTTCGGAGAATAAATATATGCTGACTTAAACTTTGTTCCAATGGCTCTCGAAAATATCGTCGGATGATTGCATTCGGGGTTGTACACAAATTAAGAAAAAAAAAAACAATGATTGTTTAAATAATAACACTTTTGCTATTATTGGTTACAGGACTTCGTGAACTTTGTTTAGCTCATTTGTGCCTAGATAATTTTGCGACTTTCTTCGATTTTTGCTGATACCAGCAATAATAGACAAATTTCTACTATCAACTTCTTGCACAAGGGATGATTTCTTTTAAAATCATACCTTGATCTTTTGGATCCCCCAATCTTTTGTATAAAAATAGAAATGCCAACATCCTACTTTGTTATGTTAAAATATTTTGTGGAGTTGAGGTTCAATACTCGTTAATAAAGGCTAGGGAAGAATGAATAACTTTTTCAACTGATAGCGAAAATAACACCAAAAAAGGGGACGCTAGGCATTAATGGGTTATAAGTATCTCCTAAAATTTTTATGTTGAACGGCCGAAGCTTTGCACGTCACCTTTTTCATGTATATGGGCACATTTTACTAATTGAAAAATTTTCTGTACATAGGTGATAAAATATTTAAATTTTGTATTTATGTAGATTTAATTGTCTGAAAATGTTGTAAGTTTCTTTACATCTATAATCAATATTTAAGAAATGAAAGGCTAGATTAGTGTTTTTGCGACATGGTGTATACATATACGTACGTGTGTGTGTACATAGTAAGTATTAAATATTGTAAAAGTACACGCACAATGGAAATAAAACTAACACGTTAAAATAAATAACTGTATGAAGTAAAATAAACTCTACGTACTACGTAACTCTTTTAAGTTTCGGGAGTTCCGCAAGTTCTCCTTTCTTCAAGAGCAGACTATTCTCGGACCCGCAAAGAAAGCAAATTCAAGACAAACTGAAAGCGCCGTTACGAGGAAAAAATAAATAAAATTTCAAGAAAAAGAAAACGAATAACTAAAATAGAAAAAAAAAAAGTAGCAAAATATAATGGGAGGCGGGGTATGACAACAGGATAGAAGAAAGAAGTTAACAATAAATAAATAAATAAATTGTGAAAAGAGCAAGTAAAAAGAACAGAAAAACAAATAAAAATAGATAAAAGGCAAGAATGCAATAATCATTTTGTAACTTAGGCTCTTAGACCATTCTGGTGTTCACCACTTCGAATCCAGAAAGCTAATCGTCAAACCATTTGAGTTGTGAAAATATGCTTCAAACACTTTCAACGCCAAGACCTTGATGTATCCAATTTCCTTTGAGTGTCATGGTAATGAAAAGTGGCAAAGACTGTAAGGCACTAAAACATCCCCCCCCCCCACCGCTCAATACACTTCTATTTAATTGAAATTCCTTTCTTTGTGCTTGCATTTGGATGCGAGTGTGTTATTTTAAACCCCCGTAATGCGCGCTAACTTTGGGTTAGTTTGAAGTAGAGCAAAGATCCAAACGCGCAAATATTTTTTGATATAAACTGTCATGTATTGAAGGTATTTTGGATGACTTTTTAAAAAGGGGAATTGCGATACAGTCAAAACCTCGTTAGTACGTCACTCTCATAGGACCACTTAAAAATGATTTACTAAGCGAAGTGACTTCTTAAGCGGAGTTTATATAAAATGCTATTCGAATTTCTAAATGTTTATGTGCCTATACAGGGGTCAAAGCAGATTAAATTTGATCCGTTTGCAGCACCATCACAAAATTAAATCGATTAGAACGGCCCCTTCATTAAAAAGCAATCGATTAAAAAAGCTTCCTCACAAATTGTAATCCATAAAAACGGCCCCTTCACAAAATTACAATCGATTACATTTTACCCGATATTTTTTATGTTTTATCAATTATTTTAACAAAAAAGTTACTTTTGTTAAAAATTGATATGAAAATTCACCAAAATAAGTGTTGAAATTCACGAAATTAAGCATTGAAATTCACAAAAATGGGATACTGTAAAAACTTCCTGCATCGACTCCTGCTATAATTAACTTACACCACATTATAATTTATATAACTTAGTAGAACTCAAATTAATAAAACGAATGACAAATTAAGGAAAATATAAGTAAAGCCGGTACGTACAGTACTTACAATTTAGCTGTACAACCTGCCATATTTAATCTGCCATCGTACGGAAATCACTTTATGTTTCTGGGTAGGAGAGTGTAAATAGTGGACTTTTAATGGGGGGGGGGAAATTAACACTCAGCCTATAATTAGAAATTATGGACACCAATAAAGTCTTTATGAAAGGTGACGTCTTGATAGATGTGGCCTTTCAGAGAGGTTTCACTACAATTTCTGGGGAAACGAACGACACAAAATCAAAAATGTCATGGTTGCCTCCGGATGAGTGTAACAGAGAAATCAATCTTAAAAGTGAAACGGACAAATCCGAGAGGCGAAAATTTTACTGAATGGAAACAGAAATAGTACAAATGAAGTTTAATTGGGGGGGGGGGGAATCCAGTCGCGCGCGATGCGATGCATATGCATATATGAAAGCGATGCATATGCATATATGTATTAACCACTTAAAGGTCATAATATTTACAAGAAAACGGTCATAAAAGTGCCTATGTCTGTATTCCAGAAAATTGTATAAAAATAAGTGTACGTACAATATATGTATTCATTTTAAGGCTTTGGACATATTTTTAGCACGAAAGAAAAAATGTTTAATCTTATAAATGAAAATGAAATTCTGTTTGTTTGTTTGTGGATTTTATTCGTATACAAATCCACAAAAATGGACCTATCAGCCTGAAATTTTGCACAGATATGTAAAATAATATATAATAAATCGTAGTCCACTTTAAAACTTTGAAAGTCCACCCGCTCCCGGAATTTAAGAGATTTTTTATGTTCTCCACGCAAAAAGCTTTCCGTAATTGTAACCCCTGTAGTGAAAAAGTGTGAAATAAGCATCGTGGTTGCCATGTGTGGCGATTTTGCCGAATAAAATGTTTTAAATTCTCAAAGTAAAAATAAAAGAATAATAATGATTTTTTTTTTTTGTTGTTAGTTTATATTCGTAAGGTTATTTTTTTTTTAAATTATAATATCGTGTGTATGGGAAATCAGAGCAGGAATGAAATGTTTTATACGCAAAACAATAAGAATTGAAGATTTCCGAGGCTAATGTGTAAAATTTTTTAGTTTGGCGAAAAAATAAAGTGGCTGAAACTTACTAAACTTACTTTATTAAACTTACTTTGTAAAATAAATAAATATTTCTTAAGATTTCTTTGAACATAAATAAAAAAAAAAGTGACCTAAGACTGCACAATGCATGTCACAAATACACGTATTTGAGTACTCTTACCATATATTTAAAAATAAACCATATCGTAATTAAGTTAAAAATAGTCTAGAATTATCATCTGTTGTGCAAAATTAGAGAAAATAAATCCGTGCATAAGAATTGAAATGCTCTTATCTTTCAGAAGCATAACGTTTGAACACTATTGCCCGGAAATATCACGGGCACGAGAAAAAGAGGGAGTAAGTGATTTTGACGGGACCTAGAAGGAAGGGGGTTAAATATTGTCAGGTATTCACAGCTGCTAAATGCATCAAATATTACAGTTTCCACAAGAATCCTTCTAAACTCTTCCCAAATTTAAGTGTACACTGGAAAATTTTTATTTTTACAAATATCATAGCTTTTAACGCTGAGGTAGTGTCGGATTCAGAAATGTTTTAAAAGGGAGTGGGGGAGATGACGAAGCGTTTTATCAGAGATGAGTCAATCCTTTATTCATTTTTAGTCTTAAACTCAGGTTTAAACTGTCCACTCTCCACACTGAAAAGGCGCAGCAGAGAAGACTCTCCTACTGTGACTAGAACTTCTTTCGAGCATGCGTCTTTCAATGCTCCGCCGGCTTTAACAGCGACAAGGCACCTATTATTACTTAGCCAAAAAGTTGCATAGCGCTTGTCAAGAATAAAAACAATTCATGCAGAGAGAAAGAGAGAATGTGCAATGCTCAATTTCAATATTCAAATCCTCCATGGTTCAACAGAAGAAAACAGTTTGCCCATTTTAACTTCCTGCAAATTATCAGACTGTATAATCTCGTGAAGTTATTTAAAATTTCACATATTGAGAATTTATGTTCGTATATGACGTACATTTTGTGACAGCGTTTATCAATCTCGTGCAATTTTTAGTTGATGATTTTACGTGTTTGACTGCGGTAAAACAAATCCCAGTTAGTTCATCTAATTAGATTTCTAATGGTGCAATGTATTAACTTCCGATGGCATAGGGAAAAAAGTATCTTTACATAGGAACGTTATGGAGAAATGTAATCCTACGTTAAAAGTGGTTCTTTTAAGCCCTGCATATAATATAATGTAATTATAATTGTAATTATTATAGCATTTATTTATGTGTATTTTCTATTTTAGCTTTAATATGTGTGTGTGCATTGAGTTAAGGCAAACCTGCAAGAGGATATCTGCCTCAGGGGGACGATGGTTACTTCCCACACATCGGCACGCCAAGAGATCGCCAACAATTTCACCCCCTTTTCAAGAACGATCAGTGCGTGACCCTGCAGATCTAGACTCAAGGAAAATATCGCGAGGATGGCCCCCGTTCTAAAGTGGGGATGGCAAAAGCGGGAAGATAGCAACCCATAAATTACTCCAGCCAGTGTCATTCGGAGATGTCTAGGATGGGTATAATAAGAGTTCCTTTATCAGCAGCAATAATTAAAACTTGTCTTTAGAAAAATATTTTAAAACGCTAGAAGCATCGCACTTACTATCGCTTGTTTTGAAAAAAAAAATTTAATATTTTATTTTTTTTTTCACGATTTTAAAATTCGTTAATTTTAATTTAAAATGCGTGCGCTCACTGTCTCAGGAAGGAAAAAAAGAAAAGAAGGGAAATTTGAAGGAAGAAAATTGCGTGAACTATTTACATATATTTACCTCAAAATTTACTTATTCGTTTTAGTTGTGGACGCAGGATCTTATTTTAGGCTGTGTATTCGGAGCACGTGACATGGTGCTTCCATTTTATAGTTGTCCTAGAAACTGCACAGATAGTATCAAAACACGTACTAAAATAATCTTTCACACATTATGAAGGTTTAATTTCTACCTGAAAATCAAAGTAAATTATCTGAATATTTTAATTGAATCCAACAAATTATTCGAAGAGTTTAGTTTCATAAATTGACATTTATTTTCCTATTTTATAAAGATAGTTGCAAGTTATGCATAAATGTATAGATTTAATAATATCTGATGCTAATAACTAATAAGTAGTTCGAAAAATCCTCTAAAGTTTTAGACATTCTAAAATTTAAACTTCTGGTCAGAGAAAAGAGAAAATTAGATTTTTTTTGTTTCGGAAACATATATCGTAATTTAATGTGTTCTCTTGAGTATTTGTAGAGCCTGAAATATTTAACCCATTAACCGTATATAGAACACTGTAAAACTAAAAAAAAAAAAAAAAAAAAAACCTGTTAAATTCTTTTTAAAAGCATTTTCTTAAATTCATGTTATATATTTTTTGCAATTCCCCTAAAGAACTCTTCAGCAATGTGACACAGGCATTTAAAAGTTTAATGTTAAGAAAATCTTCATGCACGGGTGATTTGTGAAACGTAAATTAATTTCATTTAAGTAATATTCCACAACAATTTTTTTTTCGGGGTTTCCCGCAAGTACCCTACAGAGAGTGTTCACACATTTTTGTAACGATTTTGCAAAGATATATATAGAAATAAATATAAGAATTTTATTTTCTAATGTGTTCAGTCTGATAGCCCTTTCTTTGAACCATCATATTACATCTTGATTTCAAAGATGAAAGTCCTTTTCTTAAAACATCAAGGCTGATATTATTCCACTCCTCCATCACAATCTTGTAGTAATATAATCTTTTGTAGTAATATATGAATGTATCTTGTGTTTGCGTGATTATGGCAACGCTATACTAGGGCAATCTGCCAAGGATGGGAAGGTGCCTTGGCAGGAGAACTTTCTAAGGGGTTCTAAAGCGTATTCACGTTACATCTGGAAAAAACCTACCAAAAATCCAGACTGTTAGATCGACAGCTGCTCTTCGGGACCTTCACTCTTCGGCAGTCTACCATTTTCAGTGGCATAACTACTGTGCGATGGTAAGGCTATAAATGTATCTTAAAGTAGAAAGATAATTCAACTCATCTTCGTTTAGAAATATATTTAATTTTATATTTCAATTCCATTCATTATCACTGAAAAATAACGTTCAATAAATACTTGTCACACATTTTTGCTTTCATGCCTTTTAAGATGCAATTTATTCCAGGAAAAACTTATGTATATGTAAAAAAAAAAAAGTTACTATTACATTTGTTTGTTCATCTTAAAATACACTGGAATAAAATAAACTAGAAGTTTCTGTAGAAAATTTTACTTAATTGAAGTTTTAGACGTATTTCGTATTTTGTATGTATTAAGAAAATTAATGTATTTTGTATTTTTTCAATTTAGAAAGCATTTTGTATTTTGTAATTTTTCGTGTTTGAATAAATGTAATTTGTATTTTGCATCGAAAATACATTTTTACTTCCTTGTACGTAGTATAAGGAAGTAATGTGATCCCGAAAAATTTTGGGGGCCAAATTTCGACTAAAAAACCGATTTTGACTACCTCTAAATTTAATTAAAAAATTTTTTCGATGCATCTCATCGTAGGCTAGCATGCACGATCATATTAACGCGTCTGCAACTCATTTTGACCAGCGGCCGGTCTATTGTGGTCAGTTTTTCCATGCCGTCTGTACGTACGTACGTATGTACGTACGTACGTACGTACGTACGTATGTATGTAACTCGCATATCTCAAAAACTATTGGTCGTAGAATGTTGAGATTTGATATTTAGGATTGTTCTATGATCTAGTTGTGCACCTCCCCTTTTGGTGGCAATCGAATGGATAGTTTATGTACAGGACCGCCCAAAAGATTCGAAATACATTACGCTCTATGGGCCGAAATTCATTAAACTCGCCTAACTCAAAAGCTATTAGGCGTAGAATGTCGAAACTTCATATTTTGGATAGTTGTAACATCTAGTTGTGCACCTCCCCTTTTGGTTCCATTCGACTGGATAGTTTATCTACAGGACTGCCCAAAACATTCGAAATACATTACACTCAATGGGCCGAAATTCATTAAACTCGCATATCTCAAAAACTGTTAGGCGTTGAATGTTGAAACTTTATATTTAGGATTGTTGTAACATCTAGTTGTGCACCTTCCCTTTCGGTTCCATTCGACTGAATAGTTTATCTACAGGACCGCCCAAAAGATTCGAAATACATTACGCTCTATGGGCCGAAATTCATCAAAGCGTTTTTTAGAGGTATTGGGCTATTTCAAACGACTCAGAAGTGATATATGCTGTAAAGAGTTAGAAAATGAATTTCTCCATTAAAAAAAGTGTCTTTTTCATTTATAGTTCTGCTACAGGAACACTCAAAAGATTTCCAATACATTACGGTCAATAGCAATTTTAGGGGCATTCATCCATTTCAAGCACAATACCGTCCTACCACATAAGTTAGGTAATGGTCCGACCACGGTCACGTGCCTCCCTCAAGAACTATGCCAAAAGTCGCCAAGCTTGGCGACTTTTGGTGTATGTGTGTGCATATTTAACTCTCAAATCTCAAAAACTATTATGAAATTTCATATATAAGAATGTTGTAACATCTAGTTGTGCATCTCGATTTTTGGTTCCAATCTACTGGAGAGTTTATTTACAGGACCACCGAAAAGAATTTCAGTACCTTAATGTCTATGGACATCTTCAATATAATACAGTCATTGTTTGGTACATGCCCAAAATCTCGCCGTCTGTCCTCGACCTTGGCGAGTTTTGGCGAAATATCGCCAAATTTGGCGATAGTCAGTCATTTGGTCCATGCCCAAAGTATCGCCATTTGTTATCGTTCTTGGCGAGTTTTGGCGGAATATCGCCAAATTTGGCGATAATCTGTCATTGTTTGGTTCATGCTTAAAATCTCGCCAAATGTCTTCGACATTGACGAGTTTCGCCGAAATATCGCCAAATTTGGCGCCAAAAATTATTTCCTATTTTGTATAACTCTAAAACTTTAACCCGTAGATTTTTTAACTTTGTATTTAGAACTATTGTAATATCTAACTGTTTTCAATATCTTTTTTGACAGCAATCGACTGAGAATTTATTTACAGGGTGAGCCAAATGACTTTAAATACATTGAGGTGTATGGATGCATTCAATTCATTGAAAGTCTGTGGTCAATGACTACTTTGGCTATCCCCAAAATCTCGCTGACTATCTCAAGTTTGTCGGCTTTTGGTGAAATATCGCCAAATAAAGTGTCAGAAGGAAATCTTTCAAATTGAACTCAGCTTGGCGATATCGAAATATTTGGCTAGAAATCGCTAAACCTTACTATTATTGATATTTTATCTCTTTCAAACAAATAAATTTAGAGGAAGTGCATCGAAAATATTTTTGATCTAATGGACGTGCAAGGAAGTCATGTGTTGGACACATCAGATTTTTTTATGTATTTTGCCCAACTCTGCTTCTGTAGTTGCTTTCAAAGACCATTGCAGAGCAAGCAGTAATTATTTTTATTTCCAACGGAGGGGAGAGTATGAGGGAGCGTCCTCTAAGTGAAACTGTACTCCCCCTCTCTAAACAACGGGGGATGAGGGGGAGAAAAGCAATAAACTTTAGGTTTACCTTTGCCGATCTCTGGGAAGATAGGGGGGAGGTTGGGCTTGGATCAGTAGCGTAGCCAGGATTTTATTTCGGGAGGGGGGGGGGGCTGAGTATCAAATTGTAAGCTAGAATTCAATTGTAAGCTAAGTAAAGGGACCCATTTCGGGGGGGCTGAATGGGCTTCAGCCCCCCCCCCCTGGCTTGGGTGAAGGACATTTTAATGGGTTCTAACAAAGCCACCTAGAGCAGCGAATCAAGCCTAAAGCATAAATGCGTGACGTCACAGTCCGGGCCCCTGGTCGTCCGATAAGCTTGCTACGATGACGCTGTTCTGATTGCTTTTGTGAGTTTATCTTGGGCACAATTTTGAAATTAGATCCCTATCACAAAGTGAAAAAATTTGCTTGATAGAAAATATTTATTTTTCACGAAATTTATTCTGAAGAGTAAATTTCTTTCGATATAAAATATTGTATATCTATATACATTTAAAAAACAATAAATTTAGAATGAAAGAAAAAATAGAGAATATTAGGAATATTCAAACATACTTTGTGTACCCGATTGTTAGTATAAATCGAAAATTCGAACTTCTTATCTCCAAAGAATTTTGAGTTTGAATATTACTCGCTAACTAAATTCTTTGCAAATAAAAGAAATAAAATTGCAAAACTTAATTTATTTAATCATATTTTATTTATATTAACAGACTTCATTTTAATTAGTTCAAAGAAGCCTTTGATTTTTTTTTCTTTTAAACTGCAGGAACCTTTTTATCGAACTTCAGCTGTAATGAGATCAGATTGTGAGGTCTATTTTATAATTATTACAACATAATAAAAGCACTAATTGAGGGGGGAAATATATGTCATCAAATTAACGATTCTGAATCAGGGAAGTATATTTTATCCAAGTTGCACTAGTATTTATATTTATATATATATATATATATAAATATATAAACGTCAATTACACTAGATACTCATTGTTGTGCTTGAATTTGATTATTGTCCTTAAACTACTGTTAAGCAATAATTTATGGTTATTTTTCTTGCTTCTGTAAAAGAACTACAGATGCTGCACATATTTTTTTTTTTTTTTTTTTTAGAGAGAGAACATTATTTCATAAACCGGAATGGCATACACTAATTTTGTTTTATTCTTGAAATATATTTACGCTCCAAAATACACTTTAAAAACAATGACTGTCTATAAAGCATAATTATTGAAATTATTGAGTGCCCTAGAAAAATAGCTATCCATGCTATATACATAATTTTCAATGAGGTATATGTTTAAGTATATAGAAATAACATATATAAATTTTACTGCAATCAGTACATCTTTATGGAAGTCAGAGCACTGACAATGGGCAAACAGTTCGGGAGGAATCAGTTGCAGATTTACGAGTTTAATTTGCAGTGTAACTTTATAAAGTTCTTCATCAAGACACTGTAACGCTATAATCCAAGTAAAACACTACTGAATATAATTACGTGGTTTAATTAACGAATTAAATAATGACAATTAAGAAAGCGAAGCAAACAGCGAATACAAAACAAACGAGGAACGTACTCAGGTGGTGTGCTAGGAAGGGACCCGGGTCATGACGTTACATCGCCTAGCGGAAGGAGCATTTAGGCTTGTAGTAATTCTCTAGGAGGCTTTGGTTCTAACGTGTATTCACGGGACATCCGGAGAAAACCGCCCAAAACTCAAAATTGCTAGATCGATGGCGGCGCGATAGGCCTTAGCCCGGGAGCTTCACTCATCGGCCCTCTATTCTGTTCAGTGTCTTTATCCGCTCCGCCATCGGGGGTCCGACAATGCTCAGTTTTTTACAATACATGACACCGAGGCACCAACAAAGAAATACTTATGCAGTACGTCAAAGTTATAGTAAGTGCCGAACTGTGGCTCGTTGGTACGGCCACGGAGGTTGCTGGCGAGGCCGTGGTCAGGTGTCGTGCCTTAGCCACGACACATTGTCACTGTGAAGCTGAAGCACGATGCAAATCTAAGGGGATCGCCTCGGTTGGCAATTCCTTACTCGGTAAGTCCGAACCGACCCCTGCCCGTTAGTATTTGCATCGACAGTCCTGCTACTAGCAGAGTGTTGGAGCACATATGACCTAGCCACTGTGCTTTTATTGTTTTATTAATAATTGTTTTATTAATATTTCAGCTTTCCTCTCCTTTTTTCTGTCACTTGTTTTTATTTATTTACTAGCTGAAGTACCCGTCCTTGACGGGTTAGTGAATGCAAATTTCCAAAAAGCAAGAACTTCCGTCAGCATTGCAGGAGTACACAGAATGGATGTAGTATGTTGCCAAAGTGAAGAAAGCGAAGTTATAATTTTTATGTATTGTTAAAATATTACAGGTTAGAGAGTCACTAAGTAATATCATTTCATTCGCTTTAGTCGTAATTATGGGATGCGCGAACGAATTTTTACGCATATTGAAATAATTTTCGCAAAATCTCAAAATCTAATCAACATTTTTTAAAAATTTGAAGCCTAGAATTTAAGTTGAGTGACAACCTATTATGTCACCCAATTTTGTTTCATTCCCTGGAATCTTTATTTCGTGAGGCTTGAACAAAATTTCAGCATTCTAAAACGATATTTGCAGAATCTCAAAATGTAATCAAAATATTTTAAAAATTCAACGCCTATAAATTAAGATTAGCAACTACCTATCATATCACTAAATTTCGTATCATTCGTATTAGTCGTTATTACGTGATGTTTGAGGAAATAGAAACGTATTTTGAGAGAATTTTCACAAAATCTCAAAATCTAATAAAAATGTTTAAAAAATTGGACACCTATAGTTTATGTTGAGCAACCATCTATCATGTGACCCAATTTCATATCATTCGCTTTAGTCGTTATTACGTAATGCGGGAACAAAGATTCACTCAGTTTTAAACGATTTTCACAAAATCTCGAAATCGGATCGATATTTTTTAATTAGATGCTTATAGTTTAAGGTGAGTGGCCACCTATCATTTCACCAGATATCATTTTTTCACCTTTGCAGTTATTACGTGATGTTCGAACACAAATTTACGCAGTTTGAAATGATTTTCGCAAAATCTCAAAATCTAATCAAGATTTTTTTTTTAAATTCGAAGCCTATGTTTTAAATTGAGTGAGCACCTATAATGACACCCAATTTCATATCATTCGCTTCAGTCGTTTTTACGTGATGCTTGAAGACAAATTTACGCAGATAGAAAGGATTTTCGCAAAATCTCAAAATCCAATCAAGATTTTTTTAAAATTGGACGCCTATGTTTTAAGTTGAGTGACCACCTATCATGACACCCAATTTCATATCATTCGCTTCAGTCGTTTTTACGTGATGCTTGAACACAAATTTACGCAGTTTGAAACGATTTTCGCAAAATCTGAAAATCTAATCAAGATTTTTTAAAAATTCGACGCCTATGTTTTAAGTTGAGTGACCACCTATCATGACACCCAATTTCGTATCATTCGCTTCTGTCGTTTTTGCGTGATGCTTAAAAAAAGTGTCACGGACAGAATGACAGAATGACAGAATGACAGAACGACAGAATGACAGACAGACAAACTTTTTTTTTAGGGTCGCATCGGATTCCCGGGTGCTTGAAACGGATAGAAATCGCAAAATTTTTGAATTCCAAGAAATGTACAGACAAAAGTCTAATTTTATTTATATAGATTTATTTATTTGGTGAATCTTGTTGTCTTCTCTATGAGAAGTAGCAAACAACTATAAATCTGAGTCCTTTTTAGTTTCACACCAATGATATCACTTGACTCTTTGTTATAATTACCTGAAGGTCATTGTACTAAAATGGATAAAACTTGAACTGTGAACGAAATTTACTACTGTAGATGGTGAAATTTCGTTTCGCGTCTGCGCTCCTTGAGAAGTGCAGGAATGAGAATAAGAATCCACAAAGACGAAAAAAACGAAAACGGGGAAATATTCTTATGCTTGAATCTAACCAAACTAATTGCTTTATCGTGAACAAAATAATACCTAAGCCCTCGTGTATAAATAAATACTACGTTTTAGATAGCCTACTTTTCTATTGAATGTTCCATGTTCTCTATCGTTATTTAAAAAGAGAATTTTAAGTAATTTAATACAATCCACACACAAGAAATAACACAAATTTCATTTTTAAGACTTTCGTTTCTTTTGTTTTTTTTTTTTCTTATGCAAAAATAAAGTAAAACATGTGTAGACTGATTCTGGGGTCGAATCTCATTTTTATTTGACATACCTTAGTGAGAAATGCATTACAAAATACACGCGCATTAGCTTAAAAAAAATTCCCTTGGTTAAAAAAAAAAAAATCAGCCAGATGACAAAAACACTCAAGTTAATGATAATTGTATAGAATTTCTAGGAAATGCAGTAAATAGATATAAAGGGTGGTAAACACGCTTTAATTACTTATCTGTTAGAAATAAGCAGCCAATGTAAATTGAAAAAAATGATCAAAGTGAAATACGACAAGAGACTACGTTAAGGAAAAAAAAAAAAAAAAAATCCCGTTAATTTTCAAAAAGGTACATTTTTTACAATTGTACATGACTCCCGTACAAAGAATTTTCAATTAGCAAATAATGCGTCCGATATACTAATGAGGGGATATGCAAAATTTCATAATTAAATCTAAAACGTGTCAGAGATATTAAGATAAACATATGCTGAAGTAAACTGCTTTGAATTTCTCTCGAAGGGAAAATATCACGTTGTGTGATCACGTTTAAGGGGGCGTACAGAAATTACGAAAAAATTGTTTGCAATCTAGCAATAAAAGCTTGCATTCAAATTAATGGATAGCCCCATACCATCTTTGTTTAAAGATATCTCTTAAGACTTTTTACGATGAAAGTTTGAAATTTTGTACATCATCTTACTAGTATATGAGTCACATTTTACTAATTGGAAATTTTTTTGTACGGGGGGTCATATACAAATTTAAAAGATGCAACTTCTTATAAATTAACGAGAGGAATTTTTTCTTAACGGAATCTTATTTTCGACCTTGTTTTGAACATTTTTTCAATTTATATTGCCCATTTATCTCTATTAGATAAAGAATTAAAGCAAGGGTGGAGGGGCGACCGCCCCCGCCCCCGAGAAGAAACAAATTAATGTAAAAGATCCTATTTTATTTCCATAAAATGGATGTATATGTCAATCTTCTAACTAGCTGCCCGCACCGACAAACTACCCCCCCCCCCCGACAAATTTGCAATAATTCGCCACTGAATTAAAGCGAGTTGTCTTATGAAGGAACAGGCAGTAAGTAATTATTTTGAATTCTTTTTATTTTTCCAAAAGGGTAGAAAAGCGTCGCTTATGTAAGCTGTGGTCATGTTTGGTCCTCTTGAAAACGTTTCGATACGGCAAGGGTAACTTTGCTATGCAGATTTTTATGTTATATTTTGTTCACCTCCGATATATCGGAGGTGACGGTTTGATTAAACTCCCTAAAAACTTCACTTTTAGGTTCAATATTATGTTTAAGGTAAGGGCGATCGACAGATTGAAAGCTTAAACTAACGAATAAAAAAACACAAATTGTATAGAAGTACTGACTGGTGGCTAATGATGTAGATCTTTAATAAATAATATATTTAATAAACACTAGATGACAGCACTATCGCCAGAGCAGAAAGATTCTGCAAATTAACAGAATAATTTCACTGACAAATAAAGAGGAATGGCTTTCCTTGAATAGAACAGAACACATAGTGTATTCAATGTCCCTAATGCAAATAAAAAATCTTGACTTATTTTTTAAAACTTTTTTGTGTTGAGTACAAAGTTGTCTTTTTATTTGTCCGTAAAATTATCATTTCCGTTCATTTGCAGAATCTTTCTGCTCTGGCGAAAGTGCTGCCATCTAGAGTTTATTTAATACACTATTTGTTGAAGATCTACATCATTAGACAACAGTCAGGTTTGATTGAGTGATTAAGGCAAACCTGCACGAGGGGTATCTGCCTATGAGGAGGGATGCCTTGGTAGGAGGACTTTCAAAGGGGTTCTAACGCGTATTCACGTTACATCTGGAGAAAACCTACCAAAACTCCAGACCGTTAGATCGACGACCGCGCGATGGGACCCGAACCCGGGACCTTCACACTTCGGCCGTCTACCATTTTCAGTGAGACAACAGTCAGGACTTCCATAAGATTCAAGTGGTTTTCTGTCTCTCTGAGAAAATTTATTCGCAAGGAAAAAGCACTTCACTTATGCCATTCAAAGGGCTACTGACATCTTTTCCGTAGATTCCCGTTACAATTTAAATGCTCATTGGAACGCGAAAATCAAAATTTACGTTTCATGTTATGTTCACAAAATGTACCGTTTTTCATTTAACACTTTTTGATAGAACCATAGCACAAATAGTTTTACAGAATATTTTATGCAAGCATCTGCTAAACTGGTTGGTCTTAACAGCATAAAATTTGATAAAAACGACAGATTTTCTGTTGCAAAAGGCGATGGGACATTCTAGGGGGGTAGGTTAAAGGCCACACTAAATATACCCAAGAACTACCCAAGATCGCCAATGTATAAAAATTATAAAATTCTAGATTCAAGAATTTAAATTTTCCAGAATTTTCATATTCGAAATTCATACTTCCTTACATTAATTTTGAGAGTTTATTAACCAAATGTTGCTTCGCAATACCATGATATTCAATGATGAAAAAAAACATCAAGCAATTCAACTTTATTCAACTTACCAAGTGTCAACTTTAGTTGAAAAATGTGTACTACATAAACATTCTAACTATGTGCCCATTCTTTGCACAAAGCAATTTACTTAACACCCATGATAGGAATCTTTAAAAATATGCAACTGACATATAATGCAATACAAAAACTTTGAAAATTTCCCCACAATAAGCGCAACTTAAAAATGTTGATTCCCAATTTCATCCCAAAGAATGGACACAGCTTCAAGTGTAGCTCTCAGAGACAGCTAAAGACTTTGCACCCCCTATTTGCCAAGATGGAAGGGGGAAGATTTTGTATATACAATTTGGCATCCCTTATGTGCCCAGGCACAAATGCCCAACCCCTAGGTATGACAATGCACAGCCTGTGTGCTCAATCTGTTGAGGACCAGCATGCAGAGTATGAAGTGCAGTCACAGGACCAAACGGAACGACTTTTATGAATTTAATACTAATAATAGTATTAAAAAATTTATAATGATTGTTCTTATTTTCAAATTATGCAAATGCAAGGTTGGGCTAACCCCATTAATCTGAGCTCTTCATGTGGGAGGGACGTTCGGCTGATAAGAGCGAAATTGTTGCATTGTACATAGGGGATGCTGGTCGTGAACAGGTTAGATAGGAAATTTTATTATAGTTTAAAATTCATGTAGAAATTAAATAAACCAACAAAATTTACTTAACAAGGAAATCCTACCTATTAGCTTTGAAGAAATAATTTGCTCAATTTAAGTGCTTTTCTTTTTAATTTCAAGCAACATTTGAATTAAATTTTCACCTAGCAATTATTAAAATATGGCAAAATCTTCCTGAATACACATACACTGCATGCTGAATTAGAAATAGATGGTTTGAGAAGTACAATTCTTAACACATTAATTTCATATAAGATAATTACATTAAAAATTAAATTTGTTACTTGAACTTGTGCTAAACGATGGCAATTTAAATCGAGTGTCATTGGGTATCATTTAGTTGCTTGTTCTCTTCCCAAAAATTCCCTCTATAATTGATACCATCTGTAGAAAAGGGAACTTCTGAATGTTTGAACTTCTCAGAAACACAGTGTTCATACACATTTTTTTTTCGTTGAAATTCTCAAAATTTCAATAAATTTCTAGATTGAAACATACTATACTCCAGTTCAACTTAACCTGACAGTGCGTGGAAAGGTACGAGTGCCTTATTGCGCCG
>JAWZYV010008283.1:0-14402 GCA_038373885.1 Cheiracanthium punctorium
GGAAACCGCCCAAAACTTTAGATTGTTAAATCGACAACCGCGCGATAGGCCCGAACTCGGGACCTTCAGCCATCCGCCCGCAGCTGGCTCTGCGGGCACAGGCAGCTGCGGCAAAAAGGGTCTCTAGATCTGTGGCACGCGATGAACGTTTCGATCGTCCACCATCTTGCTGGTAGTTAAGTCGAGCGATGGCAACGGCTGCCCTTTTTTCAGCATTGGGAAAGGATTGCGCCTCAAAGGGTTAAGGGTGTACGTACACTAAGGAAAAGAAATAAAACAAGCCTCTAAATTACCCCCCCCCTTTCGTAAATTTCTCAAAGTTTTTAAAGTGTGTAGTCAATTATTCTTTTCATTTTATTGAGTACCAGGTTACGTGCTGTATTAAATACTAGCTGCTAAGGCTGTCAGCTTCGCTGCCCCGTATACTTTACTGTTCGTTATACTCAATGAGTTTTGACTCAATTTCTGGACTCATTTCCTCGAAAATGCTGTTTCTTTGTTTTAAAAGTATTTGTCATTAAATTTATTTGGGTTAGGGTTGCTACACATTTTGGGTGCCATCCTAAAAGTCGATGCTGAAACAGCCAATGGCTAAAATGTGCTTTAGCCCAGTGCATGGTGACATTTTTTAAATGGGCGATGAATGCGCCAAGTATTGTATATTCGATATTTTAAAGCTGTGAAAAAGTCAGAAAGATCTTGCATTTTGTTATTGTTATTTTGTAATCTAGCTACTTCGTGATATAGGCTTGCTTCAGTTGACGTCATTGAATTTTACATTTGGATTTTCGCACATGCGTTATTGTTATTGCACTAATGTTCATAGCTAGCTCTTGCCGTTCGCAGCGTTCGCGAAATCGTCGATTTTGGTACCACATGCGTTAGCACAGAGGTTCCCAAACTGTGTGCCGCGGCACCCTAGGGTGCCACGAGCGTATGTCAGGGGTGCCGTGGAGATAATCAAGAATAGGGATGGACGCGAGACGACTTTTTGCGAGACGAGACAGAGATTTACAGCTTTTTTGCGAGACGAGACAAACATTTTTAACATTATGATATAGGGATTTTTGCGAGACGAGACAAGCTTTTAGGCTGTTTTGCGAGACGCGAGACACGAATTTTTCGTCTCGCGTCCATCCCTAATCAAGAAAAGTGTTTTGGTGGAGTATAATCAAATAATTTCCTCTGAACCGGTGTCCTCAAGAAAGTGAGCCAACTCGATCACTAAGTGGGCTCAAACAAAAATATTTCAGTCAAGTTCAAGACTGTCCTGTAGCTTCTCTTTTATAGGAACTCCCTGAAATGGGGGTATTGTCAAAATTCTATATCGCTTTCCCATGAGAGTATTTTCTTGGTAGTTAGCCCCATAAACAAACAAATAAAAAATAACGTAAAATGCATCCAAACTGCTTTATTCTAACTTTCATATTCATATTGCTTTAAAGGAAATCTGTCGCGAAATATTTTTAGCCTGAAAAGGGTGCCGCGAAATGTTTTTAACCTGGCAAGGGTGCCGCGAAATGCTTTTAACCTGACAAGGGTGCAGCGGGTAAAAAAAGTTTGGGAACCCCTGCGTTAGCGTATTATATAAGTAGACTATCGACAATTGAATCCGTACAAAATGTGCTTTGAATACTTTTCGGATGACATGGCTCATTCTCCTTTTGGCCTACCTTTTATTCCAGGTAGCCTGGATGAGAAAGTGAAAGTAAGAAGCCGAAACTACAAAATGGTGGAACATTTTTGCCTTAGCAAAATAAACATGCCACTCACTTCTTTATTTATCAAGGGAATCTATCGATGTATCTATCGTAGTATTTTAACCCTTTAACGCGCAGTGTTCCCGCTCTGGGAACACCCAACTCTGACGTTTTGACTGTTCCCAGTCACGAAGAATATATTTGATTTCTATAAAAACAGTTGCGGGTGACCTAGCTCCACGAGAATCCTTTACTTTTTAGCACGTCATTTCCCGTAAAAAAATGTTCACGATTATTTTTAACAGCACTGACATCTGCTGAAAAATGGAAGAATGCGAGAACATCTGGATAGATTTCCCAGATATAGAGATCCTTTTTTGACGCAGCTGGATGTGCGGCACGCGATGACCGTTTCGATCGTCCGCCATCTTGCTGATAGTTGAGTCGAGCGATGGCAACGGCTGCCCTTTTTTCAGCATTGAGAAAGGGTTAAAAAAATCGTTGTTGTTTCATCACCACTAAAAAACCGATTAAACTATAATACAGTAAAGCACCGCTTAAGGCTTTCTCATTCATACGACTTTTTCATTCATACGTCGTTTTCGTGAAGTCCCGATTCATTCCTATTCATTTTAATGCAAAAGTTCTTATTTTATAAAACGGACACTATCGGTTAAACGTCGTTTTTCACACCCCCAAACTTTGAAATTTTACCGTATCAGTCATATTTTCCGAGAAGCTTTTTCTATATAGAACGTCTAATAAAGGATATAAGGAGGGATGTACCTTTAATCACTTTCCTCTAAACACACAATCGACTTTATTAAGAAACTTTGTCAGAACGCAAATGGGAAAACATTTCATAAACGTAATTCAATCCACAATACTGCAATTAATAATAAAATACAGTCAAATGACTTTGATTTTTTTTTTTTGTTCAATGTCTGTATGGAACGCAAATCACACCATAATTGGTATGTCATTTGTGGAATTTCACCCGATTAGCTACGCCTGGGCTCTAGCCAAAGGGATTGGGATGCCCTCCGTGGGGGCCTTTCGAGGGGGTTCTAATCCTTATATACGCTGAGTTTCGGAGGAAACTACGGAAAACTCCGAACGGTGAGGTCGGTGGACGTGACCTGGTTTCGAACCAGGCACCTTCCGTCTCCCAGTTCAGTTTGTTTGTGTGATTATGGCAACATTACACTAGGGCGATCTGCCCCCTAACCCCCTCCAACTCCATGTCTACGCCTCTGTTTTCTAATGGCTTCTGCTGGCTAACAGCTTAGCGGGGCCAGATCCTCCGTACAGAACGGCGATGGGCGAAGTAGTGAGGCTTCCATTCAGTTAAGCCCGAATGAGAGAAAGGCCGACATATCTCCAGAGTCTCCTTTTTTTGAACCCATTTCAGATGACAGACATTGCATATGGGTGGGCACCCCCCTACAGGTATAGTTGGAACATGGGGGACATTGAAGCCAGAAACAGATTTTACGTGCACCAGCTCCTACTAGTGTACGCGGTCCCACAGCAGACCAGCCGAGAGAGTTTGTTACCGTGCTAAGCGCTGACCAAGATTGGTGCCGCTTCACTTTCAGCGTTCTTATGGAAACCGAGCTTAGAGACTAGGCCACTGCGGGACCGGCGAAATGTTCCTTTGAGGAGAAGAAATGGTACAGTGGTAGCCGTTTATTGCGGTCGGTGGTTTATCCGGTGAGCCGCTTATTCCGATTTAAATCGGTATGAACGGTACGAAAAGGTGAAACTGCAGTGGCTTTCCGCCGGTTACCTCGGTAGTGAGTGCCGCTTTATCCGATCAGGTAGCCTTTGGAGATTATTTAAAATTTCGACATAATTAGTTTTAGGGTGAATTGAAAACCTGTCAAAGATGACTCATATTTGTGTGCAGGTGTTACAGTAATTAAGTTAAAACATTTGTTCATAGACTTAAGAGAATAATTATTTTTAATAAAAATAATGATTAATTCGATTCCCGAAAGTAATGGGACACCTGATGATGGTGATGATGTCAACAGTGTGCGCCCGAACCGGGTACGTGTCACAAAAGTAGATTTGCTGAAAGCTATAGACATAGACACTTTAAGCAGAGAGCAGAACATTTGAGGAGAACATCGTAAATGATCACCTCTTTTCAACATTAAATGAAATTCAATAGTCGCTACGTGACACAATGTCCCTAAAACAGCCATTAATTTCGGATTCCCTCCTCCAAGAAGTTCGTAATTGCTTTGTTTATTATAATTATAATTTATTCATTTTATTAATGTACATAAGCATCTTTTTCACTTATTTTTTCTTTATTCAACGAGGGGCCAAGGCCCCTAGACTCGCTATGCTCGCTTTTCGTATGAGGCATTCGACTCCTAATGAGGCTTATTCGTAAAAAAAGGGCTGATTTCAACAAGCAACACCCAAAGGTTGGATCAGATAGAATGTTACCGAGCTACACATTGCTTGATTCTTGCATGTTCCATGGAACATAAAAATTTAAACTTCACACTATTTTTAATTATTTGAAACCCATGGAAGACCTTGCGTATTAGTCAATTAAGGCGATTTTTCATAATTTGGCGACTTGCGTATATGTATAGTTGATAATTAGCTCTAAGAAAACAGTACCCCATATGTTTTCTTTGATAAAAACTACGGAACAGCTAGAATAGATTGCCACCAATGGCCACTTTTCATTATTTGGCGATTTACACATGCTCACAACATATAATTTCTGCTCATATAAGGTTCCCGGAAAACCGTTTTCCATACTTTCATGTACATAATCCTTTGCAGATTGGCGTTTTTAGCACCACGAATTATATCCTCTCGCCGCGCTGGAAATATACAAAGTGTACTATAACTGCTATAATGGCATAGTTAACGCCACCAAATATTTCTACTGGTAGCAAATACTCCAGCTGGACCGAACCGGCTTTAAAACAATCTGCATTTTAATTATTTTTCATTTTCAAGATACATGGGTTCTAACATTTTGGAACTCGCGGTTTAGATTTACCCATCTTGGAAAGATACCATTTCGCGAGATCGTACCTAATGCAGAGATGGCGCTTTTAAAATCAGTTACAATTAGTTATTCTGTTTTGGAATAACTAATAATCACTAATTGTAAACTCCTGTAGTGTAAGCGAACTTACTATTTGAAAATTGTCAACTTTGTGTAACACACTGAGTTATTTATTTCTTATACTTTTTAATTTGGCATAAAATGGATGTAATTCTACTTCATGTTTGTCAATTTCACGCGATTCTACATAATTGGAATATTTTTGTTGCAAAGGAATGAATGATTTTATGCCGACTCTGGCAACCATTTATTTTATTTTTTCAGTTTTTTATTAATATCTTCTAAAATAATTCGATTTTCGAAATTTAAGTCAGCTTATCAGGTTCCTCGGAATTTTCTGAATCCTTGGACACCTTAGTCGAAACTCAAATCCCCACGAGATGGGAGGAGATAGTAGAACACGCTCTTGACAGCGGCGGCGGCGACAGCGATTATTTATAAACACGGTATATTTTGCTTTAATCCAATCGACGTAATTAAAACAATTGAAAAATTGTGTCTAAAAATATTAACAATTCATGCGGAATGTTAAATATTCAAATCCTACATCATTCAGCAGAAGGAGACAGAGTAATACCTCTCAATAAGTAACAACCACTGGACCAGACATGTTTTGTTTCTTATTCAGAGAGCCCCACCATGGCCGAGTGGATAAGTCTCTCAAATCGGTAGACGGCTGAAGTGTGCAGGTCCCGGGTTCGGGATCCGTCGCTCGGCTGTCGATCAACCGGTCTGCAGTTTTGGTCGGTTTTCTCCAGATGTAACGTGAATACCCGTTAAAACCCTTTAGAAAGTCCTCTGGCCAAGGCACCTCCCCATACTAGACAGATCGCCCAAGCGCAGCGTTGCCTTAATAACACAAACAAACTAACTTATACTAATCAGAGAGTGCATATTTTAAAAATGCTGGGGTTAATTGGAAATCTAGGTTGCACTTTAAACAAATTTTGCATATGTAAGTAGTATAGCCGCAGTAATATTAGTGAAGCTAGGTTTGGCATTGAATTTGAAGTTGCTTCAGTGCATGACTTGGTTTTTGTTTGTACTAAATTTCTGATTTAACTCTCGCAAGTAAGCTCTTCAACTTCTGTTCAATGGATTACATCAACTTTTTAAAAAATGTTATCCACTTTTCTCTTTGATGCTGATGCTATGCTGGATATTAAATATGCATGTAAAACTATCACTGAAGCACAAAGCTATGCAACCCTCATGCTCTCCAATCTTAGAAGTGATAATAACAAAACGCTGAAAATAACTAGTGTTTTAAAACATAAAATAATTTTAAAAAACTTTGTAAAATGACTCCATGGTGTTATTTTACAAAAAATTTTATTGTTTTAAAAACTGATAATGATTGAATACCCTGCAACTTGCTAACAGTTTTCTTTCCACTACTGAAAACTGAATTACGAATTCTTTCAATGTGTACAACCTTTTGATTGCACCACAGCTTGCTGCATTTTCCCAGTGTATTGATAAGCAGTATTCTAAAGAAAGAGATTGATCCCTCCAGCAGAAGTTGAAAAGACGGTTCCCAATTACATTTTCCAGTAATTTCTCATGATTGATGACTTTTAGAAATGCTGAGGCTGTTGTTACTTTTGACGAACTAAACTTGCTTTTTATGTTTCTCATTCAGATGGCACATAGTGACTCCTTTGGAGAAAAGATCAGATGTGATTTTCATTTCAGCTTGTCATGCTACTTTTTTAGTACAAAAATGTTCTGCACTTTTGTCACTAAAAGTAGGAAAATTATCCTTGACGTTTATACTTTACTTTTCATTTTATTGTTCTCTTGTCACAAACTACGCTTCATTCGCCTTTGAAAATTACATTTTATTTTTGAAACTTTGTTTAAAGGTGTCCCTTAAATAATAATAAAGCTCCTTATTCAGGTGTAAATACATTAACTATTCAAAGGGACTGGGACTAACAGAACTGTCTCTTATATAGAGGTATCCCTTATTCGGAGGTTTCCTTACAGGATATTTCACTGTAGTTTATTTATTTAAATTTCTTGAAAAATGCGAAACTGCGTAATATCAAGAAGCTATTTTCAATCGGAGAAATTGGGAATTTACTACTCCATTATCAAATAACTGATTGAATTAAGTTAATAATAAATTCAATAGATAGCGATACCAAAATTTAAAATGAAAGAGAAGATGAAGGTTTTATCAGTGAATTATTTACATTTTGTAGAATAAAATAATGTCTTGCTTGAATCATAATCTTTAAATGGCCGATTTTGGCAAACGGAAAATATATATTAGAGTTGTATTTCTAATATCAGTTTCAACAATAAAATCCATTGAATGTCACCGTATGCAAACTTTTTATAAGGCTTTACTTTTAGAAAATCAAGCAACTTTTGAATATCTTATGAAAGAGTTCAACTGTTAGAGACTCGAAAAAATTTAGAATGGCTCTTTAAAAGTTGTACCGTAAACTAATACAAACACGGAAATTGAACCTATAGGAGTTACGAAACACTCATGGGAAAATGCCAAGCATATGGAATTTTGCAATACTTCCCTAAACTTTTTAAAATTTTATTGAAATTTTCGTATTAATTAAAAAAATTATATTTTTTGAAACTTTATAATTTAATAAGTAATAACGCTTAATAATGTTAAACGCTCGAAAAAATTATTAATCCTTCCAGGGTCGATCCCAGAAGAAAAAAAATTGTGGGGGGGGGGGGGTGAAGAGAGACTGAATTGCCGACTGAAAAAATAGATTTGCCGATTGAGTTCCCAGGTTCGACACCTCCCTATATTGGACAGCTTCCCGGGGAACATAACGTGCCCATACCATAGAAACAGCATAAATACCTCTTTAAGTTGTACAGAGGGAGCCGAAAATGTTCGAATTTCAGAAGATTCACATTATTTACGCATTAATGATCAATCTGGTTTTTACTAAATAAAGTGAATTAGTACATGCAAAAATTGCAGAGGTTGTACGTAAAAGGCGGAATTTTCCACAAAAAGGCTCGATTATCATCACTTTGCCAACAAAAATCCACATTTTTGCTGAGTAGGGATGATTACATCCCTGACTCTGTTACAAGTAATTTAATTTTCATAAAATATTCATGATTTTTAATTTAGTCATAAAATATTTGCCCATCCATATGCGACAAAACTATCAGTGTCATAGCTTGGGTTGGCGGAAATGAGTTTGGGGGGACTTTCAATGGAGTCTTTACCTTTACTTAAAAAAAGAATAGGAAGCCACACCGAGAGCACTGTTTATAAAACACTTTCCAACACTGTCTTATTTGCGTATATACTATTGCATACCTGCCAACTCTACTGGATTTTTCAGGAGACTACTGGATTTTGATGGTTTCTCCTGGTTTCCTGATTTTACATTAAAATCTACTGGTTTTCTTAAATTTTGAAGCTTTAATAATCGACACAGTTATTTCCCCACCATTTTTGAAAGATTACAGCTCTCTGGGTCTATTCATTCAATATGGACCAGTATACCATGGTATTTTGATCCAATAATAAAGATTTGCGCTTATTTTGATTACTCATTTGTGAAGGATTCTTGAAAATGTCAGAATTAGATAGCAAATCGTTTAATTGTATCAATTTTTGAGAGAGTTCAAAGTCGCAAAATTTTACTACTTTTTTTTTTGTCTAAAAAGAAGATATTATGTAAAATTTCGAACATTTAAGAAAAAAACTTGTGGACGTAAGGAAACGTTGAAGTTTTATTCATTTTATGTTAAAAGAATTCTTTTATTTTCTGAGCTCTTTTACAAACTCAATTTTTAGTATCACGACCTTATGTGGGATTGAAATTTCAAACATAAGTTGTTATTAAAAGCAAACTTTTCATTTTAAAAACCACAACTTTGTCGTGCCATGTCAAATTATATATTTTTTAAATTATATATAGAATAGATGGCGAAATTTAATGTGTGAAAAAATTTTGAAGAGTGTTTTGACTTAGTGTGTGACTTAGATAAGTAATTAGGGCTTTAAGATTATGATACCACATAAATCACTGGATTTTCTTAGATGTTGGCAGGAATGCTATTGCATGACGAACAGTTAACTGTTTGTCCCCGAAGTTGCCAAAGACGCGACGGTAGAGATTCCTCCCTCCAGTGTCCATCGTTGCTCCCCGGCGGAATCTTAGAATGTTTCTGCTCTGTCGACAGCCTTGCACAAGCGCATGACTGGGCCATGCCAGGGCATTCAAAGACCCATGCCGAGAAGCAACTATTTATACAGGAGGGAGGAATTTCTGCCATTGCGTCTTAGCAACGACGGCAGTGAACAGGTTAAAGCGAACAAGAAACTAAAATATTGTTTTAAGTACTGCTCTTAAAGCCTGATCCATGAGTATTATTTTGTTCGTAGAGCTGATACCTATACAGGTATCAGCTCTACGTCCACCCATGCTGGTGGACAGAATGCTCTCATAAACCTCAATAATAAATACCAATTTTGTTTTGCTTGAAATATAAACGCTTCTGAAATGCACTCTAAACATTCTCTGCCCATAGGCTGCAATGCATTAGAATTATTTTGTGTGCTCCTCTAAAAGAACTATAAATGATATCTACATCCTTTTTAATAGGGTAGATGGTATGGTAATTTTCATTATTATATAAAAGTTTGATCGATGCACATTTACGGCAGTTAGAGCACGAGCAGGCAGACAGACGAAAGCATAGACATTTCAAGTTTTTTGGAAAGTGTTAAAAAATAAAGACTAAAAAAGAATGTGAGGCTTGAAGGGGGAAAAAAAGACTGGAATAAGGAAAGTAATTCTAGCTCGAAAAGTAATTTTTTTGCTTTTATGTAAGATAAAATGGAAAATTAAGTATATATTAATTTTGAAGCTCCTAATGTCGCGACCACCAGTATTTGCTCTTCCATGACTTCCTATTTTAACTGTGTGATCTATACTCTTGTATTTTATCTCTTATTATAACTTACCCATCATTTTACTAAAATTAAATTAAATTACAAAAAGTTGGGTTTATTTTTATATCAATAATATGAAAGTAAATCATAATAAAAAGTAGTACAAATATAATCTAGGTACATAGTTACCAGATCGGCGATGATCTTTTTCTTGGAGAATGGATTTGACGGAGCTCCAATAGTTTGTATGGAAATTCTCTTTCTATTATGACAGTTATTTTGCTTCTTCTTTTAGTCATTATCAAAACAACTACGTATCACATTTTGTGCACTGCACTTTTTCTCGTTTTCTTTTCTTTACAACTAGTTTCGTGTTTTTGTTTACAACTGGTTTCAGTCTCCAGTCTTAAATGCACACTGCAGCAAACTTTTACTTCATTTTGTTAAATGCTAGAGATTTTTTATTTATTTATTCATTTTTATCAAATTGTGATGTATTAATTATATCTTAAAAGCTAAAGATGGTTTTCTTCTAATCAAGGTATGTTAAGATTTAGATTCCAAGGTATGCTAAGTATATGTTTGACTTTGGCTCGGTTACTGTCCAGCTAACCGAGCTAACAGAAATAGGGGACACATTATGTTCTACTGTACAAGAGAATTTCTTTTTCCTATGCATTTCAAAGAAGCAAAAAAAATACATGTATTTCCCAGAAAAGACCGAGCTGGACTAAAGGGTGGTCACAGCCTCAGGCCAGTTACGGCCTCCTTGCACTACTTATACTTCATACAGAGTGGTAATTAATTCATAGTTTGTCTCAGGGCAATATATGAGACTGGAACATTCTCGTTCTCATACTCAGTATTTCTCCCATAGACATGTGCACAGAAGACTTAATTAGATTACTATGGACATGTGAAATGACTATTTGCTTCGGAAAAAATGCCGAGACAGGTGTCACGGGGCGTATGTGGTGTCAATTGCAGAGAGCTGATTCTCCGACTTCCCCTTTTGTGTATCTAACCATCCAGTGCCGAGTGCTCTTTATTCATTCCCTCTTCTTTCTTTGGACTGATGCGAATATGCAAGGAATTTCTCACTCGGTTTTGTATGTACTGGTAGTAAGGATATGTAACAGGGACAACAGTTAAGAAAAGTGCCGATTAAAAACTCTTGTGAATACTAGAATGGGGAGTTTTGGAAGTCCAGATAGCAATTTTACCGACTTCATTTTAAGTGGGGGGGGGGGTGTCTCACGCCCTCACACACCCCGTGGGATCGGCCGTGAATCCTTCTTCACCCTATGCACTGTAGACTGGATCAGTGCCGGATTAAGACAGCGCGGGGCCCGTAGCAAATGTTATCAAGGGGCCCCCTGCTCAGTAGCGCACCCATATATCTATCTATCTATCTATCTATCTATCTATCTATCTATCTATATATATATATATATATATATTTAGGGGGAGGAGTTCACCCTCACATTAAAGTAGTAGAGCTAAATTAAATGAGAAAATAAATAGTGCTAAATATATTACAATTTATGTTTAGTGCTAATTAATGGTATTACTAATGCTAATTAGATGTAAACAAAACTAAAAGGTCACACGTGTTATATTCGCGAGAGGTTTATCCTAGCCCTTCCTCCACCTTCGGTGAGCTAATCTATAGGTTTTGTGCGATAATAAAATAAAACACAACTTTTTCGAATTTTCTTGATACAAAATGAACAAATCTGAGTTAAGAGTAGACAAATCAATTTCTCCAAGTAAATTGGTGTGCGGAAAAAATGCCCGTCAAAATAAAGTGTGTGTGTGTGTGGGGGGGGGGTGGCTAAATAGATAGTGAGACTGGCGATGTTTAAAGTTATTTATTCGTACAACTCAGGTTTTTTTATTCGTACAACTCAGGTTCATGGATATATATTTGATATTTCTGTCTCTTCCCACCTTTCCCATATGCAAACATATAACTTGACAAGTTTACACACATAAAATAATAATTGTTTCTGTAAAATTTTTAGAGCCTTCGAAATCAATATGTATTTTAAACTGTGCCTTTAAACACTATTTTTCCCCTATAAAAATACATACTTGTAAAATTATTTAATTATCTGGACGGTCTTTACTAATAATAGGTTACATATTTTTAACTTCTCTTAATTTATTTAATGGGTTAATTCATAAAAAATCGAACTGGGGATAGATAGATCCAACACAATAATACCCCCGCCATTCAAAATATACTGCATGCACGGAAGGCTTTTAAACTGTACATGCTTGTACAGGGGGACTGTTACTTCCACATACCGCTTGGAACACTTCTAAAAGTCATTTCGTTAGTGTTCTACAAGCATGTGTGCAAAACTTTTCAACTTATCCTCGTTAAAATGATATAAAATATTTTGTTCAAAAAATCTTTATAAGAGGATTGTATCTTTTCTAAGTAGAATAATCTATATAATAAATAATTAAAAATTCGGATAAAACATTCATTATCGTATTACGTTCAAATGTTTTTGCAAGACATAATAATCTTAAATGTGACAAGTAATTTGTGAGTTTCTTTGTGGATCAAGAGTATCCGAAAATTCTTTTTGTTTTCAGTTTACCTGGGGTTATGGCTTCTCGAATATCCCGACCGTTTTGTCTTTGTGCGAAGATCCTCTCGGTTCTAATTATTTTATTTGAACGAGCGTACTGGCATTCGCGCTCTTGACCTGTGGTTTCGACCGGCCCAAATTCAATTCTTTTATATTTAACGTGGTTAATTTCTGAGACTAATAAGATAATTTATCGTAATAGTTGATTCCCCAACTACACTGCTGGCCATCGTAAATGCAACACCCTGAAGGAAGCATGCAAATAATATGAAATTTACAACATGCATTAGCTGAGGTGAGATATGCAAATGATTAGAATTTCAGCGCAGACGCACATCAAGCGCGCCTGTGGCGCCACCTCAAAGCGCTATTTAAGGCTTGGAGATTTCGACGGTTTCATGTACAGCAATTGTGTTTTTCTTGCTTTTTTTTTCAAAAAAACGATAAATTATGCCTCGTAGGAAACAACGATCATCTTTTGATCAAGTATCCGAGTTTGACAGAGGAAGGATAGTGGCATACCGAGATTGTGGGTTATCTTTCAGGGAAATCGGTCGTCGTATTGGACGAAACCAAACAACTGTGATGCGGATATGTGATCGTTGGGTGCAGGAGGGTACGACGGACAGACGTGATCGACCGCATCGACCTCAGTGCACCACGTCACGTGATGACAGGCAGATTGTACGCATGGCAGTGACGGACCGCTCAGTCACATCACGAACCATATCACAGCAGATTCAGTCTGTAACGCATCATCCAGTGTCTGCGCGTACCATTCGACGTCGTTTACAGCAGAATGGTCTGTCCGCAAGACGTCCGTTGCTTTGTCTACCTCTGACGCGGAACCACAGACGTCTCCCCGCCAATGGTGCGATGAAAGAAGGATGTGGACGACAGAATGGAATGAAATTCTCTTTACTGACGAGTCACGCTTCTGTATGCAACACCACGACGGTCGGATTCGAGTCTGGAGACACCGTGGAGAGAGGATGCTGAACAGCTGCATTATGCACCGTCACACTGGTCCTGCACCGGGTATTATGGTATGGGGCGGTATCGGATATCTCTCTCGCACTCCTCTAGTACGCATTGCCGGTACTTTAACCAGCCAGCGCTACATCTCCGAGGTGTTGGAGCCAGTTGTCCTTTCTTACCTTCAGGGCTTGCCAACAGCCATATTTCAGCAGGATAATGCACGGCCACACGTGGCACGCATTGTCCAAGGGTTCTTCGTCAATCACCAGATTGAATTGCTTCCCTGGCCGGCGCGCTCTCCGGATCTTTCGCCGATAGAAAACATGTGGTCCATGGTTGCTCAACGACTGACCCAGAGTTCATCCCCAGCTGTCACACCAGATCAACTTTGGCAACGTGTGGAAGCTGCTTGGTCTGCTGTACCCCAAGAACACATTCAAAGTCTCTTTGAATCAATGCCGAGGCGTGTGGCAGCTGTGATCTCCAACAACGGCGGCTACTCTGGGTACTGATTTTGGCAGGAACCACGCTTCATAGAATGCTGTAAATTTAATCATTTGTTACTTGGTCAACATGTTATCTACACAATAAATTTTGTTGTGATATCTCTTGTTTTTCTTGGTGTTGCAATTTGGGTGGCCAGCAGTGTATAAAAAAAACTGACTTACATTCTATATATTATTATTGTTTCAAAAAATAATTCGCCTTTGTTTAAATATTGTAAAATGTTAAATAAATAATTAAGTAAAAACAAAGCAAGCCATCTACCAAAAGCCTTCTAAGATGGTTTGTTTACACCCTAGTACACCTTCGAATTTCGCTAAAGCCACCCGCCTTTACTCTAAAACAAAAGAGCTTTGGGGCTGCCCAACATCCGTTTAAAATACCATCCTCATATTTACTCCAAAACAAAATAACTTTATGTCCAATATTTAAATAAAAATTATTGTTTCGTGAGTGATTATTATTGATTATGGGGAGCGTTTTTCCTACAATCTTAATCCTATGGATCTCAGCTCTCGGGGAAATGCCGAAGGTCAACTCGCGTTCCAGAGAATATCTTCAGAAATAGCCACAAATATGTCCGTTCTATTGAGTCATTTTGAAAAGTTTGATTACAACTTCAT